>CM061538.1:342804856-343369856 GCA_030864215.1 Capsicum pubescens
ACTCCCACCGGCCGGCTGATGGAAATAGACTGACTACCGGAGATATTCGTGTTACTTCGTCTGCACTGGTTTGTACACGAATGTGTGAGTTATACCGAATACTCAGTAAATTATAGACCACTTCAAATCTTTGTTTTCGAGAGGGATAATCGACTCCGCAAATATCGATCGAAACTTGAACCCTTGTATAGGTATGCAATTTCAGAAAGCACAACAATTGAAATAGGTAGTCCGTATTGGTATCAGATCTATTCCCATGTTCCGATCTTTCCATTTTTTTGACCCATTTCTTGGGTAAAGTCTCCCAACTATATTTGAAAATGAATTGGTTATCCATAAAGAGAAAGAAAGTTTTCTTCTAGTTCCGCTTCTTGCTCTTCCAATGAAGAAAGACTTGTCGGAAATCGTCGGTTGGGTTGGTCCGACCAAGAAAGGCATGGGACTTTTGGGCATTGCTTGGGTCGAGCTAGGCTACCTAGTGATTTACAAGCACCCTCACTGCACACTTTCTATATATCTGTCTCCATCCAATCAAAGACGTCCATGCCATAGAGAATCAGGCTCGGCAAAAACGAGACTAGGGACCATGCTCCCCGCTTTCTTCCTGTGGTTACTATTAGAACACAAGCCAAGGAACTCAAAACCACAACACAAGCACCCTTTATTTACTAGTTTAGGAGTTTTCGCCCTTTGCTTCCGGCGAAGGTAAATAGTAAAAAAAGTTCCCCGTAGAACGCGAGCGTTGAGGCTTTCATCGAAACAAAGAGAGAGGAGCGGAAAGCCACTTGACTGGTTGGAAAGGGGCATGTATCCTTTTTTTGTGAAGAAAGAGGGCTACTTCACGAGCCGCTACTTTGGATCCATGAGGTTTTTGTTTTGGTTACAAGAAGTGCTTCTTTGCTCGCTTGCAGCGCCTCGACTCAAGTTTCCGCTGTAGGATTGAGTGAGGTGACGAGAGCTGAAGCCAAGGTTCCTTGCTACGCTCCATAGATGTTCATACGATTCTTGTGGATTTTGGGTGTGTTTGAATTCAGCCTCTCGTTAGGTCTTCACTGAAGGATTGTCCACCTTCTCAAGCCTCTCTACCATACCCTTAGAAAGTGACAACGGATGACTTCCATTACTAAATGGAAGAACTTTTCAAACTAGTTGATAGTTGTTCCCTGCTCCACAATGGGTTCTAATTTACTAAATCACTTGTTTTTGTTTTCGGAGCATCACATGTAGACTTTTTTGGGGGAGAATCACTCGGCGCGGGGCCTCCCGTGTGAGGTCAGGTGATGGTCAACAACTCAGGCAGGAAATGTTGAAAAGCGGCTAACGATGCAAGAGCTTTTTTCCCCTTATGCGCTCTAAAAAAAGGGTATGTCGGGTTTTTGGACCCTATGTTGAGTAAGGGTTCCAAACCTTCCAAAAGTGATAGGTATGTGTTCTTTCTCGGCACTCTCTTTCTATATTATGCCAACCTAAAAAGAGCGATGGAAAGTGGATTTCAGGTTCGATAGTCTCGAGAAGGTATTAGCCACCGGTGACCATATTTTCGTAAAAGCACCATTGGGCGGTGGTTCCTCTCCTTCCTCTTGAACCTCGAACAAAAAATCGATCTCGCCATTAGCTCGACTAAGAGTTTCGAATCGAAAAAGTCAACTGAACTTTACTTAAGACAAAGAAAGCGAGTGCCGGAAAAAACCCGCTTTTTTAAGGCTTCAAACTACTAGTCATTAAGACTACTATGAATGAAAGGTAAGGAAGTCCTTTTCTTGACTTAGCCTGCGTGCATTATACCTAACCCTTTCCCAAGATTTCAATCTCAACAAAGAAATGAAACCATAACTCTTTGCTCGCTTGCAGCGCCTCTTAGTCTTTTATTTTAGCCTGCTTTGTGAAGATCTCTCGGGTGTCTACGACAGATCCGATCAGTCTCGTGATGAAGAGAATTTCTGATGTTGAAAGGTATCGTCACGACAACTCAATTTATCCAGTAAACTACTCGGGGCTCCCCATGGTTTAGTAAAAGGGATGGGATATTTTTTCTTCATCCGGGGGTTCATTCATTATGAACTAAAAAGTGGTTGGCTGATTAGTGAGGTCTTAAAAACATCATAGAATTCATGATCGGCCATTCCATTTTTGCTTTCAGCAAGTAGGCAACGCGAATCTATGCTTTCTATCTTTCAATCGGATACCAATTGCTTGGATGCGTTTGAAAGCCTCGAGATGACTTGCAGAAAAAATGCTTTCTAGGTTTGTCTTGTGTCTCCGAAACAAACGGTCCATTTATTGATGGGCGAACGACGGGGATTGAACCCGCGCATGGTGGATTCACAATCCACTGCCTTGATCCACTTGGCTACATCCTCCCCTACCCCCGCACAGGTTGAAGTCTCTATCTACGATCAGATCCTTTCTGAACTCCCCTATAACCGCTTATCAAAGAGAAGCTTTTTCCGTCACTATAGTGGCAAGTCTATTGTTGTGTTTCAGAATTAGGGAAAACAAAGCTTCAAACAAAGTGGTTGGGCTGTTCACTTCATTAATTTGACTTCACTTTACTTGAGATTAAAGATAGGGGCCGGGCGGGCAGTGAAGGCTCATTTAGTAGACAGCGAGCGAGCTGCAAGCACCTACTCCTATCAAAATGAAAAACAGCAAGCGGAACTTGAACTTGAAGAAGCGAGCCTCTGTCAAAGAAAGCCATTGCGCGCTAGCCCCTTGTATAGGGTTCCAAACCTGCGCACCCCTAAACTACAAGCTTTCTTTGAAGCCCCTACAACATGGGATATTTGAAGAATCCCCTTTCTACAAACCTTTCTATAATATAAGAGAAGCTCTTCGAGCTTTCTTCGCATGCTTGAGCGCATCCCCTTTCTATTAGTAAGGTTGTCAAATTTCCTTTAGTTCCTTTATGACTATAATATAAATAACAGGGGTAGGGGGCGCTAACGAGCAAGAAAAGGGGTGCGCTAAGGCGCAACGGCTTTTGCGCAGCTGCTACTCCCTTGCTTCTTGCCTTATCTTTTACTAAGAAACTAATCTAAATAGAAGCCCTTCTTTCTCAAAGTCAACTTTCTCCCTTCTTGCTTTAGTGAAATAGGGGGCGCTAACGCGACCTTTCTTCAGCTGGCTTCACCCTATCTATTCATCTATTTTCTCAAATGGATATTTAGGGATCTCTCTTGTTCATAAATATTGAAACCAAATCAATATCCATTTCTCAATAGATCTATTTATCGATAGAAAGATATAAATCTCTATATGGATCTATCTCCATATATAAATATGGAAGAACCGACACTTAAAGGGTGTAACCAACAGAAGGTTCTCACCCTGTCCCCGACATTGTTCTCCGACGATGTCCCCTGGGAAAAAGGTGGCCCTTGGGCCACTTGACTGGTTGGAAAGGAGCCACCATTCTCTTTCTTTCTTCTTCCGATCAGGACAAGTGGGTTGGTTCATTTCGTCCTCCTATCTACGCAATTCTCTGTCTTCGTTCGTGATCATGTTGGGCGAAAGGTAGTTGTAGAGGAGTGTTCAACCACTGTAAGGAGAGGGTCTTTTTTTTTTTCTTTATTTATTTCATTTTCTCATATTTTTCCTTCTATATCTTATATAGATTTTTTAGCGTATAATAATTACCAATACGAGGACTATCGACTTCGCTTTCAACTTATAATAGAAGGGTCTCCTCTTCCTTCATTTCGGTTGCTTGTTAGCTTACCGGCTGAACCATCATCATCTGCTTGCTTGGTCACTTTCGTGATAAGGCGCTTAAAAAGATTCTGGATTATATATATTTTGGGAACTAAAAGAGTGGCTGGTTGAAGGGAAAGTGAAGCTAGAAAATCCAGGGAATCGACGTCCCCCAAACCATTAGACTTCCAGAGAAGAGGAGTTCGGTCGCCATTAAAACCCTTCTCGTAAACCGAGGAAATATCAAATCCAATTCCGATACTGGGTAGGATTCACCAGCCGCTAGACATAGCACAGAAGCCAACAGTAGTATGAATGGGACAGGAACTATTCGACCTTTTTCAGGAAAGGGCCTTACACACGGGGACACTGGATGATCCCAACGATAGGATCAAAAGAAGGTCTCTTTCGCCTACAAGCATTTGTACGAAGAAAGGAGTCTCGTACAAAGGGTTGGAAAAAAGGCTTTTACCTTATTTCAGGTGGGTTAGTGCGTATCTGTTCGGGCGGAGGCGGATAATGAAAAGACAGAAAAGAGCGAATGATGCCAACCAACTCGACAAAGACATTCAGATATGAAAAGATAAAGAAAGACGTGTTAAGCTTGTGTTTTCCCAGCCGACTCGCATACGACCGTCTTTCTTCCGGAAACTTACTCTTGAAAGCGTTGCATGTTGCTACTAGAGGGCAAATGAATTAACTTATGATGAAGAATAACAACAAAAAAGCTTTTCTCCTCAACCGAGGTGATAGACCACCTTATGACCGATGTGATTACCAGCCAAAGGGCAAAAAGACGGGGTTGAATGCGACTCTACCAATACCAATCTCCTATGGAGCAAGGAAAAACAACTCTGCCTGGTATCGGTAACGATTAACATATTCTTTTTTTTTAGAGATGGGAACCCTTACTTAAGAACAAAGAGTGGCCGAGCAGTTAGTAGTCTGCTGGACAAACTTGGGGTAACAATCTCGGTAGCAAAATTGATAATATCCGAGAACGGAACCATCGAGTTTGCTAAGAGATTTTGGACTAAGGATATGCAAATAGACTTATCGCCAATTTCTCTTAGGGCATTAACTGTTTGTCGAATGATTGTGGGTCTTTGCCAATTGTCAGCAAGATATTCGATTTCTATATCGATGCTTCAAAGGCTGGGAGGGGCAGGATTCAGAGTTCGGTCGTGCTTACATTCTACTCAATCTAAGCGTTGGGAACGATTGAAAGCTGCTGCTCAAAAACCACACAGGTCACACTTACTATCTTTAGAATATTGGATTGGAAGGAAAGGCTTCGCTTTTCGATCACTTTCTTAGGCCGATTTGGATGAGCGTGGGCAAGTTCGAGATTCACTATCGCTTTCCACTTGGAGCGACTCACCCCCTTGTCACTTAAAGGGCGAAGTCGCCGAAGCGAGTCGAAAGGCCAAAGAGTCATCTTTGAAGGCTACTATGCATCCTTATTCATAGTAGAGTGTAACGTAGGTTTGGGTATAGCAGGACTTGAACCTGCGACCATTAGGTTAAAAGCCCAATGCTCTACCAACTGAGCTATACACCCAAAAAAAGATGTAGTAGTAAATAGGGATTGGTACGGAAAAGAGGCCGACCCCCCTTCTTCTCATCATATTAAAGGAGTGCGGCTTTGCATAAGGCTCGTACTGCAGAGCAAGCGGAATAAAACGTAAGGTCGCGCGTTAGCACTCCTGCAACAAAAGGGATGCGCTAAGGCGCAAAGGCTTTCGCGCAGCTGCTACGCCCTTGTTTCTTGCCCCTTATTTCAAACTCAAGGAAAGCCTTGATCGATATGAGAAAGATGCGCTCAAGCGCCCAACCTATACAAGGGGCTTAGGCTCGAAAGCCGGCCTTACTGAACAAACACCTTTCTTAGTAAGGTTGCTTCTTTCCACTCATTAAAGATTCTATCTATAAAAGAAGGTCAACGGGGGATACTCAAATTGCTCTCACTGACACCAGAGAAGGTGAGGTTGTCTTTCTTTCCAGCCGCCATATGGTTCGCCTTAAAGCCTTAAGGAGAAGGGAAAGAGCAGTTATCTATGTAATTACGGTCTTTGTTGGACGTTGTTCCGGTCGAGCACTCTCTTTTCTTTGTCCAATTCTGTCTTACCAAACAAGACTGACTTCTTACCAACCCGCGAAGGGTTGTGAGGCTGGACCAGGTACGAGGAATGAATCTATATCTGTGCATAAAAGTTGCTGGCCGGCGGCCGCTCAACTGTTCGAGCGCAATGCAGTGGTGTTGGTTCCGATTCGACAAAGGTAGAATCCCTGGTCGAAGGTCCAGTACAGTAGGTAGAAGGCGTGTTCGTTTTGGCTCCCGAGCGAGAACGATAAATAGGCGATGCACCATCATTGTTGCTACGTACGTTTTCCTTGACTTGACAGATTCATTCGATTGAACCCACACTCAAAGGAGCACCACAAGCTCAGGGCTCGACGAAATAGAAAGTTTCAGCATGTTGAAAATGGGGTTAGCGTGAAAGAAAGAGCCCGACATTCATTTCTGAATGAATATTCATAGCTGAGTCTACTAAAAGAGGGACCCACCTCGTCGTGGTGATTAGAGGACACCTCTGATCGTTTACCTGTAATGTGACACGTTCCCTCCCAGTTATATGATCAACGGGATCAGTCGGCTAGAGAGCGGGGCTATTCTTCTTCCGGGGAGACAAAGTCGTCCCTTCTACTGATCGAACCCTCAGTTCGGGGCCTTCATCAACATGTTACGAAGCTCCAGTCTTCGGTGGATCACCATTACTTGACTTAGAAAGGCGAACATTTGGGCAAGGGAAAGCGCAGTGCGCCTGGTGTAAATGGCTTTCTTTTTTCATGATATACCAATCAGAATGGAGGGTCCTACCTACGTACATGATTGATAGAATCACTACGTAGGGAGGGCGGTCAAATTGATGCGGGAGAGGCATGAGTGTAGTTCAATCTTGTGGTGTATTCGTTTGTAGCGAGTAGGGCCTCTTTCTCGTTGATCAGTTCGCCTCCACTCTATTGAAAAGTAGGAATTCCTACGGCGGTTTTGTCAACGAACGCGTCTCAGGCCGGATTGACTAACCTAACCCACCCTGTTGGTGGCTTTTCCATAGTTGGGTGTCCGCTTTAGTGTGATTTACGAAGGCTAGGCTAGGTTTGGTAATATCCAAAACAAATGAAAAGAGATCGGGGTCGATAGGTGGCAGTTGGCAAGGAACTTGATCCCCCCCAAAAAAAGGGGAAAGCCGCGGTCGAACTCAAATTCTGGAAATAAGTCGGGGCCCTTTTACCAAGTCTACCAGATAGAAGATGATAGAGGGCCAACTATCGTTGCCTTGCACAAGACGGTGCCCTTTCACTTTTTGTTCCTTCCTTCGTAGTCAAATTTGATGATACGCTTTGGCGATGTTATCTACCAAATAAAAGGCCTGCTAGGTGATCGAAATCGCTCAGGTGAGGACTCACTCACTCATCTACTCCTTATTTATTTAATACTTTCTTCTATCTACAACAAACATTTCAAAGGCGACCCGCCACGCCGGGCTATAAGATAAGATACAGTTCTTGTACTACTTGATTGACTGGTAAGAAAGAGCTTCCGTAAGAACTGGAAGACTCTTGTATGTACGGTAACCCTCTCTTCTGCTATTGGTGGACTGTTGCACAGAAAGGGCGACAGAAGGAACCTTTCTTAGCGCGCTTTTCAAGCGCTTAGCTTCTGCTAGTGGCGGGGCGGCAAGGCCATGTTGTTCAGTTGGAAGCCTAAGCCAAGAAGGTACGAACGAAGTGAGGGGCCCCTTTAGAAGATAGGGGCGGCTTTCTTGTGGTAGTAATTGCGAACATTTCTCCTCTTCTCTTAGCGTGCATAGTTTGCTTACATGCCGCCTTAGGCACATCTCTCTTTCTTAGTTTCACGCTAGACTAATGATAATGAATGAAAGTCAGTCTTTTAGTAAACGTATATAAGCAACTCTTTAGTGTATAAGCAATTCTTTAGTGGTCGCACCGAAAGTACGGTGGAGGTTGGTTGAAGATGATGTTACGCGGCGTTCAGAACCAGTCTTGAAGTGAATGAATTATAAAGAAGTAAGGAAATGAGACGACTCTTTCTTGAACTATATCAGAAACAGATCTTCCCCTCCACACCAATCACGAGTTTTTCTCTATTCCTCTCGTATATCGTCGTAACGCCCTTAATGCTAGGTTTTGAAAAAGACTTTTCATGTCATTCCCATTTAGGTCCGATTTGGATCCCTCCGTTGTTTCCTTTTCCTTCCGCACCTTTTCCTCGAAATGAGAAAGAAGATGGTACACTTGAATTGTATTATTTAAGTGCTTATTGCTTGCCAAAAATCCTACTTCTACAATTGGTAGGTCACCGGGTTATTCAAATAAGTCGTGTTTTCCGTGGTTTTCCCATGTTACAACTTCCGTACCAATTCGATCGATCCGGAATGGATCGGTTAAACATTCCATTAGGTAACCTGGTCTTGACTCTTCTGTGTGGTATTCATTCTCGTTCGGCTCTTGGAATCACATGCAACAGTGGTTGGAACAGCTCGCAAAATCCAACCACTTCACCTACTTCATTGCCCCCAACCGTTTCTCGTACCTCTATTAAAAGAGAATGGTTTCATGTTCTTTCATCGATTGGTTATTCCTCTCCGTTCGTATCTCTTTTTCCAATTTCGGTCTCGATTAGTTCACAAGATTGAATAGCCAATTCTCCTCTGAACCCTCGATTCGATTGTTTTCCAAGAATGTTGAGCCGGGTATATAAGCTATGTATCTGGGAGGAACAACAATAAAAGAAGGGCTTTCGGTTTTGGTCTTGCAGCTATTTTCAAAAAATATATATAAGAATCCCTTTTTTAGAAGAAAGATTATATATATGTCCAATCTCTAGTGGTGGTGGAACCAACCAAGATGTATGTCGTCCGACCCGACCTCAGACTCTTTCTTCCCAACCTATTTGACTCTCTGGCCGTAGTTATTTAGGTGGTATTCCGAGATCGAATTCCTCCCAGGAACACACGAAACAAAGATATGAACTGGGTAAATATAAATGGAAAAGAGATGTTTCTATTTCATCCAAATTAGTTGCTTTTTCTACATCCACATGATCTACTAAAGTAGATCGGTATTGACCATATAATAAAAGCAGATCTTGGTCCATGGAGTCCCAAGAAGGTAAGAACTCCAACCTGTCCGATGCTTCTTCGGTCAAATACGATATACAAGTGGGACCTGCACTATGAGCAAGCTGTGCGAAAAACTGTTTCTTTTTTGTCGATCGAGCCACTTTCCCTCATTCCACTCGTCCAGCCCTTTTCACAAACTTGTACAATCGATGCCACAAATAGAGCCAACTATATTATCAAAGAAATAAGGAAAGGGGCGACAATTTGGCACCAGATATTGATAACGCTCAAACTACAGCTCTCGTAAGAGTGTAAGCGGTCGTTGTCAAATATAGAACCCAACTGGGTTGGGTGTCGAATCCCACAGGGAATACTTGGTCACTAAGTATGCAACGATTAGTAGACTGTTGATCGAAAATTCTACGAAAAAGGGGGATTTAATTGTAGCGTGAATTAAGAGTATCAAAGTAACAAAGAAAAACAGAATGTTTAGTAGGTTTTAATCAATGAGAATTGTAAGTTAGGGTTATGTCCACCTTATGAGTTTTACGTATCTATTGGCTATGAGTTATGCGGAATTCAGACATGCATGTGCTTATAGAGATTCGTATTCTATGGTAAATCCCAGTGTCTTTCGACCATCAAGGATTATATCACTTTAACTCTTTCGAGCTTAAAGCGTATACTAATGTTACGAATTCTCTAAGAGGTTAATCCAGTTACGGCACTAACTTTTAAACAGGGGTTGGTAGCCCTATTTCCTTGTCATTCTCTCTTTTCCAGACATGTAACTTTTCTTTCGAACAAGTTAATGCTATACTGGCGTATTCTATATGTTTGCAACCACAAGAATTCAATTAAGATGAAGAGAGTAATGATATAAGTAGCATGCGCGTCACGATTTCACAAACTCATAGTAATAGATAGTATATCATAAGGCTTCCATAACCCTAACAGAGAAGTTTAGCTACTCATGAGCGCAACGGAGATCACAATAAACATCATCATCATATCAAAACTAGAATGATCTCACGTTGGAGAGGAGTGTGGCGTTACAACAAGGTTGACATTTTTCCTCTTGGTGTTTCCCACGAGTTAGCGTTTTTCTCTGTTAACAATTGTAACGTGAATTAGGAGCGGAAGTTGAATGAAAAAGAATTGAATTAATGAATGAGTCAATAATAAAAAGCTTGCTGAAAAATTCAGCAAATAGGGTTTTTATAACATCCTTGTCCTAGTCCTACTGAAATAGGGTTTTTATCCTTGTCCTAGTCCTACTGGGAACCCTGCATACTTGTCCTAATCCTACTAAGTTACTGTTGATCCCCCAAGTCTTTAGAAATGCTGTTTTTGCCCGGGACAAGTTCTCCATGCATCACTTTCAGTCCACAAGCTTCCAGAAGCTGCCTTCCTTCTTACGTGAAGTTTCCTTTGGCGTCCAGCAGTCCATAAAATGCTGAAATCTTCATCATTTATTCCTGAAAACTTGCTAATCACGTTGGTTAGCTCACTTACAGGAAAAAGGACTAAAAGTGCAGGAATTATATACTTTGTCCTTTAAAACTTAGCTAAAATATGGGTAAATTAAGGTGCTTTAAGCGTGTAAATACGCCTAACATCAACACCCCACACTTAAAGCTTTGTTCGTCCTCGGACAATATATCATATCCATATAAACATCTACTTAGGGTTTCACAGTAACAACACAAAATATTCATCAAGACAGGCACAACAATTATTAACAAAGAGTAGTTTTCTAATCACTTCTAGAAACAATTCAACCTCCAACATAGACTCGTGATGATGGTTAATTCGTATTCAAAAGTTAAGGCACAAAGAATCATACAAGACTACCCAAAACTCATCAACCATGTGTGTCTCACAATATATCACCCATAATTACTCACAAGTATTTCATTTTTCAAAACATGGGTATAAGATTATCCTTGCTCTCACTCTCACAAAGAATTCATATGTTGCAACTGATGACCATAGGCTTGCCCTTAGTGTAATGCTCTACTAATATCAGAATGTTAAGCTTAGGATCAAATAGGTCTTTTACAGGTTGTAATGTAGGCTAAGGGACGGGTAGGACTATTTTGGCCAGAAATAGTGACTATGTTCCTAAGCGCTTTAATACATCACATTATGCCATTAACACTCTCTTTTAATCAACCCTGCTACCTTTCTTTCATCTACCACCCCTTTTCACTTATTTTGCTATTCAAACATAACTATCTTTTTATTTAATCATAAACCCAACTATCTTTTTGTTTTTCTATTTCTTTTTTTTTCTCTTTTTTTTTTATAACACACCTCTATGATAGCCACTTTTTTTCATAACAAATTCAAGTACCATTACACTCTAAGGCATCACTCTCACCCAATTTCCTCTTATTTTGTCACATGATTTTACAATTTAAAGCGCTTAGGAATTTGGATCAAATTATGGTCTTAAAAAAATGGATTAGGCTACATATGAGGCTGTCAAAGAAAATAGCTAATAGTCTCAAAGGGGGCTAACTAAGATGATATCCACGGGTAGGTAAAAAGAAGGTAAACAATCACAGGTTGTCAAAGAAATGCCTAAATCATCTCCTAAACTCTCACTCTTTATTTCGCTTTACACACACACCGGGCAAGTTCTAGCATCAGCCACAAACATAGAATATACTATCATCTCACACACACAAGGCACATGGTCGACTTTATTAGGAGCAGTATAGACTCTTGACCCAACAGATGAAGGAATTAACCCACACATTTATCACATACTGAGTCACATTTATAGCCTAAATGTCTCAATAGTAATGATTTTATCATAGACTCTTGTCATAATACCATGCTGCCTATCAGAACAATTTTATGAAAAAGAGAAAAAAAAATCTAAAAAATTTCTAAAATTTAACTACTAACAAACAAAACAAACAAACATAAATAAATGCAAATGCAGATAAAGAAGTATAGCATACAAATACCAGCACCCCACACTTAGATGGGACACACTGCCCTCAGTGGAAAATAAATAAGAAGAACCTGGTTAGTCGGACTCCTCCTCTATGTCTGGGGTCATACCCCCTGCATCGGAATCATCATCAGAGTCGTCGTCATCAGAGTTCTCCTCCACGTCGGAGTCTGGTATTCGTCGATCATCATCGGTTGGCATGTCGTCATCAAGAGGTTCCTCAAAATATACACCTACTCCACACATAGCCCTCGCATGCTCATTAATTGGGTAGTCATAATCCATCTGTTGGAGCTCTGCAGCAGTTGGAACACGACCCCCGCTCATCATGGTAAACCTCGTCATGCCATATAAATGGTGGAAGAAGCTTTCATCCCTAGCATGTCGTTCTGCAATGGTCAGGTTGACGCCATGCATAGATTCAGCATCTTTCACCTTTGTGAGGTCAACTTCCTTTGGGTTGTGTGGAAGCTTATGATCTGCAGGTTCCTCTTCGATGTCCTCCTTCCTCAATATCGCAGTCAACAGATTGCCAAAGCTGAAGTGAGACCTCTTGTGCAGCCTGGCCTTACGCATTGAAGATCGAATAATCGCCCCAATGTTGATGGGGATGTTCGTCATCAAAGCGTACACCAAGCACAATCTATCACGTGTGATCTTTGTGTACTGTGACCCTGGAATCAGGTAAAAGTTGACTATCCGCAACCATATCCGAGCTTCTCTGTTCAAGGAGGCATACAGGAAGGTATTGTGCCGACCGGTATCCTTGTGATGACTCCACCGTGCCATTGATCTTGTTCCGCATAGTGTGTGTCTGATTGCCCTGTATGGAGGTCTATGATAAAGCTCCTTGAGCGGTGATGGATCAACAGATGGCAAACCCAGAAAAGAGTTGAAGAACTCCGCATTTATCTGCAATACTTGGCCCCGAATTTTTACTTCACTCCCTGTGGTCTTCGGGGACCAGTTGGCATCGAATTCTCGCGTTAGATCGAGATTGCACTCTCCCATATCTCGGAAGATGAAATCAAGATGTAACGTCATTATCTTAGCCAAAATGCGGGGTTCTTTCTTTGCTAGGCTCTCCTTTTGTATCAACTCCACATGAACATAATTTTTTACTTTATTGTTCTTGTACCACTCCTTTTCTTCCTCCTCTAGGACCCATTTTATCCCGTACATGCGTCGAGGTATTTGCAGCGAGGAGGATTCAGCTTGCTCTTTTCTTCCCCTTTTCTGGCCTTTCTGTGAGGTAGATGCTTTTTCTTTTCCGGGTCGACTTTTTGGTGCCATTGTACCTGAGATTAAAATAATAGTCATGTTAGCTTCATCTCGGTAGATACAATCGACAAACCAACAGTAGTGGCACTACCCCACACTTAATTTGTTGGCACAAACTTAATTAAGTGAAAGATGTCGATTACTCAGACTTCATCGCCCTACATTTAGGTGTTATGTTCCAACAATATAATCAGTGCAATCATACTTTTCTTGTCATCTTAACTATCCTTTTTGATTCTATTTCATGAAATCTTGACAATACTTTCATGTTTGGATTGATGTACCTTTTGAGCAAGACTACTACATAGAGATTGAATCAAGTTATGGCATTAGAAATAATCACAACATCGTATGTTTGTAGTCAACAATGATTTTCATCTCGATGAACAAGTCATTCCAACATGTAAGCTTTCTAGTTACAAGATTATGCAATTTTCTTGACCATGTCAATTCCGCAAAAGTATGACAGTGTATCAAAATCAAATACAAGTTGGAAACAAGTCAAGAGCATCCTTACGTATTCTTTCACTCACTTAGTTGTATCATAACAAATCAACCATATTCAAATCACCAACACTACTTCAAGATTTAACAATTTATTATAGGCGTAGTAGTGTAGTACTTTACGGAATATAAAAGAAGAGCAAAGAAGTACTTACTTGGTTGATGGCCTCGGAAGATGTTCTTGCAAAGTTAAAAGAGCAAAAGGAAAATTTTTGAGAGATTTTGGAGAGGTAGGCGGCGCTTAGGTTGAATTTGCAATGCATTTTTGTTCTAAGACTAAGGTTCTATTTATAGGACAAGCTTGGGTCGGGTTTTGACCCGTTTGGAATCGGATTAGGAGACCAAAAAGTGAGCATAGGCGGCGCCTAATGCTTTGCCAGAAGCTGCCTTCCTTCTTACGTGAAGTTTTCTTTGGTGTCCAACAGTCCATAAAATGCTGAAATCTTCATCATTTATTCTTGAAAACTTGCTGATCACGCTGGTTAGCTCACTTACAGGAAAAAGGACTAAAAGTGCAGGAATTATATACTTTGTCCTTTAAAACTTAGCTAAAATATGGGTAAATTAAGGTGCTTTAGGCGTGTAAATACGCCTAACATCAGATATCCATAGGTGTGGAAAGAGCAGCTGTGAGAAGTGGAAAAACCATCAAAAAATGACGAGAGTTCGTGGAGGTTTCTACAGAAAGATCCCTTGGTTTTGGCAAACGGATCACAATTACAGGTACCTGGGAGCATACCGATGGAATGAACGAAATACGAACAGTTAACATAATATGGTCATAGATCTTAGCTTGTAACTTTATCATGAGCGAATTTGTTGATGTTGCACCCATGAAGTATGGAAAGTGCCAAACATTGGGAACTACCCGGGGAGGAGTTAGGAATAGGAACAAGGAGAAGCGAGAACCACTTAAATAGAGGAAACGATTGTATTTCGTCCTTTGTTCCTCCTAGCAACTGGGGATCAAAAAGCACCAAATTTGATGACTTATTAAGGGAAAGACGAAGTAAGAGCATGCTATTAAAGACGTTGCAACATATGTCGGGAAGGCCTCCGTTGATTGTGTACGAACAAAATACGAATCCAAAGGCAGGGTAAGAAAGGGTTTAGCTAATGGAAATATTAACTCTTTCGGGAACCAGTAACGCGTAAACCATGTCAAACCAAGACCAATCAATATCCGAACGGAACGGATTCGAACTTTTCCTAGAATAGTTTCTGGTGCGAAATGAAATTCATAGGATATATATGAGTAATTCAAAGGAAAAATTGAAATATTTGATAGGATTGATTATGTATCAGAACTAAATCACTACGAATCAAAACTAAATCACTACGAATCAGAACTTGAAAGAATGCATAAATAATGTTATGGGGCTTCCCTGTCGAGAATAAAAAGTTTTTCTCTTAGAGAGGCGTTTTCTTCGCTTAGAAAAACGTTCCTTCTCGACAGGGATTCCCATAACTCTTTTAATTCTCGGCGATGTTACATTTCCAATTGGGCTTGGTGCTTTTGTTTTAAAAAGTCCTGGAAATGCTCTGCCTGGGTCCTTTTTACCTCATAATAGAATGGGGATGTCTCTCTTTCGAAAGACAAACTTTCCAAGACCTGGCATTGAGCCGGGTGATTGAATTCGAGGGGTTCAAGGTGCACTTTTAGTATGGAATCTAGGTCTTGTGGATCAATGAATAATTGGGGATCCTCTCGACCATAAAAAATGAGTTGATAGAGAGAGGAAATCTGGTCGCGAGTTACAAAACACATCTCTGTGTTTAGGAAGTCTCGGACCATTACTTCATATGTGGCTGAATGTATCGGGGTCGTTTTTAGCATTTGATGTACATATTTCACCCATTCTGGGTCCGACTGTTTCAGATAGAACTCCAGAAGGTTTAGTTCCGAGGGAAGAATCCCACAAGGAGAAAAAAGGATATGATTTAAGTTGTGCCAAAGGAGAAAACCCGCGCGCATTATTATAAAGAAAATCACAAACAATTTCAAGTATAAAAGCCGAATTCTTTACATAAAGAAAGTAAAGTCGTTCATCTATATTGAAAAACCTAAGAGGAACAATAATAACATAGAAAAGACATGACCAGAAGAATTGTGTGAAATAAGTGAATTTATCTAGTTGAGACATTCTTGATTGATTGAGACAAAACGATTCCCTCAATACAGCTTAACTCCGTCAAGCCTGTACGAGTAGTGAAGAATTATAGAGCACTTTAGTTGGTTGTTGACCAATGGAAAGACATGGGAGTCGAAAGGTGATCGAGTTCAGGTGAAGACTGAAAACAATGGAATCACGGAACACTTTCTATGTCTCTCTTTTCCGTCTCAATCAAAGACAGTTCCATTCGATCTTAGGCGATCTCAGGTTACCGACTCTCTAGCCTCATTTCGAGGCACTATAGGAGAACTCATTGGGCCTGCCGCTTTCTCAATCGAAAATGGAAACTTTGAATCACTGAACGATTCTCTCACTTATGTCATTTCTTGTCGTCAGTCAATCTTCATCAAGACAGCTGACCGAGTCGAAACCTACTGCTCAAGTCTTCCGAACCCATCCACAAATAGCTAGAAAACATTTTCTTATTTACGACTTTGTTATGGCTGTACGACATGAGAAAGAGTATACCAAATAAAGGTAAAACCCGCACTGAAAAAATGTTGAACGATTTCTAGTGCTTTTCAAAAACCATTTTTTTGCAATGCCTTGAGTGGACAAGGTAAGACAGTACGCTCACTAGATCCATCATACTATTACTAAAGTACACTGAACACTCACTGAATCTCGACATCAATTAGATCAACAAAACCAAACCATTTTCTGACGTGAACAGACGCTTTCTCATTAGACTGTTTGATCCGGCTCCGTATTTACTCAAGCAAAGACGAATCAAAACCTTTCTTTTCATATGATGAGAGGGAAGGATCACTCCTAAAAGCAAGATTTCTCTTATATACGATACCATTATACGTGCATTCCTTGGGATCAGAAGGTTTTCTATCTTCATATTACCAAATTGGAGAATCACCAAGGCCTTTCAGCGATTCGACGCGCCCCCCTACCTAAGCTAGACGTTTCACCTACCTGACCTCAGAGAGAATAGAATGAGTCGCCCCAACCCTAGTCTTACTAAGAAAGAGTTCCACCCTTATGTCTGATAGCCATAAGAGAGTGATCCCTTGCAAAATAAAAAGAAAACACTCCTCTAGAAGCTCGAGGCTGGTCTAGCCCCGATGCCTCCACAAGGAATTCTGTCCCGGAAACACCAACACACATATTCTATTTGAGGACAAGACCCTTTCAAGTCAACCAATCATCAACACGAACCAATTGTGGATCAGTTGTTTCAGTCTTCCAGGAACGGTTCACAACTGGAGCCTCAAAGAAATCTCAAACATTTCCAAGACGAGCTTCACCTGGAAATATTTGAAGATCCGTCTCCCTTCGTAACCATTCTACCAAGGACCCTTTCAGGTACGGGTTGAGTGGTCTACCACGACCAAGCCACAATTCTAAGGGCATAGACCATTTAGTGAACATCGCTAAGAGCCTCCGAATGCGAGGCGATTGTCGATGTGGCAGCGAATAAATAGTCCGAAAACCGACTGAAAGGATAGGTTATCTGGATCGACATCAACATAGGAGTTTTCCGAGGGATGAAGATCAATGTCTGGTCGAACCAAGCTTCCTTCTCTCTCTCTTTCCCAGGAGCAGGTCAAGTCTATGTGACCAAGGCAAGCAAGGAATGCTAACTGAATAGGGGTACTCAATTTCTATTGCGACAGAGGGAGGTAGAATTGTTGAAGAATGAGGAAAAGTCATGACCAGAAGAATTGTGTGAAAGAAGTCAATTTATCTAGTTGAGGCATGATTCATTGAGACAATCAAATTCCCTCCAGAAAGCTGAACTCCGTCAAGCCTGTAGGAGTAGTGAAGAATGTGAGTGAGTTGTGTGGTTTTTTGTTGACCAAGAAAGAAATGGGAGTGTTTGGGCGTACATTGCAGATCCACCGGTGGAGGTCCCGTACTAGATTGACTTTCTTCTCTGACGATCTTTGTGTGTTACGAAGTTTTCGCGTCAAATGAATCAGACCGCTGGTTGGTGTCTCCATGCCCTGACTCATTATACGCTAAACTGGTTCATTCTCAAGTCAAGATCAACATCAGTTTAGATCGGTAAAGTAGAATGACTGCTGACGCGTGCTAATCGACTTCTTTATACACGAATTCTACAACTGAGCTTTTATATCTAAAGGTGAGTTCAGAGCTCGCATTCCTCACGCAGTTGCCTAAGGGTTAGGCTGTGAGGAAGGGTTATTTTTTATTTAACGATGATTGTATGCTCGGTACATAAATCGTCAAAGTCATTAGCTGTTTCAGAGCAGTTTCACTCTCAGTAAACTGACCAACAAACTAATCAATCGGTTAAGCTGAAAGCGATTCAATCCACATCTGTGACAACCCTGCTAAAAGCACTTATTAGCTGTAGTGAGGCTTTTCCGTCTTGATAGCCTTTCTCCTTTATTGCACGGGATTCCTGGTTTAGGTAGACAAAGAAAAGTTAAAATCGAAGAAGGAAGCCATGAATGGAGGCACTCCCAATCCACTTGTTGCTCGCTTGCTTTTGCTCTTCTCCTTTAATCGGGCTATGTGAGGTTACCGAGGAAATGAGATGGTTTATTTTGTTCACATCAAAATGAAATAAGGTTTTGTGAGTGAGGTCACATATATAAAGGAGTTTTTTGAGCAAGACTCAAGTAGTGTGGAACTATCCAACGCTATGTCAGCACTTGCCGCGTCCTCTCCACAACTTTATCGTTTCGACAGGACAAAAAGTCATTCTAGATTTAGTTCCTAAGCGTGACCCCGATAGAAGTTTAGTACAGGAGCTAGTCTAGCTCCGTTGTTCCCCTGGGTGACGAGCGAAACATCGACCTCTCCACCTGGTTCCCACCATAGGGAGAGACACGAATCCCGGTGGGTGGACAAGGAGAGTTAGCCGTTTAAAAGCTCTTTATTCGCAAGAATCTATTAAATTTGGGGCGAGGGAAACTGATCAGTTTAAAGTAAGGACGTCTGCGATCCTATTTCAAACTCAACTAAAGGATTATACCTTTAACCACCCACGGGGAAGGAAAGTGACTGTTCAGGAGGATTTAATAAAGGGGGGAATAAAGAAGGTTAGAGTCACGTTGTTATCTTCGTTCAAACAAGGTTCTTGCCCTCGGAAGGGAGAAAGGAAAGTGTCTAGGGCCGGTACACTCACTTCATCTTGCAAGACTAACTGAATCTGAATTTTGCGATTAGAAGCATAAACGCAACCAATCCGCAACGCGTATCCCCCGAGAATCGGGGAGTCTATCTCTTTCCTTAGAGACCTAAAGGTCGCATGTGAGGCAGGCACTTGATGCCAGCTTCAAATCAAGTTAGAAAGTATGGAACAGACAACAGCCTGCCATAATTAGTTTCCCCATTTTAGCCCGCGGGGAACACAGTCAATCAATCCTCCCCTTTATAAGAAGAAAGACAGTTTCCTAACCCAAGGGTAAAGTCGGAGTGACAACATAGAGTTTGAGTGCCTTTGCTAGAATCACACTCGAGAGCCTAACTTCTTTCTATACGTGACATCTCTTCCTTGGACTTCTATACGTGTGGAGCAAATCCACATTATTTCGACCGACGAAAGATCTCGCTACCGGGTGAGAAAAGAAGTACCGAGAGGTTCACTCTTTTCGCATGACTTTCTTTCCTCAACAATAACGAACAAAGTAGTCATAAAGGACTCTAAGCCTTAGAACAAAAAAATCAATTCGCGTCCTCTGATAAGAATCTCTCAGATTCTGTTCTTGAATCTTCCCCGGCCGTAGCCTATGATTAAGAGCGACATCCTCGATGTCAAACCCCTGGAGGCACTCTACTCTCCAATAGACGTTTCCTCACCTAGTACTGGAGACCTAACCTCAAGGCTTAGAAAGAATAAAGATCGGGGAACCTGCTAGCGCAGAGAATCAATACGCCAAAGCTATCGGCGTTGACCACGTCTATCTTATCTTCTACGGGGTAGGTAGAGAGGCTTTTGCTACAACCGATGGTCTTCACCTTCGGTGACTTCTCCTGGAGGATGGTCAAGTAAAAGTAGTCGCTCAACACTCACGAGGGAGATAGCCTACGCTAATCACGCACCTCCAAAGAGGCATCGAGACTGACCAGTTGATGAAACCTGGAATAAAGAGACTTCTCACTCCTGTTAGTAAGAGAGTGGTCACAGTTCGTCACCTTGGGGGATTCTCTGAAAGAGAGGGTAAGGATTAAGGCTAGGTTAGGTCTACTCCACAAGAGCAATCAAAAATATAGGACAGAGAGTCCCTTATGGAGATTTATAGGCCAGGGTAAAGATAGATTGAAATTCGCGCTCGGGTGTGAATTGGTAGCTCACAATCTATGAATTCACATCGCCAGAAGGCTTATAAAAGATAGACAATTCCTTGGGTGATCGGGGGGCTCTCGATAAGAGCACAACCTTTCGCCTCGACGGGTCTAGGCCAGAGTGGAAGCTCTCTGGATAAAGTGTTGACCGAAATTAGGGAGTCCTACGCTTAACCAGATTATTAGTCTTGAAAAAAGTCCTCGTCTGCACCTCCCATAGATAATGCGACATCGGTCGAGGTCGGTGGGAACAATCAATTTCCTTGCACAGTGACTCATACATGCTTTATTTAATTATAAATTTGGTGTCCGGGCTGCCCAGTTGGACTATGTCAGACAAGTCCTGAGAGTCCGGTGTTCCGGGTTGTACAAGAGAGGGCTGGGGATCATTCTCAACAATCGGCGGTTCTTGGAGAAGGGGCACCCGACTCACTCATAGCCTCATTAGCAGGATCGATTTGTTGACATTTTGCAGCAGGCTCGCATGAGGGACTGTATGACCTTGCTCGTTTCCTGAACAATGCCCGACGGCAAACACAATAAAAGGATAAGGATAAGGCAAGACAACAGACCAGAGCAGTAGACCCGGCATAACAAAGAAGGTTTTCCATTATTTAACTAGTTTAAACTAGGTACGACCAGCGCGGTTGTTCATCTTTTATTTTATTATTCCAAACCAAGCCGACTGTAACAACTCTTCGATAATCTAGCATCTCCTTCACTATAACATCCCTGACTTCATCTACGAGAATCCTGAATAAAATCACAGTGATGCCGCCATTTAAGGAAGCAAGTTTAGCCTATTTGAATGACACATTCTCTCCTCGAGAAAGGAGCATTTATAAATGAGGTTCTATACGCAAAGCCCAAAAAGCAGGCAGGCAGAAAAACAGTAGGGGCTTGTTCGAGACTCGAGCTCTCCGGAACTGAAAGACTGAAGAGCAGAATCTAACACAAGAGGACATGAATTCTTGCCCATTAGTAAGGGCAGGAAACTGATTGACCAAGGTCTAAATACGCAGCTTGATAAGCTGTTGGTATACACGATAGTGTTTGAAAAGGTTTCTCCGGAGGAGGACATGAAGGATAATGAAAGTGCCACGCTCGCTATCGCTAAGGGGCGTAGCGGAAAGAAGTAGCAGAATCAGGCGACTTGCCACACACCAACCAGGAGTAATTCCTTCTGAGACGAATCTCACTCTTTTGAAAAAAGCCCATATCTACTAGTTCAGTTGAAAACAAGGTGTTGAACTAGATTGATAACTGATCGTCTATCGAATCGCCTCTTTAATTTAAAGGCAGGATGCCGAGAATCGTGTCGACGCGAAGGCATGTGTGGGACTTTAGTCAATCTGCAAGACCTTTCGTTTAAGATGTCTTCTGTATCACCGGTCTTGGCAAAAATACCTGATTATATCTCTGTAATAAGCTGCGACGAAGCGAATCTCTTATCTGGAACCCTCGAACTCCCAGCTTGACGGCTTGATTGCATTACCTTCCTTCGTCACCTTCTTAACTGCTGACAGCATCATCCCGAATTTTGTTTGTCTCATGCAAAATGAATCTCAGTCCTCTCATTTTCTAACCGCATTCATATTATGGAAAACATCCAAGCGGGTCGCGGGGGAAGGGCCGTCAGCCCTGCCCTACTTGACCTATCCTGGTCTACGAAAGCCCAAGGTCGATCGTGTCACTATAAGAGCTCCTTTCGGAGGGTTCATTTCCAGCATAGTGGTGAAACCATTTGAGTTTGAGACTGTGGACACCCTTTTAGGCTATTACTGTCTTTATTTCTCTTGCTTCTTTAAACTCTTTCTATCGGGGCAGTCAAGTTCCCCCCTTTCTTTGTGATGTCAAAGCAGTGTCTTCTTTAGTTGACTTGTCTTCCCCCGATAACCATAGAGGTCGGAGAAGTCCTATCTCGAGTATGGGTCCTAAAAGCCTTATAAACGCTTGAATCCCTTTCCTGTTAGCAGAGCTGGCAGTGTACGATCTTGTTTTTTGCTCTTTCTCCCCTGTCTACTGCCCTACTTTAAGTCGAAATAGGTTTCGAAGGAAGAAGTGGGGAGATAGTGGCTCTCGTTGCTTCACCTATGCCCGAGTAGCCTCTCTGGTCGACTAAAGCTCACTGCTAATGGAAGGGCGCGGCTGGCCGATTCCCTCTAGTCTAGTGGGTTCACTCATTAACCTTTATTGCGAGAAGTGAAAGTAAAGGGATTGGAGAATCTATAGTTTATGGTTCCCTGTTCATGAATCGGGTAGCTCCATTCCCGAATCGATTTTGATACCTCCTATGAATCTAGAAAGCTAAGGGGATGGATACCACTGATAAGAAAGGCTGGTCACAATCAATCTCTTCCAATTGCGTCAATCAGATAGATGCCTGAATCGTACATATGAGAAGAGCCCGTCACTCTTTGCGTGAAGACCAGATGCGCTCTTAGCTGCCTTTAAAGAAGCCAAGTAAAAGCCCTATTCGGGTTTTGAGTGCCTATTCTCTACTGCAAATAGCGTCAGTTGTTCACGAAGAGGATTGATTGATGGCGCAATCCATCTTTGTCCGGGTTCTTTCACTCCTCAATAATTTGATTGACTCTGACTACTCTTCGGGGTACGGCTAAGCCTAACTCTGGACAGCTTCTTGCGTGCTAAGAGGAAGTCTAACTGACAAGCCTTATTGGTCTTGCACACTAGCACACTCACTTAAGCATCCGCCTTTGTATCTATCTCCACTGTTGGATTTAAAGAAAGAAAGTGATCTTAGATTGAAGAAGTTCACTATTTTGATTTCAGATCCTTTTATTATATTACCTTAAGAAACCCCCTCCCAACTCACCTTATCTGTCTTTCATATCTGCCTCGAAGGATACTGGATCCCCGAAGTAGGTCGGTTATCAGACATTTTCGACTCTCTAGTGTTAAGCATATGGTGCGGGATGGGGGGTCCTCACTCTTGACAACTGGCCGCTTTCGAGTCGATTCATTAGTTTGGACTCATTATTTGAGATTTTCGAGGATTCAAGATTGTATCACAAGGAAAGAGTTAAGAATGACTGACTAACCAAGTCAAGTCGTCACTTTCATCCACATCCACATATAGTTAAGTGTGCGACCGAGCAAGCAGTCTTCTTTATATGTAGTCTATGTAGTACGATCAATTCAGTCTATCGTTGCACTGCGCTGATTGCGCGTCCGTTGATTGAACACATTTTGGGTTAATAGATAATAGAGATTGGCTTGGTCTTCAGTCTAACCTATTCTTTTGAGAAAGAATGTTTTGCATTCCAAGTGTGATGCCATTCCATAGCTGTCAGAGTAAGAGAGAGTCTAAACAACCACACTAGTACTATAGCCTTTTTCTAACTGCCTTGACGCCTTGGCAGGCTTGGGAGTTTACTGATGTAAGCTCAAACTTTGGAGTTTATGTAAATGCCCCATCTTCAAAGTAAGCTGCTTACTTAAGGTATCCATGATCCGAGGTTTAGCTAGAATTTCGTATGGTGAAGAGGAAAGGAAGAAGTCATTGTAAAGGAAGAAGAAATTTACCATTTCCGCTGCCTGCCTAAAGGCTGATTGGTAGTTCTTAGGTTCTCTGTAAGTAGAGTGATTGCAAAAACCTAGGTATGTTTATTTAACATAATAATAATAGAAGGTTTGAGTTGTGATATACTATCCTCTGCAGCTGTAGCTACGTGGAAGCCAGCTGCTTAAAGACTAGCCCCCTAACCATTTCGTTATTCCTGCCCTAAAGCAATGGAATCTGCTCTGACCCACAACCCCTTGCCAGATTGACAGTGAATGAATCCTTGTCAGACAAGTGCTTTCCTCGCTACGAGCTACGCGAACTTAATTGACTTGGAACTGAATGTACTGAAACAACCAAGGCCCGACTTATGTTGGTGCGCAAACACTACATCCAGCAAAAAAAAAGAGATCCCCGACTGCGATTGCTTTCTTTGCAGTGAGTTTAGCTGGTCTGCTCTTCCCTGTTATGCCTCTGAAAGCCCAATGAGCTTCGGGTGCCATTATGAAATTAGAAAAGATCTTGATTGAGTGTCCTTTATTCCTGGGGGTTATGGAATTTCCTGGAAAGTGTGAAAGAAGAGTCAGTAGGAATCGTTTGAACTAGATGAAAGAAAACCAGTGCCAGTTCATGAATGAATGGCAAACCGCTATGGGATGCGGTTACATCATTAGAGGTTCGTGTTTCACGTCTTTCCAGTTCAATCAAAGCTTTGTTGAATGGCCATTTTTTGAGGCTTTGGTTCAGTAATGGGATGACTTTACCGTTGAGTTGATGAATAAAATCACGGGTTTTTAGCACATTGTTATGTCACTGCTGAATGCGATTGGCCTTTAACATGACCAAGGTAGGATAAGGCACCAGTATCTAAGGACTCTATGCCTCTTCGATTCGAGAATCCGCAGCAATAGATGAGGATTTCGCCTGCCTTGGTGGAAGCTCTGGATATCGGTAGAGCGACTTCTGAACTACGTCCACAAAAGACTGAGACGGTTCCCATGAACCGCGAACTCAGACTCCTAGACTGCCTAAGAAGTTTGAACTTGTCAGATTGAAATAGAGAAAGAAGGTATTCCCTTTTCGGGAAGAAAGAGATTTGAACTACGCAGACGAGATTCCGACATCGGAGTTTAGTCTCTTTCTTATCTGATTTGCATTCACTCCTTAACTACCAGACAATAAAGAAAAAGGAATGCAGAGCTATACAGAGTCTTCGTCCGTTCATTACCCATAGACAACGGGGCACCCACTCCAAACGAAAAATGGCTCATTACTCACTCCTTCATATCCGACCACCGGGCCGACAAACCTGACTCCCCACTCCCCGATTGGATAGTGGTACTCGAATGAGACCAAGCATCCCTTCCTTTTGCATTAAAAAAGTAGCAATGAATGAATCATATCCTTGGAGAGGCTTGAGATAGTCATTACTACTTCATACTTCAACTAGAGCTTTGAACATGTGATTCCTTCCTGCTTTGACCCATAAACAAAGGAAGAATAACGAAATAGGGGGCTCATAACCTTCCAGCCCAGTAGCTTCCTTGCTGAACACTATACCTGCTCCTGAAAGACCATCTACAGACCAGTCAGTCCTCATACACAGACAGAAAGGGAAGGCAGCGAAATAATGTCTGACTACAGACAGAATAGAGTCAATAGCCAAATTCATACCTATAAGAAAAGCTGAGAAAGGCAAAAGAATCAGAGGCGGATTCCCTCGCCAATCTGGCATCAGCCATTTTCATACTATAAGGAAACATTTCCGGAGAAAAAGAGATCAGGTGGTTCGAGTAACCAGCCTCTTGCTTGCAGATCAGTGAGGAAGAAGGCAGAATGATCTACAAAAGATCCTTCAACCAAAGAAGAGGCAATCCTCCATTGTACGGACAAAGAAGAGACAAGCAAGGTGATAGAAGAGATGCACGAATGAGATTTTTATCCCCACTGGCCTAATGATGACCAAAAAGATTGCAAGGGTACTCTTGGCCGACTCTCGATAAAAATTGCAAAAATTATGTCAAAAGAGGCTGCCAAGAGCACGGGAACGGAACCTCAGACACACCCCAGAAATGGATCTTCGCAATTTAACTGCGCCATGGCCATTTTAAACATTAGGGATCGACATCATCGTTTCTCCCAAGTCCTACAATGGCCACCAGTCTATCTTGGTAGCAGTGGATTCTTTAACCAAATGAGTTGAGGTAGCAATACATCAGACGACAATAAAAATCAGAATGAGAAGTGATGTCAGTCCATTATTCATTGCAGCAGAGGTCGCGTCTTGATTATACAACAGTCAATGCCAATCATGTCATTTTTATCAAGGCCAATATCATGACGAGATTTTGTTTTGCATGCACAATGAAATCCTCAGCGACATCAAGAGCAAGACAACTGATATGCGACATCCACTCTCTCTTCAAGTTCCAGCTAGACTGGAATATATACTCAGACAAGAAGGGAGAGAAGGTTAGGAATGCCCTTGCTTAAGAGGAATGATTGTGACATGAGAGGTTATGTACTGTCAAAATGAAAGGGGGAACGGACGAAATGAGCTCTCCAAGCGACTACTACTAAGCTTCTTTTTTTAAGATAGACCAAAAACTATCACGGAGACCTATAGAGTTCTGTTCTCAGGTATGTTGTCTGTGAAAGGATCTCTCGCCTACTCTCAGATGAAATCTGAAAAATAAGACGCACCTGGGATCGGATACATCTTCAATCCTTGAATGTCGGTTTTGTCTTTGAGTCAGTCAATCGATTAGAGAAAAAGTGCTTGAGGAACCCGTAACGAAAGGTTCCAGTGAATAGGGCTGCTGATAGTGACCCTAGGCCATGGACCTTTTTTCTCTGAGTCTGCAGTTGCTTCCGTCAGACTTGGTCTCCTCCATGCCTCTTTTATTCTTCATCATTCGAGCGATCGGAGTTTTCTCCTTTCAAGATATGTCAAACCAAAAAGTTGGGCCAGTTGGGGATTGGGGGAGATTCTTGATCCCTTCCACAGGTTCTATGTCTATAACCGGGACATATCAACAAAAAAATCTCCCGATGAGCGGCGTTTGCACTTCTCGGTGCTACGAAAGAGGAGCCTCTTCGGTTGCCGGAGAGAAGCGACCACAGATTGGATTTATGACGATATGAGAGCTTCGATGGTGCTGAAAGAGATCATAAAGAAGATTAAGAAAACTCAAAGCATTAGGTCTCCCATTAGGGCAAGCATCGATAACAGCTTGCCCTTATTAAGAAGAATAAGCCTGATCGGGCCAAACGGTACATGAGAAGTAAACACTGTCATCACACTGTCCAAAAGAAGAAAAGAAGCAGGGTCAAAGTGAATTTCGTTACTTTGCTTCTCTTGTTTTGAATGGAAAAATGAGAAGTGACCAATAGGCAGCATGGCCATAGCTTGCATTTGTATTCTTCTTATAGAGGTGTCTCAGCATTGCAAGGTCCAGGCCAAACAAAAATGAAAGCAATCGAAGGAACGGGTATAACATGTTCTCTTTTCCGAATCTTTCAAGATGAAAAGATAGGGTTTTTGGCTTCACTTCCTCTATGCGGTTGCATACTGCTTTTCTTGAGTAACGAGTAGGCCATTACAGATAGGCTTGCTATTACTGAAGTTGTTCAGACAAAAGACCTTTCCTTTATGATATTAAGCTTGATGAGATTTTTCATTTACCATCTTCTAATTTGTGTGAGCCTTGTATTTCCTGTTGCTGCTTTTTTACTACCATTGTTTATATTTTCTTATATTTTTTTGTAGTAGTGGATATGGGCGTTGATGGTTGGATAGGGTAATGTCCGAGGGGGTTGGGGCGGGGGGCTATTGTGGGGGCGGGGGAAGAGGGAAAGGCGGGGGTGGGAGGGAGGCCAAGGTTTGGCCTCAGGGGTGGTAGAGGAAGACGTGATGATAGAGTTGGTAGGCTGAGGGTTGGTTCTTGGAATATAGGGACTCTTCAGGGTAAGTCCATAGAGCTTGTGAAGATTCTTAGAAAGAGGAGGATTAATATTGCGTGTGTTCAAGAGACCAAGTGGGTAGGGTATAAGGCTAGGGATGTGGATGGTTACAAGCTTTGGTACTCTGGGAGCGAGAGGCGTAGGAATGGAGTTGGCATCTTAGTAGATGAAGAACTTAGAGATCAGGTAGTGGAGGTAAAGAGGATCAGCGATAGGTTGATGACTATTAAGTTGGTCATTGGGGGGTTTACCCTGAACGTGTGTAGTGTTTATGCGCCGCAGGTGGGCTTGGATGGGGAGGAGAAAATGCGGTTTTGGGAGACTTTGGATGAGGTGGTGAGAGGCGTGCCTAGCTCGGAGAAGATTGTTGTAGCAGGAGATTTCAATGGGCACATCGGGGCGTTACCGAGAGGCTTTGGTGATGTGCATGGTGGTTTTGGTTTTGGGGAAAAAAATGAAGATGGGGCTACCCAATTGGATTTTGCGAGGTCCTTTGGGCTAGTGGTGGTGAACTCGGGCTTTCCGAAGAAGGACGATCATCTGATCACCTTCCGAAGCGCGATAGCCAAGACCCAGATTGACTTTTTGTTGCTTAGGAAAGGGGATAGGGTGTTGTGTAAGGACTGTAAGATCATCCCGAGTGAGAATCTTTCGACCCAACATAGGCTCTTGGTTATGGATTTGGGTATAAAGAAGGATAGGAAGTGAAGGGGTAAGGAGTGTAAACCTAAAATTAAGTGGGGTGGCTTAACGCTAGTGAATGCGTGAGAGATAGGGGAGAAGTTGGCGGGAATGGGGGTGTGTGAGTGTAGGGGGGACGTGGATAGTATGTGGGATAGGGTGGCTAGGTGCATCAGGGAGAATGCTAGTGAGGTGTTGCGTATTTATAGGGCCCGGGCCGGGCATCATCGGGGGGATTGGTGGTGGAATGAAGAGGTTAAGAAGAAAGTAGAGACCAAGAAAGAGGCGTATGCTAAGTTGGTTGAGAGTAAGGACGAAGAAGAGAAGCGGGTAAACAGGAAAGAGTACAAGTTATCTAGGAAGGAGGCTAAGTTAGCAGTTACGGCGACTAAGACGGCAACATTTGAGAGCTTGTATGTGGGGTTACAGGAGAAAGGAGGGGAAAAAAAGTTGTTTAGATTCACTAAGGCTAGGAAGAGGAAGGGTCGTGACCTCGATCAGGTGAAGTGTATTAAGGGGAAGGACGGTACAGTGTTGGTGGAGGACGGCCACATTAAGAATAGATGGCAGTCGTATTTTCATAGGCTCTTGAATGTCGAAGGGGATAGAGCTATTGTGTGAGGGGAGCTGGAGCACTCAGAGGAGTGTCGGGATTTTAGTTATTGTAGACGTTTTAAGGTAGAGGAGGTTAGAGAGGTTGTTCGCAGGATGCGAAGGGGTAGGGCGACAGGGCCTGATGAGATACCTGTGGATTTTTGGAAGTTTTCTGGCGAGGCTGGTTTAAGGTGGTTGACTGGATTGTTTAACGGAATTTTCAAGACGGCAAAAATGCCGGAGGCTTAGAGGTGGAGTACTATGATCCATCTTTATAAGAACAAGGGTGACATTCAGAGTTGCAATAACTATAGGGGTATTAAGTTATTGAATCACTCTATAAAGATTTGGGAGATAGTGGTCAAGGTGAGGCTGAGACGGATAGTGTCTATTTTGGAGAATCAATTTGGATTTATGCCTGGCCGCTCGACGACGGAGGCAATTCACCTGGTGCGAAGGCTGGTGGAATAGTACAGGAAAAGGAAGAAGGACCTACACATGGTGTTTATCGACTTGGAGAAGGCATACGACAAAGTCCCCAGGGAGGTGCTTTGGAGATGCTTGGAGGTGAGTGAAGTCGCGGTGGCATATATCAGAGCAATTAAGGACATGTATGATGGAGCTAAAACCCAGGTGAGGACGGTGGGAGGAGACTTAGAGCATTTCACTGTCTTGACAGGATTGCATCAGGGATCTACTCTTAGTCCCTTTTTGTTTGCTTTGGTGATAGATGTGTTGACGCGGCGTATTCAAGGAGAGGTGCCTTGGTGTATGCTTTTTGCATATGATGTAGTTTTGATTGATGAGATGCGGGGGGAGGGGGGGGTGTGAATGATAAATTAGAGGTGTGGAGACAAACTCTTGAGTCTAAAGGGTTCAGGTTGAGTAGGAGTAAGACAGAGTATTTGGAATGCAAGTTTAATGACATGAGGCTGGAGAATGAGGTGGTAGTGAAGTTGGAAACACAGGTGGTATGTAAGAGGGATAGTTTCAAGTATCTCGGGTCCGTGATTCAGGGTAACAGTGAGATTGACGAGGATGTCTCGCACCGTATTGGGGCGGGATGGATGAAGTGGAAGCTCGCTTCGGGGGTGTTGTGTGATAAGAAGGTGTCTCCCAAGCTTAAAGGCAAATTCTACGGGGTGACAGTCTGTCCGTCCATGTTGTATGGAGCGGAGTGTTGGCCAGTTAAGAACTCCCACATTCAAAAAATAAAGGTGGCGAAAATACGGATGTTGCATTGGATGTGTGGGCTGACTAGGGGGGATAGAGTTCGGAATGAGACTATCAGGGAGAAGGTTGGTGTGACTTTAGTGGAGAATAAAATGCGGGAAGTCCGATTGAGATGGTTCGGACACGTGATGAGGAGGGGCATGGATGCCCCGGTTCGTAGGTGTGAGAGGCTAGCTTTGGATGGTTTTAGGCGGGGTAGGGGTAGGCCGAAGAAGTACTGGGGAAAGGTGATTAGGCGGGACATGGAGCAGTTACAGCTCACTGAGGACATGACCCTAGATAGGAAGATCTGGAGGACGCGAATTAGGGCAGAAGGCTAGGGTCAGTTTAGGTCGCTAGTGTAGGGCATTACTTGGTGGGGGTATTATTCTTGTTATGATACCTTGTTTCATGCTTTATTACGGATCTGTTTACTTTTCTCTATTTACTATTACTTGTGGGTGTCATATTTATGTTATGCCATCTTGTTCCATGCTTTACTATGAATTTGTTTAGTATTCCGTGTCTCGAACCGGGGGTCTATCGGAAACAACCTTTCTACTTCTTTAGAGGTAGAGGTATGGACTGCGTACATCTTACCCTCCCTAGACCTCACTATGTGGGAATACACTGGGTTTATTGTTGTTGTTTGAGGTGATCTCAGTTCTTGCTTCTGGCATGACTAATTCACAACTTTTGCAAGTTTAGTACTCTAGAAAATATTCCTCAGAAAATGTTTATCAATTTTTTCATGTTTGGGAATTTTTTCTTTTAATAAAAACAAGATCCTTGTGAGTAAAATGACTTTCCTAATGGAGGTTGGGAAAATGAAGTTTACAAGGAGTATCCACAGTGATTGGTAGTTTCATTCCCATCATGTATTTGTCTATATTATATACAAACTAGTAAATTTGATCGCACTTCGCACAATCATAAAATATCTCATTAAAATTGACTGAATATTTTTTAGACTTGGTAGGGCAAATTTATTTAGGGTCCAAGTTGCCTAACCGCTCACTTTATTTTAATAGTGTCTCTAACTATTAAAAATTGATATCATTGTAAGTAGAGCTGGGCATATTTTGGTTCAAACTGAAAAAAATTAAAAAATCAAACCAAAATTTAATTTTAATTAATTTTAGAAATTCAGTTAAACGGTTCGGTTTTTATTTTATTTTTCAAAAAAATAAATAAAAAAAAAATCGGTTAAATAAAATATCTATAAATAATATATATATTTTATTATATATATAAATTTTTTTCCGATTTTTTTTTTAACTTACCCTGTTCATCTCTTCCTCTTAACCTATGCTCTTAAAAACTTCTTCTTTAACCACATCCCGGAACATTAATCTGGCAAACAACATTCGTCCTTTAAACTCTTTGTGTTGGCGGACTACTTAAGGCCAGGATTCCTAGAAATTTATAGGTTAATCCATCATTATTATTAAGAAGCTAAGAGGTTAATCATATACTAAGGGTAATAATTTTAACAAAGTTTAATTTACATAAAGTACACAAGCAAACATATTTAAAACGTAAAACATAAAATATATTTTTGGTGGAGAAATATATCATAAATAAGAACTTACATGAAGTAACTGGAGAGAGGTTTCCCTTTCGGGAACCCTCTAAGGACTGAGAAAAAACTTAAAAGATTTTATTAAAACACACTTAATAATTTACAAGCTTGGTTTAGACATCAGCTAAGGATTGGTTTGGAGGGAATGGTTTATACATGAAGGAAAGGGGAATATGTTGTGAGAGAAGGTTTTTCTTGCTTGGGTTTTTCGATTTCTGTCCTTCTGCTACTAAAGCACAAGACTTTTATAGACTTAAGATGAGAAAAAGGAATGGACTCAAACCTGCTACGTGGCCTCAAAAATGGATGGCCGACAACAAAGAGATAAGGAATCTTAATAATGCAGGTGGGGTACGTTTCTGGGCTCCATCGTCACATGCATTATTTTTCCTTTATACAGACACCTACTTCAACAGTTTTTCCTTCTTTTGGAAGGCAGTGATAAAGGAAGCACTCAATTATTTTTTACAAGACATAAAGTGGGCATACCCACATGACAATCGTATCTATATGTTATTTCTATCTAATCAGTACCAGCTGCTTTATCTTCCACATGTAAGTCTTGTTTATCACTTGTCTTAGTCTGATTATGTGTCCAAGTTGTGCAGGGCGATAGAATCAAAACTCATTCCTGAGTCATCATCTTCATTGGGGTCCTATGCATCTTGGAGATATGCAAGACTATTTTCGAATTCATCGTCTTCTTCTGATCTTGAAAAATTATAGTCTGCATTATTCATGTCTGAAACTAACCTGTCCGAACTTGTATTGGGCTTGTCTTTGCTATCAATATGCTTGTCTTGTCCTTAGTTATTAAAGAATTTTTCTAATGTCTGTTTTACTATAGTCTCAATTTGTTTATTTTTCTTTTTTGCAATTAGTGTCTTTCTTAGAATACTAGTTTTAGTTATGGTTGTTTTGATGAAGGCCCTCCTTCATCTTCACTTTTTGGCAAAGTGACAGCCATATTTGTCTTTACCGGTTACCATTTGCACCGGACTAGGTGTACCAATATTCGGTACAGTGAATTTCTTAGCATTCAAAGGAGAATGCACACCCTTCTCATCCATTTATTGTGGAGATGGAGAGCTTTGTGTCTGAGTACTTGCGTTTGTTCTACTTGGCTTGTCCTGATAGATATTGAGCTTGTCTTGTAAAATTTGTACCTGCTCCATTAGTTTGGTGTTTTCAATGATAAGAGCTTCCTTTTGCCTATTTAGTCTTTTGAAAGCTTCGATCATTGAAGAGCAGTGGTAAAAAAAAATTATCTTACCGGTGTCTTTCTGAATATTATATTGGGGTATTTGGTTTGGGCTTTGTCTAAGTGCTGGTGATATGTAATAGTTAGGCCCAAGATATCCCCTTGCATAGTCTGAGGCTTCAGAAAAATCGTTAAAACCTTTATAAAGTGGGGTTTTAACACCATTTATAGAGTCTATTACCTCTATTTAAGTTTGAAAAATTTCATTTGTCTTTTCATGTATAACTATATAATATTTAAATTTAGGCCTGCTTTTGTCTGATATGTATTGGCATAAAGCATTCATTGCTGCTAAAAAATATTTGTGGTCTAATTTGTTATGGGATATCCAAAGGTTGTCTATTAAACATTTTTGGGGTTTATCTAAAACACATTCTGGTCTAATTTTAAAAGATAAATTACTAAATGGATAAGCTATCAAGTTAAATGGTCCGAAATCAATTCTTTCCATTAAGTTCATAGAGTCTCTTGGTATGAAATTAATGTTACCTAACATTGTCTGGTAGTACGAGTCTTGAGAAGACGAGGCTACTCCTTTGCCTTTGTCTGCGGTAGGTTGACCGGTAGATCTCATGCTGAAACACACATTAGTTTATAGGTTTAGTCTTTATTTGTAATCTACTTAATTTATCTGCTAGTTCATTATCTTTTTCTTTTATAGATTCAAAAATAATATTTTTATAAACTGATAAAGTATTCATAAAATTTAAACATCGTCTTTTACTACTAGATTTATCATTTATTTTTTGATGAAATTTAACTATTGCTTCGCAGTCTGTTCTTACTAAGACTTCTTCCTTATTTAATATATATAGTTTGAAACTATTTAGGCCATATATTATTGCCAGTACCTCTAAATCTATACTACTCATATTCCCTTTTTCTTTATATAATCCACTTTGGTAAGCGCAAATGTGTTCTTCATTTTTATCACTATATTTATTAGGTCTTGCTTTTAAGATAGCTCCCCATCCTAGTTTGCTACCATCGGTTTGAATAATTAAGTAATCTGTTTCTAAGGAGATTTTTAAGTCTGAAATATTTTTAACTTTTTCTTTAATTTGTTGTACTAGTTTAATGTCTTCTATGTTAAAATGTTTTTGGCCTTTACTGTCTGTTTTAGCGTATAAAGGTCCAACTATCTTTCCTAGGTCTTGAATAAAATTCCTAGCATAATTTACTCTTTCTAGAAATTTTTGTAAGTCTTTTGTATTATCTAATTTGTCTGGCATATCTAGTACTTTCTTTGCTATATGTGGTTGGAGTTTTATTTTTTCTTCTCCTAAAGTTACTCCTAAAAAATTAACATAGGTCTTACATAACTCCGTTTTCTTTTTACTGATTATTATTCCATGTTTAACAAATAGTCTAAAAACTGTTTGTAGGTGTCCTAGCATATTCTGACTAAATACTAGAATATCGTCTACATAAACTAATACGAAATTTTTATATCCTCCAAAAATATTATTCATTTTTCTTTGAAAAATTGGTGGAGCTGTTTTTAAACCAAACGGCATAACTAACCATTCAAAATGTCCTCCCGGACATGTGAATGATGTCCATTGTATACTGTCTGGATGCATTTTTACCTGCCAGTATCCTGATTTGCAGTCAAATTTGCTAAATATCTTTCTTCCTTGTATTTTATTAATTAGCTCACTTTTATCAGGTAGTTTATATGCATCTATCCTCGTGTTGTCATTTAATCTCTTATAATTTATTACCATGCGTGCTTTTCCTCTTACTTGTTTGCTATGGTTTCTAACCATAAAGGTTGTTGATCTATGCCTGGAGGTTGATCTCTTTATAACTTCTAAATATAATGACTCTTTTATTTGTCTATCAAATTCTTCTGTATCTTCATTATTGGCTTTTATAGACGTTGTCTTTATTGTATATTCTGGGTTGATAATTTCTAATTTACACATTATTTCATTAGCATCCTAGTGTGCTAAGGGTTTTTCTCCTATTATTTTCATTTTATCTAGAATAGTTATTACATTATCTAAATCTTTTGGACTATTTATTATACCTATTCTATTTATTCCTTTTCAAAAATTATAAAATTATGTTTCTACGTTAATTAAAGTGTATTCTTTTTCTATATTCTCGATGTACTTAAGTTCTTCTACATTGATTAAAGTGTAATTTTTAAATTCTTCTAAATTATCTTCCTTCACTAATTCTTTATTTTCTCTAAATAGGCTATTGTCTTGACATTGGTCATTATTTGAACAACTTTCACAACATGGCTGTGAGTTGGAAGTTAAGTCTTTTTTATGTGTTTTAAGCTTCCTATACATTGTTGGCAATTTTGAAGTTTGTACTGGAGTAAAAGTAAGGTTTTTAAATAGTATGATATCGTCTCTTGTTATGAGACATCCTCCTCTATTTTGTATACAGAAATGTAATCCGATTACGAAATCTACGTTTATATTTAAGTCTCTTGCTAATATTCTATTAACATTATAAATAGGTTTGTAGAATTCATTACATGTATTTAAAAAACTTATCTGAGCCTTTTCTATGTAATGGTTATAGACATTATGCAATCCATCCATTTGCATTGCTGTTACAGGTTTTTTAAATGTTTTAAGCAAGCGTTGTGGTACTAAACTTTTATTTATCAGGCAACTAGTACATCCTGGATCAATTAAAGCTAAAATTTCTATTTCTATATCTTGAATTTTAATTTTTATCAGTACTTTTACCGTAGAGAATTGTTTATCCTCATTACATATTAGCCTACTAACATTTTCTTCTATATTCATAAGTTCTGTTTCTAATTGTTCTAAGTGTGCTGTTTTTTGTGTATCTATTTCGTCTTCACTTTATAACTTTTCCTTTTTGTATTGTAGCTAGTTTTTGTTCTAATTCATTTACTCTAGCTTCGAGTGTTTGATATTCTTAGATTTATGATTTGGTTAGTAGTTTGTCTTTGTTCACTACTTGCTCTTGTTTCTAGCTTTATCTTTAAGGTATTTTCTATACAGTTTATACATGCTTCTATATAGCATTTAGCTCTATTTTCTTTGCTAGGATACCAACCACATATGCGACATCTGTTGCTATCTATTCCTTTGTATCTTTGAAATTCATGTATGCATTATTGTGTAATATTCATTAGGTTGTTAATCAATAAGTCATTTAAATTTAGATTATTTGTTTCTTGTCCGATTTCATTTATTAAGTTGTCTTCTTCTGAAGAATCAGATTTAACATTATCATTTAAATCAAAGCTTACTATAGAATAAATATTTTCTGTGTCTGACATATATTCATCTACATTTAATAAAGTTTCTTGGAAATCTTCTATTAATTGGGAATTTCTTGTTCTATTATTATTTCTTTTAGGGCATAGATTTGCTAGGTGATCTATGCTTCCACATGTATAACATTCTAGTTTGTTTCTATAATTTCTATATTTTCTAACATGTCTTTCTCTATTTAGATAAGGTTTTTTGGTTTGTGATTTGCGTAAGAAATATTTTTTGTGATAATATGGCTTTTGACTATACTTCTTTTTATACTTTTTAGGTTTTCTTTGATCACTATCATAATTTTGAGTTGTATATATAATGGGATTTACAGAAATTTATTTTATTTTTCTTTAATTATTTTTGTATTTGTATGTTAGTACATTTCTCTGTTAAGATATCCATTACATGTTGTATTGTATGTCCTATAGTCCATTTAGCATTTGGGCTTGCAACTACACCATCTCTTTTATACCATCTTTCTTCTATTTCTCTTCCTAAAGGTCCTGGTAATTTATTAAATAATTTTTTTTCTAATTTTTCGTTAAACGTGTTTCCACTTATAGTACAGTAATAAAAATAGTCTTTTAAGAAATTTTTTATATGTAACCAATTTGAGATACTTAATTGTTCTAGTTTGATCACTGCATCTCTTTGTAATGCTATTAAACCACTATTTGGGTCCTTTCCTGTTAATAAATTATGCATTTTATTTGTAAAATTATAAGAGTTTGGCCCCTTTGTTAGTCAAACTTGAAAGTCATATGGGCAGTTTTGCTTAAAACCTTCCCATGTTGCTTTTGCTGATTCTCCTAAGAAATTTTTTAGATATTTATATATTGTTTCAGTATTCGTTTTGGTGTAGTGTCTTAAGTAGTCTGCTATTACTATTCCTTTCCATAAGTCTATTATTGTATCCCACATTTGTGGATCATGTGCTGCTATATTTAATATTTTACTCTTATTTCCTCCTTCTTGGAGTTTTATTTGTTCTTCTATTGGCATTTTTCTTTCTGTCGATTTTACGGTATCTCCTCTAATTTCTGTATCTTGATCTAATCTAACTGCTGGTGTTCTAGGTATATTACCTATACTATAATCTACTGGTTGAGGATTAGGATTAGTTTGTTGAAACGGACTAGCACTCATTGAACTGGCGGCTTCTAATTCTGCTAGTTCTTTGTAACTTACTAGAAAAATTAGAACAAATTTTGACTATTTAAAATCACAAGAATTAGAAATAGATAGAAAACTTCAATACTTAAACACAAAATTTAATTTGAAAAAAATACCTACAAAAATAGAAATAGAAAAATTAATAAAGACTATAGCAGAAAAAATAAAAGAACTAGAAATTAAAACCACTCAATTAGTAACAAAAGTTGTAGAACAAGTAGAATTCATCAATAAAGAAATAAGTGAACTAAAAATAGTAATACAAAGATTAGAAGAAATCTCACTTTCATGACTGAAGAAGAAGATATAAATTACAGTAGGGCATTAGAAAAATCGAAAAGCTATCACAGCGAATCAGAAGGACTATCTAGGCATATTCCTTCAAGTCAGACAGATAAAATCATATTAAAACAAAACAATACTATAATAACATTATTGTTAGAATTGCATAAAAAGATAGATAACTTGATCAAGGGTAAAGAAGTTCAAGAACCTAAAAATACTGAAATAGACGAATTAATTACTCAACTAAAGAAAACTGAATTAACTCCTAGACAAGAGAGACAAAATATAATTAGAAAAACACAAAAATGAACTTTCTTTCAACTAGACCAAGAAGAACCATCGAAGAAGAAAGGCAAAGAGTAAGTTTTTCCGATAATAGAATCGAAAATAATAATCTTATTTCTAGAATACTAAGAAGACACCCAAACGAAGATCAGCCCCAAGAACTGAATGAAATAATAGACGTAGATCGAGATTTACAAATTTTTCAGCAAAATCAGTTAAAATTATTAGATCCTAAGACTTTATACAATGCTAAATATTTTTCTACAAATAATCAACTATATAGACATTATAGAGAAGAGCAACTATCAGCCATAGGAGAAAATATTACAACCTTAAATCTAGTAAATCCTGAATCTTTAAAGCAAATCAGGAATAATAAAATGATATTAATGCATATGAGATTAATAGTTATAGGAATAAAAGGATTAACCAGAAAAAAATTAGGAACTAAAGTATTAATAGTAATACATGATGATAGATGGTCAGATATTAAAAAATCGATAATTGGATTAATTGAAGTAGATATGACAAATAATGGAGGAATATTTTATATTAGTCCAGATTTCTTAATGAATTTAAAAGAATTTGGGAAGCATATTAAAATAGGAATTCAGACTAAAGGATACGAAGAAATGAATAACGAAAATAATTGATTAATGTGCGTAGGTATCATAGGAAAAATGACGTTAAGTAGTAATACCAAATTCAAACTAAAAGCGAATGATGTAGTAAAAGTAATGGGAAATAAAGGTACAAAATTGATAAAATCAATAAAAATAAATCCAGAAGAATATGCAGGATTAGAAATTAGAGAAATTTAATAAACCGAAGATGTTTACACCAGAATCACACTTGTTATACACCACCAGTAAATGAGAAACATCAATTAAATTTATAGACTATAATTATACTAGTCAAAAAGATTAAGATGAAACTGAAAGTACTATATCTACAGAATAAGAATTCATGAATATAGAAATATTACAAGAAGGATATGAAGTAGATATAGCAATAGAAGAAGCACAAAGACTAGACGAAGAATATAAATATATGATTTTTAAATGTAAAGGATATGCAAAAAATAATATGAATATAATGGAATGTATAAAACATTTTAAAACCTGTTTAGAAAGAAGTGACAATCTAGGATACAAAAATAATAACATAGATAATAATATAACTTCTGAAAACATAAACGAAGACATAACATCCATAGTAAGTTATAAAGAACTAGCAGAATTAGAAGCCGTCAGTTCAACGAGTGCTAGTCTGTTTCAACAAACTAATCCTAATCCTCAGCCAGTAGATTATAGTACAGGTAATATACCTAGAACACCAGCAGTTAGATTAGATCTAGATACAGAAATTAGAGGAGATAACATAAAATCGGTAGGAAGAAGAATGTCAATAGAAGAACAAATAAAACTCCAAGAAGGAGGAAGTAAGGGTAAAATATTAAATATAGCAGCACATGATCCACAAATGTGGGATACAGTAATAGACTTATGGAAAGGAATAGTAGTAGCAGACTACTTAAGACACTACACCGAAACGAATACTGAAACAATGTATAGATATCTAGAAACTTTCTTAGGAGAATCAACAAAAGCAACAAGGGAAGGTTTTAAGCTAAACTGGCCATATTAATTTTAAGTTTTACTAACAATGGGGCCAAATCCTTATAATTTTACAAATAAAATGTATAATTTATTAACAGAAAAGGACCCAAATAGTGGTTTAATAGCATTACAAAGAGATGCAGTGATTAAACTAGAACAATTAAGTATCTCAAATTGGTTACATATAAAAAAATTCTTAAAAGACTATTTTATTACTGTACTATAAGTGGAAACACGTTTAACGAAGAATTAGGAAAAAAATTATTTAATAAATTATCAGGACCTTTAGGAAGAGAAATAAAAGAAAGATGGTATAAAAGAGATGGTGTAGTTGCAAGCCCAAATGCTAAATGAACTATAGGACATAGAATACAACATGTAATGGATATCTTAACAGAGAAATACACTAACATACAAATACAAAAATAATTAAAGAAAAATGAAATGAATTTTTGTAAATCCCATTATATATACAACTCAAAATTATGATAGTGATCAAAGAAAACCTAAAAAGTATAAAAAGAAGTATAGTCAAAAGCCATATTATCACAAAAAATATTTCTTACGCAAATCACAAGCCAAAAAACCTTATCTAAATAGAGAAAGACATGTTAGAAAATATAGAAATTATAGAAACAAACTAGAATGTTATACATGTGGAAGCATAGATCACCTAGCAAATCTATGCCCTAAAAGAAATAATAATAGAACAAGAAATTCCCAATTAATAGAAGATTTCCAAGAAACTTTATTAAATGTAGATGAATATATGTCAGACACAGAAAATATTTATTCTATAGTAAGCTTTGATTTAAATGATAATGTTAAATCTGATTCTTCAGAAGAAGGCAACTTAATAAATGAAATCGGACAAGAAACAGATAATCTAAATTTAAATGACTTATTGATTAACAACCTAATGAATATTACACAATAATGCATACATGAATTTCAAAGATACAAAGGAATAGATAGCAACAGATGTCGCATATGTGGTTGGTACCCTAGCAAAGAAAATAGAGCTAAATGCTATATAGAAGCATGTATAAACTGTATAGAAAATACCTTAAAGATAAAGCTAGAAACAGGAGCAAGTAGTGAACAAAGACAAATTACTAACCAAATCATAAATCTAAGAATATCAACAATCGAAGCTAGAGTAAATGAATTAGAGCAAAAACTAGCTACAATACAAAAAGAAAAAGTTACAATAAGTGAAGACGAAATAGATACACAAAAAAAGCACACTTAGAACAATTAGAAACAGAACTTATGAATATAGAAGAAAATGGTAGCAGTCTAATATGTAATGAGGATAAACAATTCTCTACAATAAAAGTATTGGTAAAAATTAAAATTCAAGATATAGAAATAGAAATTTTAGCTTTAATTGATCCAGGATGCACTAGTTGCCTGATAAATAAAAGTTTAGTACCACAACGCTTGTTTAAAACATTTAAAAAACCTGTAACAGAAATGCAAATGGATGGATTACATAATGTCTATAACCATTACATAGAAAAGGCTCAGATAAGTTTTTTAAATACATGTAATGAATTCTACAAACCTACTTATAATATTAATAGAATATTAGCAAGAGACTTAAATATAAACGTAGATTTCATAATCGGATTACATTTTTGTATACAAAATAGAGGAGGATGTCTCTTAACAAGAGACAGTATCATACTATTTAAAAACCTTACTTATACTCCAGTACAAACTTTAAAATTACCAACAGTGTATAGGAAGCTTAAACACACATAAAAAAGACTTAACTTCCAACTCACAGCCATGTTGTGAAAGTTGTTCAAATAATGACCAATGTCAAGACAATAGCCTATTTAGAGAAAATAAAGAATTAGAGAAGGAAGATAATTTAGAAGAATTTAAAAATTATACTTTAATCAATGTAGAAGAACTTAAGTACATCGAGAATATAGAAAAAGAATACACTTTAATTATCGTAGAAACACAATTTTATAATTTTCGAAAAGAAATAAATAGAATAGGTATAATAAATAGTCCAAAAGATTTAGATAATGTAATAATTATTCTAGATAAAATGAAAATAGTAGGAGAAAAACCCTTAGCACACTGGGATGCTAATGAAATAATGTGTAAATTAGAAATTATCAACCCAGAATATACAATAAAGACAGCGTCTATAGAAGCCAATAATGAAGATACAGAAGAATTTGATAGACAAATAAAAGAGTCATTTAATTTAGAAGTTATAAAGAGATCAACCTCCAGGCATAGATCAGCAGCCTTTATGGTTAGAATCCATAGCGAACAAGTAAGAGGAAAAGCATGCATGGTAATAAATTATAAGAGATTAAACGACAACACTAGGACAGATGCATATAAACTACCTGATAAAAGTGAGCTAATTAATAAAATACAAGGAAGAAAGATATTTAGCAAATTTGACTGTAAATCAGGATATTGGCAGGTAAAAATGCATCCAGACAGTATACAATGGACAACATTCACATGTCCGGGAGGACATTTTGAATAGTTAGTTATGCCGCTTGGTTTAAAAACAGCTCCACCAATTTTTCAAAGAAAAATGGATAATATTTTTGGAGTATATAAAAATTTCGTATTAATTTATGTAGACGATATTCTAGTATTTAGTCAGAATATGCTAGGACACCTACAAACAGTTTTTAGACTATTTGTTAAACATGCAATAATAATCAGTAAAAAGAAAATGGAGTTACGTAAGACTTATATTAATTTTTTAGGAGTAACTTTAGGAGAAGAAAAAATAAAACTCCAACCACATATAGCAAAGAAAGTACTAGTTATGCCAGACAAATTAGATAATACAAAAGACATACAAAAATTTCTAGGATTAGTAAATTATGCTAGGAATTTTATTCAAGACCTAGGAAAGATAGCTGGACCTTTATACGCTAAAACAGGCAGTAAAGGCCAAAAACATTTTAACATAGGAGACATTAAACTAATACAACAAATTAAAGAAAAAGTTAAAAATATTCCAGACTTAAAAATTTCCTTAGAAATAGATTACTTAATTATTCAAACCGATGGTAGCAAACTAGGATGAGGAGCTATCTTAAAAGCAAGACCTAATAAATATAGTGATAAAAATGAAGAACACATTTACCCTTACCAAAGTGGATTATATAAAGAAAAAGGGAATATGAGTAGTATAGATTTAGAGGTACTGGCAATAATATATGGCCTAAATAGTTTCAAACTATATATATTAAATAAGGAAGAAGTCTTATTAAGAACAGACTGTGAACAATAGTTAAATTTCATCAAAAAATAAATGATAAATTTAGTCGTAAAAGACGATGGTTAAATTTTATGGTTACTATATCAGTTTATAAAAATATTATTTTTGAATATATAAAAGGAAAAGATAATGAACTAGCAGATAAATTAAGTAGATTACAAATAAAGACTAAACCTATAAACTAATATGTGTTTCAGCATGAGATCAATCGGTCAACCTACCGCAGACAAAGGCAAAGGAGTAGCCTCGTCTTCTCAAGACTCGTACTACCAGACAATGTTAGTTAACATTAATTTCAGACCAAGAGACTCTATGAACTTAATGGAAAGAATTGATTTTGGACCATTTAACTTGATAGCTTATACATCTAGTAATTTATCTTTTAAAATTAGACCAGAATGTGTTTTAGATAAACCTCAAAAATATTTAATAGGCAACCTTTGAATATCCCATAACAAACCAGACCACAAACATTTTTTAGCAGCAATGAATGCTTTATGCCAATACATATCAAACAAAAGCAGACCTAAATTTAAATATTATGTAGTTATACATGGAAAGACAAATAGAATTTTTCAAACTTGGATAGAGGTAATAGACTCTATAAATGGTGTTAAAACCCTATTTTATAAAGGTTTTAACGATTTTTTTGAAGCCTCAGACTATGCAAGGGGATATCTTGGGCCTAACTATTACATATCACCAGCACTTAGACAAAGCTCAAACCAAATACCCCAATATAATATTCAGAAAGACACCGGTAAGATAATTTTTTGTGACCACTGCTCTTCAATGATCAAAGCTTTCAAAAGACTAAATGAGCAGAAAGAAGCTCTTATCATTGAAAACATCAGACTAATGGAGCAGGTATAAATTTTACAAGACAAGCTCAATACCTATCAGGACAAGCCAAGTAGAACAAACGCAAGTACTCAGACACAGAGTTCTCCATCTCCACAAAAAATGAATGAGAAGGGTGTGCATTCCCCTCTGAATGCTAAGAAATTTACTGTACCGGATGTTGGTACAGCTAGTCCGGTGCAAACGGTAACCGGTAAAGACAAATCAAATCCGTTTATGGCTGTTACTTTGCCAAAAAGTGAAGATGAAAGAGGACCTTCATCAAAACAATCATCAACTAAAACTAGTATTCTAAGAAAGACACTAATTGCAAAAAAGAAAAATAAACAGATTGAGACTATAGTAAAACAGACATTAGAAAAATTCTTTAATAACCAAGGACAAGACAAACATATTGATAGCAAAGACAAGCCCAGTACAAGTTCGGACAGGTTAGTTCCAGACATGAATAATGCAGACAATAATTTTCCAAGATCAAAAGAAGATGATGAATTCAAAAATAGTCTTGCATATCTCCAAAATGCACAGGACCCCATTGAAGATGATGACTCGGGAATGAGTTTTGACTCTATCATCCTGCACAACTTGGACACATAATCAGACAAAGACAAGTGATAAAGAAGACTTACATGTGGAAGATAAAGCAGCTGGTACTGATTAGATAGAATTAACATATAGATAAGATTGTCATGTGGGTATGCCCACTTTATGTCTTGTAAAAAATAATTGAGTGTTTCCTTTATCACTACCTTTCAAAAGAAGGAAAAACTGTTGAAGCACGCGTTTGTATAAAGAAAAAATAATGCATGTGACGATGGGGCCCAGAAGCATACCCGACCTGCATTATTAAGATTCCTTATCTCTTAGTTGTCGACCATTCATTTTTTAGGCCACGTAGCAGGTTTGAGTCCATTCCTTTTTCTCATCTTAAGTCTATAAAAGCCTTGTGTTTTAGTAGTAGAAGGATAGGAATCGAAAAACCCAAGCAAGAAAAACCTTCTCTCACAACATATTCCCCTTTCCTCCATGTGTAAACCATTCCTTAGCCGATGTCTAAACCAAGCTTGTAAATTATTAAGTGTGTTTTAATAAAAGCTTTCAAGTTTTTGCTCAGTCCTTAGGGGGTTCCCGAAAGGGAAACCTCTCTCCCAGTTACTTCATGTAAGTTCTTATTTATGATATATTTTCCCACCAAAAATATATTTTATGTTTTACGTTTTAAATATGTTTGCTTGTGTACTTTATGTAAATTAAACTTTGTTAAAATTATTACCCTTAGTTTATGGTTAACCTCTTAGCTTCTTAATAATAACGATGGATTAACCTGTAAATTCCTAGGAATCCTGGCCTTAAGTAGTCTGCCAACACAAAGAGTTTAAAGGACGAATTTTGTTTGCCAGATTAATGTTTCGGGGTGTGGTTAAAGAAGAAATTGTTAAGAGCATAGGTAAGAGGAAGAGATGAACATGGTAAGTTAAAAAAAAATCGTCGAAAATATAGGATATAGGAACTATAAACATGAAGAAACAATTGGAAAGAGGGAGTACTGAGTAGGATTTACAATATATATATATATATATTATATTCAATATAAATAATATTTTTTGGTTATTTCATTTCATTTCATTGCATCCATGTTAAGTTATTTATATTTGGAAATGAAAAATAGGTTTGTAGAAAATTATTTTTTCTAAAAAAATCACCAATTTTAAATGCCCAATCATGAAAAAAAAAAATGCTCACTATTTTGATCTTTAAAATTGAAATAAAAATTTAAAGTAATCGAACTGAATTTGTAGAAAACGAATCAAATCAAATTTATTTCTATTTAGTTATGATTGTCATTTTCGTCAATCCGAAAACTAAAAAATCAAATTGATATTAAACAATCATTTTTTCTTCTTTGCATTTACTCTCTTTTTTCTGTGATTACTGCAATAAATTGAAAAAAGTTGGTACTTCCTTTCGCACTTCCTATAAATTATGATATAGGACTCCAAATTAATAAAAATACGTTTAATTCAACGGAAATGAGGAGAGAGACGAGTGGAAGAGTCCGAAGAGAGCACCGCTTGGGTTTTAATAAAAGTTGTTGAAAATGTATCATTAACTTTTTAATTGAGTAATTATAAAATGAACTCCCTTAGTTGTTCATATTATTAAATAGCTATCTTAAAGTAGTTGTTAAATTACATCAAGAGAGAATTAAATAAAGTCCTTCCCATTATTTGTAGAATTAATTACTTTTTTGAAAGTATAATTAAATTTACAAGGTTTCAAAAAGTTTCTTAAGGGGTAAAATAGTAAAACTATCATTTTTAATTATGATTTTTTAACAAACATACAAAAAGGAAAATGGAGGAGTATAAGACTTAAATCTTTCATTTTGAGACTAACCTAAAATACAAAATTATTTTTTTACCTTTTGTATTAATTTTAATTAAGAGGGTGTGATGCAACGATGTGAAAGTTGAATAGTTGTTAATTAATTTGTTATGTTTGTTGGTTATTTTGAATTATATATATATATATAATTATTTTTTAGAGAGAAATAACACTTCTATTAACAATCAAACACAAAATCAAGATTGATATATCAAATGGAGGGGTAATCTTTTCTATGCTAATCACAAAATCAGGTTACAAGTCTTATATGACCCTAAGATATAAAGGAGAGAAAAGAAGAGGAAAATATATCATACATGAATTGGTTCGAAATTTCTTCTTTGAAATGAATCTTTCTCTAAACTGATCTTGGCATAATCCGTTCTCGCATAATCCTGCCAACTATTTACATATAAATACAAACTTCACATATAATCTTATATAAGTGAGATTGTTTAGGTATTATATGGGAAATGAATGTAAACTACAATTATAAGAAATGATGGAGTAATTACCATTAGACTTCAATTCCCATTCAATTGGTATTAATGTTCATGTACGTGGACGTTATCAGAAACATTTAACTTCAAGAGTTAAACATTAGAACATTTATTTTGTGTGGCTTTTTTAGTCATTTAGTTGTCAGATGGTGTATAAAAATTTGAAGAAAAGTCCAAAAAAAAAAAAATGAGAATAGAGACATTGAGAGGTGCCACATCATCAATCTTCAATGTCTCTTTTATTATTATATATAGATTAGTATACTAGATTATATACAAATTAGTGAATTTATACGCCCAAAGAGTATTAATGATTTTAAAATAATTTTTTTATGTAATAACTTAATGGAGAGATTAAAGAGATAAATTCCGTGTATATGATTTAAAAATTAATTTAACAAATGAATATTTTTAGTTGAGTTTAAGCTTAGATTGATAATATTCAAAAAGAAAAAAGTGCTGTTTTTTACTTACATATGTGCTCTGTGACATTTGTTATTTGTTAGTGCATGTCCTTTTTAACTTTTTGACTAATGCATATTAGAAAAGATACACACATTTGATCTTCTATAATTCTTACGTTAGTTAGTAGGATATTTAATCTCTTTTTATGTAAAAAATCATTTCATCCAAATAAAAGAGAACATGAACTACGGAATACAAAACTTATGAATATGAAGAAAAATGAAAAAAATAATCAAGGAAAATCTTTAAAATGTTGTTTGTCCATTGAATTGTAATTTCGCTTTTATTTCTTCTCTTATTTGTTTTTCACTTAATAGTTGTATTTTCTTTGATTCTTCTTCTTTTATATGCTTTAAATTATCCTTCCTCTTAATTTTCCTCCTATACCTTAAATGAAAGGCCCGCCCAAGTGTGAAATTGAAGAAGGGAGAGATAGATAAAAACCCAACAAAGCTAAAATGCGATACAGTTCATAAATACTGCTTAAAATTAAACATTAGAAAAAACACTTCAAGACTCAATTTCTCCTTGATTTTTTTTCTCAAAATACAAAGAAAGTTGCAGAAGATAAAACAATTAAACAAAATTCTGAGTAGTGGTGAAAAAAATTTCCAGTTCTGACTGTAGTAGGATCATACAAGAGTTTCGATGAACACCCTATACAATATAGCATATCAAGCTAAACAAAAAGAATAAGCACTACTATCCCAGAGGCGAACCGAAAAGACGATGAGATGTAACTCTACTATTCAACTTCAACAGCTACACTTTATAAATCCTAGTACATCCTACCAGAACAATCTGGAGCTCCACAAAGGCACCTCTTCACCTTGACCTTGCCATCAGAGTCATATACCTGATCAATGGAATAGTTGTAATGGTAAGAAAGCTCCGTCAAGGGAGGAATATTATCTGCCGCGAAAAGCATGATATGGGGCATTCTCTTATCCTTGTGATCATAGACAACATTCTGGGCATACAAATTGGGCGAACAACTGTGGTTGATGAATCTTCCCACATTTCCATAGCGAGCTGCGTCAATGGTATAACCACCCTCTTCTGCTAACTCATTTCGGTTTGCTTGTCCAGGAGAGTCGACAGTACAACCATTATAGTTCTGACCAATATCAAAAAGATATTCATCCTTGCCGATTCTTCGTTCCGCTTCTGTGTCCTCCAGAAGTTGTCCTGCATACTCACAGATAAAGGTTCCTGAAGAGATATAAGTTAGAGCTCTCACACCCCAGCCCCTTGTATCTGTCTTGAAGATCTCCACTGGAATTTTAATACCCTGTTGGCTCACTCTATTATAGCATGAAGGAGGGCACTTACATAAAGGACCACACTCATATACAAGAGGCTTCATTTCAACAATAGCCCCATTATGGTTGTAAGGAATCTCGCCTTCATTTTTAACTGCACAAGAGCACCTCTTGGAATCAGAACATCTACCAATACAATCACAGCCTTTAGGTGGTGCAAGGTGGAAACCAGATGGATACATCATCTTCTTGATGTACTTGAATGGTGGGGGTTTCACACCATCAATTGTGTTCACAACTGATATAGGTAGCGACTCCTTCCCTTCTGTAATATCATGAACACAAACACCATGCCGCACTTTAGAACATTTTGATGACTGCACTTGTCTCCAAGTAAGCTCTGGTTGTTCAGGAATTCTCACCAACTTGAACATAAAGACCATCTTACCATGCGGCCCTCGTTCTGTCCAGTAATTTTCAACACTGTATAAACCATCATACACATAAGTTGTCACCACCACATTAGCTTTTCCACTCAATTCAGAAGTCTTGGTCTCCTTAGACCCACGAATCACCCGAACAGGATTCCTTCTAGCTATGCTATTTTTCAAGGCTAAATTACCTTTCACAAGTTTCTGGTCTTCAGGAATTTTGACCTTGCCAACCACATTTCCACCTTGACCAGAATAAATCAGCTCATGAGCATCTCCCAAATCATCATCATAGGCCCCTGAGGCAACAATACTAATTGCAACCAGCAGTCCTCTACTGTCCATGAAATCAATACCAGCCTGATATAAGCGATGAAGTCCCACAAGAGCAAGTTCAACCCTGTACTGGAACGCGTCTCCTACTTCAACTCCTGGAACTTTTCCTATTATCTGCGATCCTGTATTAACTTCCATCCCTTTTTCTTTGACATATTTTGCTGCTTGAAGATCAATCCTTCTGATTTTATCTTTTTCCCGGGACTTTGATTCTTCTCCTTGCAAGATTTTTCTACAGTTGGAATGAAACAGACGAAGAGTCTCTCTAACTTTAGTACGAGCATCACTGCGACTGAAGCTCTTTCGACCAAAAGGTGGCGGAGTCACATCAACTGCATACTTCCCCTGTCCAATAGGAGAATCCTCAGGTAGTGCTTCACCATTCAAATTACGAGTTCCATAATTGTTGGCAACAGGCGCACTTGAATATCCTGGCTCAGCTTCACCAACAAAACCTGATTTACTCCTGCCAAACAGTCTCTGTGGAAATTTTGTTTTAGGAACACTTTTTCTGGCAACAGCAAAGGATTTATGCCGAAACATGTTAGGCTTTTGAACTTGGTTTCTATTCATCAGGCCATCTAAATTAGTTTCTTTCCTCTGCCTCCAGTCGGTGGATGTCTCAGCCATCAGACCATGCACAATTGGCTTAGGAGTTTGTTTCTTCTGCCTCCATGGAGAATAAGGCTCACCTGTCAACCCATGCACCACAGGCCTAATAATCTTATCTCCAGAACAAAAAACCTGTCTTGCAGCAGTAGCCTTTTCACGTTCATTCTGTGAATTTACAACAATCTCCTTCCGCACAATGTTCCCTGTATTGCCATTCTCCTTTTTTGTCGCCGTCTCTGGCAATATAACAGTTCTTTCAAGTTGGCTCCTTCCAACATAGTTAACTTGCACACCTTCGTGGTCTTCAAAGCGAACTGTTCCTCGTTCCATTAGGCTACATTGGGAACCAGTAACCTCTGTCTCACTCAACGCAGCAGCTTCCCAACTTACAGTCAACCTTACGGGCAATGTCCCAGTATCCATAGCATTTTTCGACGTCTTGATCACTTCATTTTCTGCAACTCCCCTATCTAACACAGCCTCTCTCTTGCTTGCTTCACTACCACCTAAGCGATCCAGTTCAGTTGGCTTAGCAGCATTTCTTCCACAAAATGGAGGGAAGCTTCGTACAGCAAATACTCTTCTTCGGATGTACTTTTTCTTTGGCAAGGTGGAAATATTGACACTTCTTTTCTTGATTGGAGACTGAGGCAGCAACAATGTTTTCACATCACAAACAGGAATCGTGCAATCAGTCGCACTGCCAGGTTGCAGCACATGCTCATAGTACACACTCTCTACATTTTCAACCAAACATGAACGTCTCTCCACATCAACTTCCTTCCCTAATTCATCATACTGAATGACTTTTTCTTTCTTGAGCAATGACATATCACTATTTCCAGGATCGTTAGACAACTCAAATCCAAGCAATCTGTCATGACTTGTTGGTTCTTCCAACCCGTTTTCTATCACGCTCGTGGTTCTGGCTAACATATTCCCTGCCAACTTATCCAATTTTTCATTCTCTTCCATGTCAACTAGACGGTCCCCAACTTCAACAGAACAGAACTCAACCCCAATATTAGGGCCAGTGTCACCATGGGCCACCAGAGAGTCTGCCATATTTTCACTGAAAGAGACCACATCATTTTCGCTGTGGTTCAAGTCAACTTTTGGAGCATTTCTACCACAACCTGGGGGGAATTCCGCCCATGCCCAGACTTTCCGAACTTTATGTTCTGGCATAATCCCAGAATCTAGCATCTGATAACCATTTACTGATGGCCGCTTCTTCACACATGGATCGGATAAACCATCATTTGAGAATGTCACCATTCTCCAACAAATGAATGAATCCTTGCTTTGGCACGTCAAAATGCTGAAACGAAAAAAAAAAAAAAAAAAGAATACATCAAATAAACCGACAATGAAGAAGCAAAACTTGATGCGACATACTTTAATTATTTAAAAGATGGATATCATCGTCTACCATTTTTAAGTGTGAGTTGTTTAGGTATATAAACTGTTAACATCGCTTTGGTTAAGTATTTCCTACTTATTTTGAGCATCAAATATGGGTACCCAAAAACAAAATGTCCCACTGGTCATGTGACATTTCCTGACTAAATTCTGTTAATGACCTTGATGGACATTTTCAGAACCAAATTCTGATAATGACTGAAACTTCCATTTTCTCCAAGAGTAAAAAGTAAGAACTTGGTATCCTTTTTCTTTTCTTTTTTAATGAAAAGGACCACAAGTATACCAACAACAAGCAGTAAATGTCAGCTAAACAGGGCTCAAATTCTAGTTAACAATTAACATACTCACAAGTCATAATCCATCTAAGTTGTGCAGACTTTTCACTAGATACACCACATCCGTGTCGTATTATCCAAAAAACTACTACTGGAGAATCCAACACACACCCTTAAAACTTTTTTGAAGAGTCCGAGCAACATAGCAACCCATTTCCAAGAGAGTCAGAGAAAGAGGTGGTGGGTGAAGAGAGCTATTATTCCCAGAATTCAAAACATTTCGGCAAACAAAACTAAGCAAAAACTGTTGAAGAATGTAAAAGCACGTTAGGATTTTTCATGCTCGAAACAAGCAGAAAATATGGAACTAAAATTGTTACCAATTTTGAGAATGAACTTCACGATTTCCACTTCAATGAACTAGATGAATAGTTGATCCTTCACCACACAACCATCTGCTTTGCTACAACAAAAAATGCAAAGACATGAAAAACAGTTCAGCGAAAAGCAGAGATGCTATGAAGAACACAAAAAGATCCCGAAAATCTGGGGGAAAATAAGAAGACCCCCCAAAACCCACAAAGCTTCACACAAACTCATTGAATGAAGAATATCTTCTAAAGAACAACAACAAATCCAGTATCCTAAAAGCAAGGCCCAGGGAGGGTAGAGTGTACGAGACCTTGCCCCTACCTCGAGGGGGTGAGGAGGTAGAGAGGCTGTTAATGGAAGACCCTGGACTCGAGTAGCGAGCATCAAAGCAGCTAACAGAACAATAAAAAGTAAAGAGGACATAGCAAATAACAATATCTTCTTCAACAAATCGGGGTTGCAAGCAAAAACAAAGATTACTAGAAAAAGGGTTTGATACAGAGGAAGGAAACAATATGCAAAATGAGTTGAAAAGCGAACCAGCATTTGATTAACAAAGAATATGAACATGGGTGCAGCAGTTTAGGGGATCACTGCAATGGATGGGGAAAAAAATACAGGTTCAGCGATAAGGAAAAAAAGGAACTTCCAGATAAGAATGAAGAACAAAACCCCCACCCACCCAAACCAAAAAAGAAAAAAAATCACACAGCATTTGACACGAACAGTATCTTCTGGAACAACAGGGGGTTTTGGAAGCAAAAACAGAAATTGCCCGAAAAGGGTTTGAAACGGAGCAAGGAAGCAATTTACATGATGAGTTAAAACCTGAACCACAATGGATACAACATATCTAAACGTGGGTACTGCAATTTAAGGGAGGATGATGGATGGAGAAAAAACAACGGTTCAGCAAAAGGCAAAACTGAAACTCCCAGCTAAGAACGAAGAACAACAACATACCCAGTATAATCACACAAAATAGAGTCCAGAGGTAAGCAGAACTTACCACTAACTCAGAATATATGCAGACCTTACCACTACCTCAAATACTCAGAGATAGAAAACCCACTACGAATGAAGAACAAAAAAACCCAAAACACCCACAAAGTTTCACAACATTTGGAATAAACTCACTGAAACAACAATAATAAGCAATAAAAAACTAAATGGGACTTTTGAAGAATAAAAAAAAGGTGTAAAACAGAGAAGGTGGCAACTGAGTAAGCTAACGATTATCAGAAAATGAGAAGGGAAAATTGATTCATAAAGAAATGTGAACGTGGGGTTTCTTGTGATATTCAGTGGGTAACCACGACTGCCATGGACATGGATGGAAATGGTGGTGTCTTTTGCTTACTGGACATCTTTTTTGTGCCTCTAACTGAATTTTCTTTCTTGGAAACTGTCCGTGTAAAATAAAAAATGCTGTAATGTAATATAAATTTTTAGTTTTAATTTTTTTCACCCTTCCTAAAACCTTAACTTTTTTCTCTATTCATAACTCGAATTATAATGTTAAAATTGGAGCTGAAGGGTACTTATTGTCCGAATAACTCATCAAACCCACTATTTATTTTTACATTAGCAGAATTTTTAATTTAGATATTACTCTTAAAAAATTATTCATAAAAAATAAAATAAAAAATTACATTAATTTATCTTTAACAAATATTTTTGAAGAAAATGTACTTATTTCATTTCAAAATTGATTGACATGAGTTGACTTGATATTTAGATAAAATGAAAAGACTTTTGACTTTAGTGGTATTAAATTAAATGGACAATTCATTCACTTTTACTCAGAACATTTTGACTTGAAATAATTATAAACATGGCTATTTTATTACTCCTTTCATTTCAAAAAAAAAGGATCTATCTTGACTTATATAAATTTTAAGAAAAAAAAAAAAAAAAAATTAATCACGTGATCTTAAATTAAAGTTGTGCCAAATGTATCAAAATATTTTTTAATCTTATGATCTTAAATATATCAAGTGGAAAGTTGAAATTAAAGTATTATAAAAAAAAAAAAAAGTTAGTCTTTTTTAAATAGACTAAAAAGAAAAATAGTTTGTTCTTTTTTAAACGGAGGGAGTATAATATTTTAATTAATTGATGGTTACTACGTCTTGAAATTACTCCTCGTTCAATAACTAGTTGTCCACTATTAACTTAGCAAAAGATTAAAAAAAAAAATTTACTATATTATCCTTTGAATATAATAAATTTAATGCATTGCGAAATGCATTGAGAGATAAATAATATTCATCGTCAAGGGTAAAATAGATAAAAAGGACTAAATTATTCATCAATTTTTCAAAATGGGCAAGTATTTTTAGACATTTACTTTTAATATAGTGGACAGGTATTGTAGAACAGAAATAGATCAGAGAATAAATAATTAATGTTAATAGTAAAATATACAAAAAGAAGTTGTCTTTTTCTTAATACGTTAAAAATAACAAGTAAAAGTAAAAATTTAATTAGAAAATTAGTGATAAATAATTCTGAATGTAGAGAGTACATATCAAATATATCAAAAATATTTTTTAATCTTCTAATCTTAAATATATCATGTGAAAATTTTGAATCAAAGAGTTCCTAAAAAGTGAAAAGACTCCTTTTTAAACAAATTAAAAAAAAATAGCTGGAATAAATTGAAATTGAGAGAGTAACTTTTTAGAATTTTTTTAATTATATAAAACTCACTTTATTTAAAGAAAGATAAAATTAAAAGAAAATTATTAATTTTGTCTTGAGGAGAAGGAACTTCCTTAGATTAAAAAGATTAAAATGGTTTGATGGATCTCTGTATTATATCTATTTTATAATGTACTGTACTTATAGATTTGTCATTTGAATCCTCAATTCATTAAAATAGAATATTTTGAACCTCTATCGTTGACCGAGCTTATATGCACAAATCGATTGAGTAGGACAAAGTACGTAATTATATGTGCATGAGGTGCGAGTGAGGCTCATTTTTTTCGTCAATTTTATATTAAAATAATTTAAAAAAAATTAAAAAGAACCCCCCAAGGCTGCCATGGCCATCATTAGAGTCCGTCCACCAGCAGTGCCCCCGCCATGGCCATCACTACACCTCCACACCCGCCGTCGACGATGACGAGACGACGACCCCCTTCTCTAATTCTCTACACTTTAGTCTTTAACCAACACACACAAAAACAATCTTTTTCAAAATCCCTCAATAATCAGAAAACCCTAACCAATCACCAATACACCTAATTCCGATCAACTTTCCGGCGATAATTATACTACCTCTGGCTACTTTAATGGATTGGAACTGCAAATCCACCAGGCTTACGCCGAAGAAATGCTCCAAGGATTCCGAAAACTTGAATCCCAATGTCAAAAACAGTCCATTTTTATCAAAATCTTGTAAATCACTAGCGAAATCGGCGACGAAGACACAAAAGTCAGTTTCAAGAAACGCTAATACGAATCAATTGGCTTCACCTTCGGCCAAAAACAAGACTCGTCAGAGGAAGTTTGTGATTGCGAAGAAGAAGAAGAAGAAGTCGAATGGAGATGATGTGAATGCATCCATGGTTTGTAATTGTAATAAGGATGGTGCGGGGAAAAAGAAGTGTCTTTGTGTTGCTTATGAGACTCTTCGGGCTTCTCAAGAAGAGTTCTTTAAGAATCGCGGTGGAAATGCTCACGATGATAATGAGTTAGAGAACAATTCCTATTTCAATCTCCGAGGGGGAAAAGTAAAGGAAGGCCTGGGTTCGGGTGGAATGAGTGTTGTTCATATGATGAAGAAGAAGAAGAAGCAATGGAAGAAGCTGCCAATTTTGCTTCTTTTTTTTTAATTCTAAATATAATTTTTTTATTTTTTAATATTTAATTTCTTACGTGGCATTTTAAAAATAACGTAAAATTTAATGTAGTATTTAAAATAACGTAAAAGCTGGCGTGACAGCAAGTATGTTACACATTAAAAAAATATTTAAAATATTATTTTTTAATAGGTTCAATAGTTCAGAGGATAAACATGGGTCGATCGAGCAATTTTGAATGTCATTTCAAAATGAATAACCTTTTCTTTTTTTTTGATAATTTTTTTATTTTAGCTTTTCAAATGACATATTTAAGATCATTAAGATTAATGTATTTTTTAATAGTTTTTTTTATTTTTTCAAATTTTGTGTCAAGTTAAAATAGAAAGAATCTTTTTTTTTTTTTGTCACTTTTCTCACATAAAGGATTAATTATATACACAACATTGTTCATATAATGACATAGGTTGTGTTTGATGTGGAAAAAGAAAATCTCAAAAATAATACATTTATATAGTCCTGATAAATCTTATAATGCGTGGTGGAGTGAAGGTAGCCCTAGGAGTGGAGAAGGTCATTTTCTTCCATCTTAATAAATTTATATTTCTAAATAGAATATTTTGACAATTCAGAAAAAGTGAAAACTTTTTTCTTCCTATCAAATATATACATGATCAAAGTGATATTGACTCAAAATAATAGTGCTATTGGTCCTCAAATGATCAGTAAATTTGATTTTTGGTCTTTGTGACACATGATACAATGCATTTAAATATTTTATTAATTAATTTGAAATGTATTTTTATCTCTTCATATAGAATATATTATATATTTAATTATTTATAAAAATAAATTTAACACGAATCCGAGTAATTATGTGATGGAATGAGTAATAATTATGATAAATTTGTAAATATTTACGAACACAGGAATCTAAAATATGCTAGTAGAACTCAAATCAATGTTATAATGATTAAAATCAAAAAATTATTACCCATTTTTGAGAATGAACTTCCGCTTCACTACTTGAAAGAATTAGATGAATAGTTGATCCTTCAGCACACGACCACTCGCTTTGCTGCAGCAACAAAAATGCAAAGACATGAAAAATAGTTCAGCGAAAGGCAAAGGCAGAGATAATATGAGGGGCAAATGAAACGATCGGTGCATTAAAATTCTTGCTATGTGTAAGGTTCAGAGAAATCATACAGAAAAATTAAAAATATATGGGGATAAATAAAAAGATCGGAAAACCCAGAGAGTTTTACACAGCATTTGACACAAACTCACCGAAATAACAATATCTTCAAAAGAATAACAATAACAGACACAATATAGTCCCAAAAATGGAGACCGGGGAAAGTAGAGTGTATAGCCCAAATTCGACATTTCGAATTTACTGGCACAATTCAAATTGTCATCCAGCACTCGGATCAAAAAATATTGACAGAAATTAACAATTGACTCTTAAAGCCTCAAGATACCCTCAAACTCTCCACTACCTCGAGGAGGTAGAGAGTTTGTTTTCACATACCCTCAGCTCGAGTAGCGAACATCAGAGCAGCTAACAGAACAATGCAATAGTAAAGAGAACACAGCAAATAACAATTTGGGAATTGCAACCAAAAACAAAAATAACTAGAAAGAGGGTTTAAAACAGACTTGAACAGGCATTTGATTATCAATTTACTGTGATTTTGAGTGTATAAAACAATGCAGCGGTTCATGGATAGGGGAAAGAAATCACGGTTCAACATAGAACAAAAAAATCAAAAAGATGGGGAGAAAATGAACTAGAAAACCCACAAAATTTCACACAGCACTTGACACACAAACTCACTGAAACAACAACAATATCTTCTTCAACAAACTTGTTGAAACAGAGGAAGAAATCAATGCACAAAATAGAGTTAAAACCCGAGCCCATTTGATTAACCCAAAACCCACAAAGTTTCGCACAATATTTGACACTTTTCTTCAACAAATGGTGGTTGCAACTTGCAAGCAAAATAAGAAAAAAAAATTACCAGAAAAAGGCTTTGAAACTGAGGAAGAAGGAAGCACAAAGGAGTATAAATAAGCAGAAAACCCACAAAATATCACCCATCATTTAACACAAAAACTCACTGAAACAACAACAATATCTTCAACAAATGGGGGTAGCAACTTGCAAGCAAAAACAAAAATTACCAGAAAAAGGCTTTGAAACAGAGGAAGAAGGAAGCAAAAAAGGAGTACAAAGAAGCAGAAAACCCACAAAATTTCACACAGCATTTTACACAAACTCACTAAAACAACAACAAAATGTTCACAACAAGCAAAAAAATAAAATACCAGAAAAAGGTATAAAAACAGAGGAAGAAGGAAGCAACTGAGCAAGCAACAGATTTTTCACAAAGAAATGTGAAGGGTGGGGGTTTAATTGTGATATATTATGAGTGGGGAACGATGATTAAGGGCCATTTCATGCCATGAATGGAAAATGGAAAATGAAAAATGGTGCTGCCTTTTGCTTACTGACATCTTTTTTAGGCCTATAACTGAAATTTTTTTCTTGGAACTGTCTCAGTAAAAAAAAAAAAAAACATGGAGAAAAATCCCAAAAAAAAAAGAGGTTGCTGTACTGTAATACTTTTTTACTTTTTTTTCTTTTACCCCCTTCATGTAAACTTTCATTTTTTTTGACTAGTCAGTTGGATTTTGGCTCCTGTTCTTTACATTTTCTCTTCACTAAGTAAGTATATATTTAGATGAGTAACACTTATCAAGTATAATTTTTAACGGTACAGATTAGATTCATTTAACGAATATGTTGATTATAGTTAAGAATATAAAATCTTGAAAATACTTTAATTTTGATAAGATTAATATTCTCGTTCGATTTTATGTGACATTTTTTTTTTTTAGGTCCACTTCATAAAAGTATCACCTTACGTAATTTACACACAATTTAATTTAAAATTTCATATTTATCTTTAATGAAATGATTTTCAGTCACATAAATATTCAAACATTATTTTACACTAACAAGTTTTAAAAATCTTTATTTTGATCTTAAATATCATGTCAAGTCAAATAATGTCATATAAAATTCAATAATAAAAGTGTTAAATATCAATTAATAAAAATAGTGTTGTAAAAAATCTATACTGATTATTATTTTCTTAATTTATGTGTGAGTCCCAAATATGACATGTAAACATAAACGGCGGCATTACTTTTTATTTATCACCTTTCTCACATAAAAGATTTAAGTAAGTTACAGAAAGTGTGCATATAAAGATTTATGGTGTATTTGATATGAAAAAAAAATTGAAACTTTATTATTTATTTGATAGAATAAGTAAAATATATTATTTTAAATATATTTATATATAATTTAAATACATATTATGTGATTGGGGTAAAAGCAAGGATGGGAGGGGGGTATATAGGGTGGGAGTAGGATGAAGAAAGTCATTTTCACGAGGAAAGTCATCTTCTTCCTTCTTAAGAAATTTATTATTACTCGTAGAAAATATTTTGATCAATCAAAAAAAAATAAAAAAAATAATATAAATTCAACATGAACATGAGTAATTATTCGATGGAATGAGTAATAATTATGATAAATTGGAAATATTACTCAAACAAAGGAATTTGAAATATAGAATTCAATCAACATAACGATTAAAATCAAAATTTACTAATAAGAAAAACTAAAAGGTTACTAGCAGAGACAAAGCTAGAAGCCCGTATATGGGTTCGATCAGACCCAGTAAATTTTGTTTAAATATATATTTACATTAGGAAATTTATTATGTAAAAATATTAAGTTTAGAAGCGATTATTAACATTTGAAGTCAGTCACTCTGATTACTAATCCTATTAGTTTTATAGGAAAATTGTAATATAAGCGTAAAATTGTCTTTATCTTGCATTGATTAGTTGAATTTATTAACTAACTTTACAATGGTAATTAAGACAAGATTAAGAAAAAAATTTAAATGATTGGTTAAAATAATTGCAAAATTAATTTTATAGAAGTGTAAACATCAAAGTTCTTAATTGTTAAGTAAAATAAAGAAAAGAAATTCCCTAAATGGAAAAAGCGGAAATTAGATGCTTAATAACACTTAAAGCAAATTGATTTTATTTTTTTTTGTTTGTTTTCTTTCTTCCTTTGGGAAGTAGAGATTCATAAGTTAGAAATAAATTTGTAGCTATTTTTAATTTTTTATAGTAATACTTTTCAAAGACCGGTAGCTGTCACCTTTTATTTGTGTGAATGCACAGTATGCTTAATTATCACTAAGGCGTCGTTTGATAGAAAAGAAAAAGATTTTTTTTTTAAGATTAATTTTATTTCATATTTGTTATAAGTTATTATTTTATTTTAAAATTATTTTATTTTACTATTTTTATTAAAATGGTGAGATTATTATTTCATGTGAAGGGTGGGATAAAATAGTCTCATGGAATATCCCACCTCGTGGATATCCCTACTTGTCCCACCATATGTACCAAACGACTCCTTAAGTTATTAGGTACGAGGGATGAGGTATAACAAATCTCAAGATTAATTTTAATATGAGTTTATTTCATGCTTGATTAAAATAAAGTTGTGAGATAACTTATTCTGAAATTGCAATGTTATTTTTATCCCAAGCTGAGAGTACAATAACAATATTGAAATAACTAATCACGAAGAAATGATAATTAAACTCGAATAACTTATTTCCCAATGTAACGAGCCCTAAAGGAATTCAACATACGAACAAGTAAACACATGATTATTTCATCATTTGTTATATATAAAAAAGGAAGAATTAAAACAATATAATTTTTAATAAAAAAAATCTTAAACCCCTCAATCCTACCTAACTTCGCTCAGATCGAAAGCCTATAGAAATCACAGGATTGCAAAGATACATGGGAATAACTAGTTAAGAAAACTGAGCTCTCAATTCCATGAATATTCGCAATAATGAAAAGGACTTCTCTACAGTAAAGCGTTTGTTATATAATAATTTTAAAATATTCATATGCAAGATGAAAAACTTATGAAATTCGATTAATGAAGATAACAAGAAAAACTAAACAAATTAAAGAGTAAAAAATTAACTGAAACCCCAATGATTAAATATTACTCTTAAATTTTTAAAATAATTTTTTGTAAAAATTTATAATTGTCATGACTCATGTCATTAAACAAGTATCAAAAATTATACTTTTAGAAATAATGATCAGTGAAGTTAACTTGATATAATCGAGTGACTCTAGAAAGACAGAAAACAAAGTTGAGTGACTACAGAGACCAGTTATTCAAAATTGAGTTATTTAAAATAAAATTGAGTGGTTATAGAGATCAATTACTCAAAATTGAATGATCATTCAATATTCCAACTCGGCTTTTTTTAATAAAATCTCTTATTTAGATTAGTGTTTCGCAAATTAATTGGCTTTCGACGACTAGCCGATGAAATTTAACTACTGCTACTATGAGAGTGCATTAATTACTAGTACTAAAAAAAGAAAAAGACAACCAAAAAAAGGAATAATCAATACAAACAAAAAAAGGAAAAAGACAAAACGACCATTAAAAAAAAAAAAAAAAAAAGAGAGAATAAAGTAACTAGGGCATTAAGGTAAATAGCTACGGTAGTTCCTCTATTTCTAAATAAGTGATGTTCGTGCGAATACAATTATGGTAAATTTTTACCGAGGACTCATTTGGTTGAATTAAAATGACGAATAACCTAATCCAAGATTGTAATGTTATTTTTATATCATATTTATCTTTTGTCTTGAGTCAGGGGTCTATCGGAAACAACTTATCTACTTCTTTAGAGGTAGTGGTATGGACTGCGTACACTCTACCCATCCTCAAACCCCACAATGTGAAAATATACTAGATTTATTGTTGTTGTTGTTGTATTAAGAATGAAATAACAATACCCAAATAGCTAATTCTGAGGTAACTGATTTTCCAATCAAACAAACCCTAAAGAAATTCAAAATATAAAAAAAATAAACACATAAAGAAGTTCAAGAAAAACTCACATTTACTATATTCATATAAAAAATATTTTAATTACTTTTAAATAATATAATTTTCGATCAAAAAAAATTCTGAACCCCTCAGCGTGACCTAAGAGTCATGCAAATTTCAAAATGTACTTATTTTACTATGACCAAGAAAGGTTATTCTATTCACAAATTCTAAAATGCAAAAGCAAACAGTTGACGGAGCAAATGTAATCATAATTATAAGCCGTTACTTCTTTAGCTTCAAGTAATTTTTTTGAATATTATAATCTTAAATTAAAGATATGTTAAATATATTAAAATATATTTTAATTTTATAATTTTAAAAATATTATATGAAAAGTTAAAATTAAAGAATTGCTAAAAATGAATGAATCATTCTTTTTAATGATAGAGGATAAAGATTGCACATCCAAGAGATGAACAATCTCTTGCGGTATGAGTTGACTGAAAACATAATTGATATTGAAAAGGAGCGAACACTACTAGATAACTAGCATTGAAAAAAAATAATGTTGTATGAAGTTAGACCTAAAACCGAAGGAGTATTTGAACGTATAGCAAATTGAGAAGGAGCAATGAAATAAATTTTATGATAGCCTTTGTTGTTGTTGCGGCCTCTACCACGACCACCATTATTATTTCTTCTACACCCATATCCTTGAAAAGACGAAATTTGTTTAGCAAGTAAAGCATCGAAGAATTTGATGCGAAAGAGGAGAGACTAGTTAATTAGGTTTAATGAAGAAATAAAAGAGTTCTAGATTCAAAAAAAGTAGAAAGTGAAATCTGATAGAAACTGAAGTCCTAATAGAGAGATATTCGGAAGGGAGGTCAGAAAGAACTATTAACTATTGTAATTATTGGCTACCGTTATCAACTATCATCCATAATCATCATTTTTAGTCTAGCCGTCATCACAATCAAGTAAAGGAATCACATAAACCTAACTTCATGTATCAAATTGAAAAAAAAAAATTATAAAAGAAATTAATACAACATCACATGCCTGTTTTGCTGAGAGGCAAAGAAATCTTCGCTATACTTTTTGACTAAGTAACAGTTGTTATGCCTCTATTTAAATAGTATAAGAGCACGACATTAGATCATCGCAGTATAAATAATATCATGAAAAGTTAGATATATTCAAAACTTTTTCAAAATAGGTCAAAATTCTGTTTTTCACTTAAAATATTCAAATCATAAGTCTACTTTATCAATAATTTTGTCAAACTAATCATTAGCTTAAAAACATCTTTTCGACTATTGATTTCTCTAAAACAAGAAAAAATATTAATTTTATTCTCGAACTATTTGAAATGCAGTATTTTATTTTTTATTTAAAGTTTGGAACAACACTTGTTCTTCACTATAAAGTTGAGGAATATTTAATAGCTGAAACTGTGATAGCACTCTGACTACTTTAAATGATAATTTTATGTAAACATAAAGCTTAATTATTAATATTAAATTTTAATTAAATATTTCAAAAATTTGATTGTTGCGAATAGCTTATCAAAGGCACTTCCTCGTTGGTCTCATCAGGATCCTTCTTCCCGTTATTCGTAGTAAAAATAACTACATGTTCAAATTTTCTTTAATGATTTTGATGATCTATTGATAGGCCGTCTTCAAATTTACTCAATTATTGATCCAATTCGGTGATTAACTTATATGATCAGTGAGATATTTTTTATTGATTTTTTTTATTTCAATCGATTTGTTTTCAGATTTTGTCTCAGTAGAATCAATTGCATTGAATACAAATTTAAAAATTTTAGTTCTTTTTTTTTTTGAATTAGTTCTTCTCTGTTCTTGGTATGAAAATAAAGAAAGGTCTTTCAAATTTAAACTCGACTTTAATTCGTTATCAAATTCATTGATTAAAGTTATGAACTCGTCAATTTCCGTTAGTAATAATTTTTTATCAATCGTATTCACTTTTTGTTCAAATTCTTGGTAGTCAGTATCCAAAAGAAAGACAATATGAATCCTATTATTATTTTCTTAAAAGTTCTTATATCTTACACTGAAATTTGAGATGATTTAAAGCTACATTAAGTAATAGTATAATACACCAAGTTATAAGTGAATTTGATTTCTTTAACCATACAAGTTTTATGACACGTGCATTGCACGCAAATGCCTAGTCAAGTGGTACACTCATATATTGTTAAATAATATTTATATTAAAAATTAAAATTTTAAGCAAGTTATTAAATTTGTTTATGTATAAATTTAAATCTCAATTATTCAGACGTTAATTATTAAGTGGTTTATTTTTATGTGAAAAGTAGTAGTTGAAGAATTTCTAGAAATGATAGGTTCATTATTTTTAATGATTGTGGCGAGGGTGAAGATTGCACATCCAAGAGATGAAGAATCATTTGCAGTATAAGTCAACTGAAAGCATTATTGAGATTGAAAAAGAGAGGGACTACAGAATAATTAGGATAGGGAAAAAAAATTGTGTGGAGTTAGACCTAGAACCGAAGGAGTGTTTGAATGTGGAGCAAATTGGGAAGGAGTAATGAAAAATTTTTATGATAGCCATTATTGTTGTTGAGGCCTCTACCACAACCACCACTAACATATCGACCATCATTATTATTTCTTTCAAGCCCATTTCTTTGAGAAGACAATTTTTTTTAGCAAGTAAAGCATCGAAAAAATTCGATGCGAAAAAAAAGAGATCAATTTATTGAGTTTGATGAACAAATAAACGAGATCTAGTCTCAAAAGATACAGAAAGTAAGATTCTGATAAAGATTCAAGTGGTAACAAAGAGATATTCGAAAGGGAGGTCAAAAAGAACTGTTGATTGTTCTCATTATTTGCTACTGCCAGCGATTATCACCCATAATCGTCATTTTTAGTCCAATTAATACTACAATCAATTAAAGAAATTACATAAATCCAACTTTATGTATCAAATTGAATTCTTAATCTACTTTATTCCACAACAAAATGTCAACTTCAATTGAAAAAAATTGTAGAAAAAATTAATACAACACCAAATACCTGTTTTGTTGAGAGGTAAAGATTGTTTTGCTATGCTTTTTGCTAAGCAAAACATCTGTTATGCCTCTATTTAAATAGTGCAGAAGTAAGAAATTAGATCATCACGATATAAATAATATTATGAAAAGTTAAAACATATTCATATTTTTTTCTGAATAAGTCAAAATTTTATTTTTCATTTAAAAGTATTTGAATCATAAGTAGACTTTAGCAATAATTCTATCAAACTAACTACCACCTCAAAAATATCCGTCCTATTATTGATTTCTCTAAACAAGAAAAATATTAATTTTATTCCTGAACTATATGAAATGCGATATTTTATCCTTTATTTAAGGTTTGAATCAAGTGTCCTTCGCTATAAAGTTGAGGAATATTTAATATCTGAAGCTATAATATCACTTTGACTACTTTAAATTATAATTTTATGTAACATAAAACTTAATTATCAACATTATTTTTTTAATTAAATATTTATTCTATTATTTTCTTTTAAAGTTATTATATCTTACACTGAAATTTGAGATGTCCTAAAGCTATAATAAGTAACAGTACAATACATCAAGGCACAAGTAAATTTAATTTCTTTAGTCATACAAGTCTTTCTGACACATGCATTGCACGCAAATGCCTAGTTATGTTGTACACATCATATATTGTTAAATAATATTTATATTAAAAATTAAAAAATTAAGCGAGACATTTAATCTATTTGTGTTATAGATTTGAATCTCAATTATTTAAACTTTAATCATTTAGTAATTTATTTTTATTATTTTTTATGTGAAAAGCTGAAATTGAAGAATTACTAAAAATGAAAGAGTCAATCTTTTTAATGATTGTGCAGACAATGAAGATTGCACATTTATGAGTTGAACAATCTCTTGCAATATGAGTCGACTGAAAACATAATTGACATTGAAAAAGAGAAGGGACAACTCGATAACTAGGATAGAAAAAAGAAATAATGTTATATGTAGTTGGACCTAGAATTGAAGGAGTGTTTGAACATGAAGCAAATTAGATAGCAGCAATAAAATAATTTCTATAGTAATTGTTGTTGTTGTTGTTGCGGCCTCTACCACGACCACCATTATTATTTCTTCCACGCTCATATTTTTGAAAAGATAAGTTTTGTTTAGTAAGTAAAGCATCGAAAGAATTCGATGCAAAAGGAGAGGGATCAATTAATTAAGTTTGATGGAGAAATAAAGGAGATCTAGTCTCAAGAAAAGTAGGAAGAAAAATTTTGATACAGATTAAAATGGTAACAAAGAGATATTCGGAATGAAGGCCAAAAAGAATTATTAACTGCTATCATTATTGACTACTATTATCAACTATCACCCATAATCATCATTTTAGTCCAACTAATACCACAATCAATTAAATGAATCGCATAAATCTAACTTTATGTATGAAATTGAAATCTTAATCTACCTTAAACCATAATCAAATAGCAACTTCAATTAAAAAAATTGTAGAAGAAATTGATACAGCACCACATACCTGTTTTACTGAGAGATATCACTATGCTTTTCGGTTAAGCTATAGTTGTTATGTCTCTATTTAAATAATGCAAGAGCAATATAAATATAATATCATGAAAAGTCAAATCTATTCATAAATTTTTCAGAATTGGGCAAAATTCTGTTTTTTCACTCAAAAATATTCAAATCATAAATTCACTTTATCAATAATTTTGTCAAACTAATCACTAGCTCAAAAATACCCTTCCTACTATTGATTTCTCTTAAACAAGAAAAATGTTAATTTTAGTCTCCAACAATTTGAAATGCAATATTTTACCCCTTAATTAAGATTTGAAACTAGTGTTCTTCGCTATAAAGTTGAGGAAAATTTCATATTAAAAGCTATGATGTCACTTTGACTATTTTAAATGATAATTTTATGTAACACAAAGCTTAATTATCAATAGCAATTATTCAATTAAATGTTTATTCAATTCTTTTCCTATAAACTTATTATACTTTACACTGTAATTTGAGATGATTTAAAGCTACAATAAGTAATAGTATAATACAACAAATATAAGGAATCTAAATTTTTTAATCATACAAGTTTTTCCAGCACGTGCATTGTACACATATGCCTAGTTATGTTGCACACGTCATATATTATTAAATAATATTCAGTTAAAAATTTAAATTTTGAGTGAGTCATTAAATCTGTTTGTGTTTTAGATCTGAAACTTAATTATTCAAACCTTAATCATTAAGTAATTTATATATCAGTAGTTGGTCCGAGAGGATGACCAATCACTGAAACTGAGACACGTCCCAAACTCTTACGAGAGGCCGTTACTGAATGCTTCTGATCAATAGAACTTTTACAGAAACTGTTTTTTTTTTTTTGTTGATGGTCTGTGGAAAACAGTATCTGAATTAGTGAAGAAGAAAGAAAAAAAAAAAGAAATTAGATCATCACGATATAAATAATATTATAAAAAGTTAAAACATATTCATATTTTTTCCTGAATTAGTCAAAATTTTATTTTTTATTTAAAAATATATGAATCATAAGTAGACTTTAGCAATAATTCTATCAAACTAACTACCACCTCAAAAATATCCGTCCTATTATTGATTTCTCTAAACAAGAAAATATATTAATTTTATTCCTGAACTATATGAAATGCGATATTTTATCCTTTATTTAAGGTTTGAAACAAGTGTCCTTCGCTATAAAGTTGAGGAATATTTAATATCTGAATTTATAATATCACTTTGACTATTTTAAATTATAATTTTATGTAACATAAAACTTAATTATCAGCATTAATTTTTTAATTAAATATTTATTCTATTATTTTCTTTTAAAGTTATTATATCTTACACTGAAATTTGAGATGGCCTAAAGCTATAATAAGTAACAGTATAATACATCAAGGCACAAGTAAATTTGATTTCTTTAGTCATACAAGTCTTTCTGACACATGCATTGCACGTAAATGCCTAGTTATGTTGTACACATCATATATTGTTAAATAATATTTATATTAAAAATTAAAAAATTAAGCGAGACATTTAATCTATTTGTGTTATAGATTTGAATCTCAATTATTCAAACTTTAATCATTTAGTAATTTATTTTTATTATTTTTTATGTGAAAAGCTGAAATTGAAGAATTGCTAAAAATAAAAGAGTCAATCTTTTTAAAGATTGTGCAGACAATGGAGATTGCACATTTATGAGTTGAACAATCTCTTGCAATATGAGTTGACTGAAAACATAATTGACGTTGAAACAGAGAAGGGACTACTCGATAACTGGGATAGAAAAAAGAAATAATGTTATGTGTAGTTGGACCTAGAATTGAAGGAGTGTTTGAACATGAAGCGAATTGGATAGCAGCAATAAAATAATTTCTATAGTAGTTGTTGTTGTTGTTGCGGCCTCTACCACGACCATCATTAATTTATTTTTATTATTTTTTCTTATTTTATTAGCTTATGGTCTCTTTTTTCATTCCTCTTCTCCATTTGTCCATCTCTGTCTAACTCCAATCCTTTTCTTCTCTTCGCCAATAATTTTTTGATGTGGCCATCATTATCACCACCTGCAACATCATTCTCATCGTGTCTATCATTAAATTACCGTCAATTCAAAATTAAAATTAAGAAATCGATATATCAAATTATTTTTTTCTAAATTAAAAATCACTATTTAAATCTTCTTTATTACCAAAGAAGTAATAACCCCTAAAGAAGTTAGAGCAAGGCGTAATTGAAAATGAAGCAAATTGTTGATCACAATTGAAATTTGCTAAAGGATTTACTACTTTGTTGTTTTCTCTAAATGTATAGATAATTTTGAAACGACCAACCAATAATTTGGATGAAATAAAGCTTCACCATGAGGTTAGGTAAGGGTAATTTTAGGAGCTTCTGAACCCCTACCTTTGATTTTTACTCTAAATCAAGTGAATTGTGAGGGAATATCTATCTCAAAAAGCTAGATGCTTCCTCTGTTTTTGAATTTCTAAAATTCAATTTAATGAATTATGAAGAATTGTTCGAAATGTGCAGATTTTCTTAGATAAGATTTTAAAATTGAAGAAACAAATCAAAGTGATAGAAGTAAAAGTAGGACAATAGAGTTGTTACAAAATTAGCGACACTAAAAATGACGGAAAAAATGACCATGGCAGTTAATCTGTGAAGAAGAAAGAAAAAAAAAAGAAATTAGATCATCACGATATAAATAATATTATGAAAAGTTAAAACATATTCATATTTTTTCCTGAATTAGTCAAAATTTTATTTTTCATTTAAAAATATTTGAATCATAAGTAGACTTTAGCAATAATTCTATCAAACTAACTACCACCTCAAAAATATCCGTCCTATTATTGATTTCTCTAAACAAGAAAAAATATTAATTTTATTCCTGAACTATATGAAATTCGATATTTTATCATTTATTTAAGGTTTGAAACAAGTGTCCTTCGCTATAAAGTTGAGGAATATTTAATATCTGAAGTTATAATATCACTTTGACTATTTTAAATTATAATTTGATGTAACATAAAACTTAATTATCAGCATTAATTTTTTAATTAAATATTTATTCTATTATTTTCTTTTAAAGTTATTATATCTTACACTGAAATTTGAGATGGCCTAAAGCAATAATAAGTAACAGTATAATACATCAAGGCACAAGTAAATTTGATTTCTTTAGTCATACAAGTCTTTCTGACACATGCATTGCACGTAAATGCCTAGTTATGTTGTACACATCATATATTGTTAAATAATATTTATATTAAAAATTAAAAAATTAAGCGAGACATTTAATCTATTTGTGTTATAGATTTGAATCTCAATTATTCAAACTTTAATCATTTAGTAATTTATTTTTATTATTTTTTATGTGAAAAGCTGAAATTGAAGAATTGCTAAAAATAAAAGAGTCAATCTTTTTAATGATTGTGCAGACAATGAAGATTGCACATTTATGAGTTGAACAATCTCTTGCAATATGAGTTGACTGAAAACATAATTGACGTTGAAAAAGAGAAGGGACTACTCGATAACTGGGATAGAAAAAAGAAATAATGTTATGTGTAGTTGGACATAGAATTGAAGGAGTGTTTGAACATGAAGCAAATTGGATAGCAGCAATAAAATAATTTCTATAGTAGTTGTTGTTGTTGTTGCGGCCTCTACCACGACCATCATTAATTTTTTTTTATTTTTTTTTCTTATTTTATTAGCTTATGGTCTCTTTTTTCATTCCTCTTCTCCATTCGTCCATCTCTGTCTAACTCCAATCATTTTCTTCTCTTCGCCAATAATTTTTTGGTGTGGCCATCATTATCACCACCTGCAACATCATTCTCATCGTGTCTATCACTAAATTACCGTCAATTCAAAATTAAAATTAAGAAATCGATATATCAAATTAAATTTTTCTAAATTAAAAATCACTATTTAAATCTTCTTTATTACCAAAGAAGTAATAACCCCTAAAGAAGTTAGAGCAAGGCGTAATTGAAAATGAAGCAAATTATTGATCACAATTGAAATTTGCTAAAGGATCTACTACATTGTTGTTTTCTCTAAATGTATAGATAATTTTGAAACGACCAACCAATAATTTGGATGAAATAAAGCTTCACCATGAGGTTAGGTAAGGGTAATTTTAGGAGCTTCTGAACCCCTACCTTTGGTTTTTACTCTAAATCAAGTGAATTGTGAGGGAATATCTATCTCAAAAAGCTAGATGCTTCCTCTGTTTTTGAATTTCTAAAATTCAATTTAATGAATTTATAAGAATTGTTCGAAATGTGCAGATTTTCTTAGATAAGATTTTAAAATTGTTGAAACAAATCAAAGTGATAGAAGTAAAAGTAGGTCAATATAGTTGTTACAAAATTAGCGACACTAAAAATGACGGAAAAAATGACCATGGCAGTTAATCTGTGAAGAAGAAAGAAAAAAAAAATTAGATCATCACGATATAAATAATATTATGAAAAGTTAAAACATATTCATAATTTTTCCTGAATAAGTCAAAATTTTATTTTTCATTTAAAAATATTTGAATCATAAGTAGACTTTAGCAATAATTCTATCAAACTAACTACCACCTCAAAAATATCCGTCCTATTATTGATTTCTCTAAACAAGAAAAAATATTAATTTTATTCCTGAACTATATGAAATGCGATATTTTATTCTTTATTTAAGGTTTGAAACAAGTGTCCTTCGCTATAAAGTTGAGGTATATTTAATATCTGAATTTATAATATCACTTTGACTATTTTAAATTATAATTTTATGTAACATAAAACTTAATTATCAGCATTAATTTTTTAATTAAATATTTATTCTATTATTTTCTTTTAAAGTTATTATATCTTACACTGAAATTTGAGATGGCCTAAAGCTATAATAACTAACAGTATAATACATCAAGGCACAAGTAAATTTGATTTCTTTAGTCATACAAGTCTTTCTGACACATGCATTGCACGTAAATGCCTAGTTATGTTGTACACATCATATATTGTTAAATAATATTTATATTAAAAATTAAAAAATTAAGCGAGACATTTAATCTATTTGTGTTACAGATTTGAATCTCAATTATTCAAACTTTAATCATTTAGTAATTTATTTTTATTATTTTTTATGTGAAAAGCTGAAATTGAAGAATTGCTAAAAATAAAAGAGTCAATCTTTTTAAAGATTGTGCGGACAATGGAGATTGCACATTTATGAGTTGAACAATCTCTTGCAATGTGAGTTGACTGAAAACATAATTGACGTTGAAAAAGAGAAGGGACTACTCGATAACTGGGATAGAAAAAAGAAATAATGTTATGTGTAGTTGGACCTAGAATTGAAGGAGTGTTTGAACATGAAGCGAATTGGATAGCAGCAATAAAATAATTTCTATAGTAGTTGTTGTTGTTGTTGCGGCCTCTACCACGACCATCATTAATTTATTTTTATTATTTTTTCTTATTTTATTAGCTTATGGTCTCTTTTTTCATTCCTCTTCTCCATTCGTCCATCTCTGTCTAACTCCAATCCTTTTCTTCTCTTCGCCAATAATTTTTTGATGTGGCCATCACCACCTGCAACATCATTCTCATCGTGTCTATCATTAAATTACCGTCAATTCAAAATTAAAATTAAGAAATCGATATATCAAATTAATTTTTTCTAAATTAAAAATCACTATTTAAATCTTCTTTATTACCAAAGAAGTAATAACCCCTAAAGAAGTTAGAGCAAGGCGTAATTGAAAATGAAGCAAATTGTTGATCACAATTGAAATTTGCTAAAGGATTTACTACTTTGTTGTTTTCTCTAAATGTATAGATAATTTTGAAACGACCAACCAATAATTTGGATGAAATAAAGCTTCACCATGAGGTTAGGTAAGGGTAATTTTAGGAGATTCTGAACCCCTACCTTTGATTTTTACTCTAAATCAAGTGAATTGTGAGGGAATATCTATCTCAAAAAGCTAGATGCTTCCTCTGTTTTTGAATTTCTAAAATTCAATTTAATGAATTATGAAGAATTGTTCGAAATGTGCAGATTTTCTTAGATAAGATTTTAAAATTGAAGAAACAAATCAAAGTGATAGAAGTAAAAGTAGGACAATAGAGTTGTTACAAAATTAGCGACACTAAAAATGACGGAAAAAATGACCATGGCAGTTAATCTGTGAAGAAGAAAGAAAAAAAAAAGAAATTAGATCATCACGATATAAATAATATTATGAAAAGTTAAAACATATTCATATTTTTTCCTGAATTAGTCAAAATTTTATTTTTCATTTAAAAATATTTGAATCATAAGTAGACTTTAGCAATAATTCAATCAAACTAACTACCACCTCAAAAATATCCGTCCTATTATTGATTTCTCTAAACAAGAAAAAATATTAATTTTATTCCTGAACTATATGAAATTCGATATTTTATCCTTTATTTAAGGTTTGAAACAAGTGTCCTTCGCTATAAAGTTGAGGAATATTTAATATCTGAAGTTATAATATCACTTTGACTATTTTAAATTATAATTTGATGTAACATAAAACTTAATTATCAGCATTAATTTTTTAATTAAATATTTATTCTATTATTTTCTTTTAAAGTTATTATATCTTACACTGAAATTTGAGATGGCCTAAAGCTATAATAAGTAACAGTATAATACATCAAGGCACAAGTAAATTTGATTTCTTTAGTCATACAAGTCTTTCTGACACATGCATTGCACGTAAATGCCTAGTTATGTTGTACACATCATATATTGTTAAATAATATTTATATTAAAAATTAAAAAATTAAGCGAGACATTTAATCTATTTGTGTTATAGATTTGAATCTCAATTATTCAAACTTTAATCATTTAGTAATTTATTTTTATTATTTTTTATGTGAAAAGCTGAAATTGAAGAATTGCTAAAAATAAAAGAGTCAATCTTTTTAATGATTGTGCAGACAATGGAGATTGCACATTTATGAGTTGAACAATCTCTTGCAATATGAGTTGACTGAAAACATAATTGACGTTGAAAAAGAGAAGGGACTACTCGATAACTGGGATAGAAAAAAGAAATAATGTTATGTGTAGTTGGACCTAGAATTGAAGGAGTGTTTGAACATGAAGCGAATTGGATAGCAGCAATAAAATAATTTCTATAGTAGTTGTTGTTGTTGTTGCGGCCTCTACCACGACCATCATTAATTTATTTTTATTATTTTTTCTTGTTTTATTAGCTTATGGTCTCTTTTTTCATTCCTCTTCTCCATTCGTCCATCTCTGTCTAACTCCAATCCTTTTCTTCTCTTCGCCAATAATTTTTTGATGTGGCCATCATTATCACCACCTGCAACATCATTCTCATCGTGTCTATCATTAAATTACCGTCAATTCAAAATTAAAATTAAGAAATCGATATATCAAATTAATTTTTTCTAAATTAAAAATCACTATTTAAATCTTCTTTATTACCAAAGAAGTAATAACCCCTAAAGAAGTTAGAGCAAGGCGTAATTGAAAATGAAGCAAATTGTTGATCACAATTGAAATTTGCTAAAGGATTTACTACTTTGTTGTTTTCTCTAAATGTATAGATAATTTTGAAACGACCAACCAATAATTTGGATGAAATAAAGCTTCACCATGAGGTTAGGTAAGGGTAATTTTAGGAGCTTCTGAACCCCTACCTTTGATTTTTACTCTAAATCAAGTGAATTGTGAGGGAATATCTATCTCAAAAAGCTAGATGCTTCCTCTGTTTTTGAATTTCTAAAATTCAATTTAATGAATTATGAAGAATTGTTCGAAATGTGCAGATTTTCTTAGATAAGATTTTAAAATTGAAGAAACAAATCAAAGTGATAGAAGTAAAAGTAGGACAATAGAGTTGTTACAAAATTAGCGACACTAAAAATGACGGAAAAAATGACCATGGCAGTTAATCTGTGAAGAAGAAAGAAAAAAAAAAGAAATTAGATCATCACGATATAAATAATATTATGAAAAGTTAAAACATATTCATATTTTTTCCTGAATTAGTCAAAATTTTATTTTTCATTTAAAAATATTTGAATCATAAGTAGACTTTAGCAATAATTCTATCAAACTAACCACCACCTCAAAAATATCCGTCCTATTATTGATTTCTCTAAACAAGAAAAAATATTAATTTTATTCCTGAACTATATGAAATTCGATATTTTATCCTTTATTTAAGGTTTGAAACAAGTGTCCTTCGCTATAAAGTTGAGGAATATTTAATATCTGAAGTTATAATATCACTTTGACTATTTTAAATTATAATTTGATGTAACATAAAACTTAATTATCAGCATTAATTTTTTAATTAAATATTTATTCTATTATTTTCTTTTAAAGTTATTATATCTTACACTGAAATTTGAGATGGCCTAAAGCTATAATAAGTAACAGTATAATACATCAAGGCACAAGTAAATTTGATTTCTTTAGTCATACAAGTCTTTCTGACACATGCATTGCACGTAAATGCCTAGTTATGTTGTACACATCATATATTGTTAAATAATATTTATATTAAAAATTAAAAAATTAAGCGAGACATTTAATCTATTTGTGTTATAGATTTGAATCTCAATTATTCAAACTTTAATCATTTAGTAATTTATTTTTATTATTTTTTATGTGAAAAGCTGAAATTGAAAAATTGCTAAAAATAAAAGAGTCAATCTTTTTAATGATTGTGCAGACAATGAAGATTGCACATTTATGAGTTGAACAATCTCTTGCAATATGAGTTGACTGAAAACATAATTGACGTTGAAAAAGAGAAGGGACTACTCGATAACTGGGATAGAAAAAAGAAATAATGTTATGTGTAGTTGGACATAGAATTGAAGGAGTGTTTGAACATGAAGCAAATTGGATAGCAGCAATAAAATAATTTCTATAGTAGTTGTTGTTGTTGTTGCGGCCTCTACCACGACCATCATTAATTTTTTTTTATTTTTCTTTCTTATTTTATTAGCTTATGGTCTCTTTTTTCATTCCTCTTCTCCATTCGTCCATCTCTGTCTAACTCCAATTATTTTCTTCTCTTCGCCAATAATTTTTTGGTGTGGCCATCATTATCACCACCTGCAACATCATTCTCATCGTGTCTATCACTAAATTACCGTCAATTCAAAATTAAAATTAAGAAATCGATATATCAAATTAATTTTTTCTAAATTAAAAATCACTATTTAAATCTTCTTTATTACCAAAGAAGTAATAACCCCTAAAGAAGTTAGAGCAAGGCGTAATTGAAAATGAAGCAAATTATTGATCACAATTGAAATTTGCTAAAGGATCTACTACTTTGTTGTTTTCTCTAAATGTATAGATAATTTTGAAACGACCAACCAATAATTTGGATGAAATAAAGCTTCACCATGAGGTTAGGTAAGGGTAGTTTTAGGAGCTTCTGAACCCTACCTTTGATTTTTACTCTAAATCAAGTGAATTGTGAGGGAATATCTATCTCAAAAAGCTAGATGCTTCCTCTGTTTTTGAATTTCTAAAATTCAATTTAATGAAAATATAAGAATTGTTCGAAATGTGCAGATTTTCTTAGATAAGATTTTAAAATTGAAGAAACAAATCAAAGTGATAGAAGTAAAAGTAGGTCAATAGAGTTGTTACAAAATTAGCGACACTAAAAATGACGGAAAAAATGACCATGGCAGTTAATCTGTGAAGAAGAAAGAAAAAAAAAATTAGATCATCACGATATAAATAATATTATGAAAAGTTAAAACATATTCCTGAATAAGTCAAAATTTTATTTTTCATTTAAAAATATTTGAATCATAAGTAGACTTTAGCAATAATTCTATCAAACTAACTACCACCTCAAAAATATCCGTCCTATTATTGATTTCTCTAAACAAGAAAAAATATTAATTTTATTCCTGAACTATATGAAATGCGATATTTTATTCTTTATTTAAGGTTTGAAACAAGTGTCCTTCGCTATAAAGTTGAGGTATATTTAATATCTGAAGCTATAATATCACTTTGACTACTTTAAATTATAATTTATGTAACATAAAACTTAATTATCAGCATTAATTTTTTGATTAAATTTTTATTCTATTATTTTCTTTTAAAGTTATTATATCTTACACTGAAATTTGAGATGGCCTAAAGCTATAATAAGTAACAGTATAATACATCAAGGCACAAGTAAATTTGATTTCCTTAGTCATACAAGTCTTTCTGACACATGCATTGCACGTAAATGCCTAGTTATGTTGTACACATCATATATTGTTAAATAATATTTATATTAAAAATTAAAAAATTAAGCGAGACATTTAATCTATTTGTGTTATAGATTTGAATCTCAATTATTCAAACTTTAATCATTTAGTAATTTATTTTTATTATTTTTTATGTGAAAAGCTGAAATTGAAGAATTGCTAAAAATAAAAGAGTCAATCTTTTTAATGATTGTGCAGACAATGAAGATTGCACATTTATGAGTTGAACAATCTCTTGCAATATGAGTCGACTGAAAACATAATTGACGTTGAAAAAGAGAAGGGACTACTCGATAACTGGGATAGAAAAAAGAAATAATGTTATGTGTAGTTGGACCTAGAATTGAAGGAGTGTTTGAACATGAAGAAAATTGGATAGAAACAATAAAATAATTTCTATAGTAGTTGTTGTTGTTGTTGCGGCCTCTACCACGACCATCATTAATTTATTTTTATTATTTTTTCTTATTTTATTAGCTTATGGTCTCTTTTTTCATTCCTCTTCTCCATTCGTCCATCTCTGTCTAACTCCAATCCTTTTCTTCTCTTCGCCAATAATTTTTTGGTGTGGCCATCATTATCACCACCTGCAACATCATTCTCATCGTGTCTATCACTAAATTACCGTCAATTCAAAATTAAAATTAAGAAATCGATATATCAAATTAATTTTTTCTAAATTAAAAATCACTATTTAAATCTTCTTTATTACCAAAGAAGTAATAACCCCTAAAGAAGTTAGAGCAAGGCGTAATTGAAAATGAAGCAAATTGTTGATCACAATTGAAATTTGCTAAAGGATCTACTACTTTGTTGTTTTCTCTAAATGTATAGATAATTTTGAAACGACCAACCAATAATTTGGATGAAATAAAGCTTCACCATGAGGTTAGGTAAGGGTAATTTTAGGAGCTTCTGAACCCCTACCTTTGATTTTTACTCTAAATCAAGTGAATTGTGAGGGAATATCTATCTCAAAAAGCTAGATGCTTCCTCTGTTTTTGAATTTCTAAAATTCAATTTAATGAATTTTGAAGAATTGTTCAAAATGTGCAGATTTTCTTAGATAAGATTTTAAAATTGAAGAAACAAATCAAAGTGATAGAAGTAAAAGTAGGTCAATAGAGTTGTTACAAAATTAGCGACACTAAAAATGACGGAAAAAATGACCATGGCAGTTAATCTGTGAAGAAGAAAGAAAAAAAAAAAATTAGATCATCACGATATAAATAATATTATGAAAAGTTAAAACATATTCATAATTTTTCCTGAATAAGTCAAAATTTTATTTTTCATTTAAAAATATTTTAATCATAAGTAGACTTTAGCAATAATTCTATCAAACTAACTACCACCTCAAAAATATCCGTCCTATTATTGATTTCTCTAAACAAGAAAAAATATTAATTTTATTCCTGAACTATATGAAATGCGATATTTTATCCTTTATTTAAGGTTTGAAACAAGTGTCCTTCGCTATAATGTTGAGGAATATTTAATATATGAAGTTATAATATCACTTTGACTATTTTAAATTATAATTTTATGTAACATAAAACTTAATTATCAGCATTAATTTTTTAATTAAATATTTATTCTATTATTTTCTTTTAAGGTTATTATATCTTACACTGAAATTTGAGATGGCCTAAAGCTATAATAAGTAACAGTATAATACATCAAGGCACAAGTAAATTTGATTTCTTTAGTCATACAAGTCTTTCTGACACATGCATTGCACGTAAATGCCTAGTTATGTTGTACACATCATATATTGTTAAATAATATTTATATTAAAAATTATAAAATTAAGCGAGACATTTAATCTATTTGTGTTATATATTTGAATCGCAATTATTCAAACTTTAATCATTTAGTAATTTATTTTTATTATTTTTTATGTGAAAAGCTGAAATTGAAGAATTGCTAAAAATAAAAGAGTCAATCTTTTTAATGATTGTGCAGACAATGAAGATTGCACATTTATGAGTTGAACAATCTCTTGCAATATGAGTTGACTGAAAAGATAATTGACGTTGAAAAAGAGAAGGGACTACTCGATAACTGGGATAGAAAAAAGAAATAATGTTATGTGTAGTTGGACCTAGAATTGAAGGAGTGTTTGAACATGAAGCAAATTGGATTGCAGCAATAAAATAATTTCTATAGTAGTTGTTGTTGTTGTTGCGGCCTCTACCACGATCATCATTAATTTATTTTATTATTTTTTCTTATTTTATTAGCTTATGGTCTCTTTTTTCATTCCTCTTCTCCATTCGTCCATCTCTGTCTAACTCCAATCCTTTTCTTCTCTTCGCCAATAATTTTTTGGTGTGGCCATCATTATCACCACCTGCAACATCATTCTCATCGTGTCTATCACTAAATTACCGTCAATTCAAAATTAAAATTACGAAATCGATATATCAAATTATTTTTTTCTAAATTAAAAATCACTATTTAAATCTTCTTTATTACCAAAGAAGTAATAACCCCTAAATAAGTTAGAGCAAGGCGTAGTTGAAAATGAAGCAAATTGTTGATCACAATTGAAATTTGCTAAAGCATCTACTACTTTGTTGCTTTCTCTAAATGTATAGATAATTTTGAAACGACCAACCAATAATTTGGATGAAATAAAGCTTCACCATGAGTTTAGGTATGGGTAATTTTAAGAGCTTCTGACCCCCTACCTTTGATTTTTACTCTTAATCAACTGAATTGTGAGGGAATATCTATCTCAAAAAGCTAGATGCTTCCTCTGTTTTTGAATTTCTAAAATTTAATTTAATGAATTTTGAAGAATTGTTCGAAATGTGCAGATTTTCTTTGATAAGATTTTAAAATTGAAGAAACAAATCAAAGTGATAGAAGTAAAAGTAGGTCAATAGAGTTGTTGCAAAATTAATGACACTGAAAATGACGAAAAAAATGACCATGGCAGTTGATCTGTGAAGAAGAAAGAAAAAAAAAAGAAAAATAAAGCAAAAAATGAATAAGGAAAAAAAAATCAGCATGACAAATACGAAAATAAAATAAATGTATAATCAATTTTGAGTTTCTCATTCTCCTAACGAGAGTGCATACACTCTTCAGGACAGGTGGCAAAAGTTAAATGTATTGATACCACTTCAGAATTGTTTATTAGGATAATAGAACATCCGCAAACTTTAAATATCTTTTTATAAATTCAGGATAATTTCAGTGGTGACTTTATGTCGTTTCTCTTAAAGTTACAATAAGTAATAGTATCATACACCAAAGTATAAGTAAATCTTAATTTATTTAATCATATATGTTTTCTGATACGTGCATTGCACGTGTATGCCTGGCCATATATTACATACCCTATTGTTAAATAATATTTATATTGACAAATAAAATTTTGAGCGTCATTATGTTGTTTGCGTTATAGATCTGAATCTTAATCATTCAGACCATAGTCATTAAGTAGTTTATTTTTATATAGGAGCAATCATTAGTAAAAAAAATATTTTCGAGCTATTTAATTAGTCAGGGGTGTTTTTGAACTACTAGAATAATGGCAAGAATATTTTAAGAAAAAATGTAATGGAGGGTAAAGTTAACTAATTTCGACTAGTTTGTAACTTTTTTGACCAATTTTTGTTGCACCGTTCTTTAAAAATTGAAATGTCAAAAATATCACTGTGAGCAGGGTCGGCTGGTAACTAAAAAAATTTAGGCAGTTGCCTAAGGCCTCCATTTTCTACCACTTATCATATTAGTAGTGTAAAATTTTTTTATAAAAAGTTCTTGTTAAGTAGGTGGACAGCTAAAAAAATAAGATTAGATAAAAAAATAAAAAACTTAAAAATAAGAGATTTTTGTTACAATCAACGGATAAGTAATTTATTATTCAGTTTACATCTCTTTTTATTTTTCCCATAAAAAATCTTTCATTTTCTTTTGATTTTTTATTTACCTTTTTTTTATCCACTTTTTCTCTTTTACTCATGTTCACTCCTCTTGGTATAAAATATAAAAGAATAAAGAAGAAAAGTAGAGAAAATAGAGAGTAATTCTTATTTCTCTTGAGAGATTCTTGAGGGGTTCAATTACAACGAAAGAAAATTCCTTTATTTATAGGGAAAAACTAACCCTGGGGTTTCTAACTTTTCCATAAATAGACATACACTATATATGGTAAAGTAGACATTCACTGTATATGATAATATATTTATAACACTCCCCCTTGAATGTCTAATTGATAGATAATGTGCCTCATTAAAACCTTACAAGAAAAATTCAGTGGAAAAAAAAATCTAGTGAAGGAAAAAGAGTACACATCTCTAACAATACATATTTCAGTTGCCTCATTAAAAACCTTACAACGAAAATCCAATGGGACAAAACCTCGTAAGGGAAAAAAAGTACAACGCATATTAACTCCCCTAATGAGAACATCCTTGAACCTTTGCATCCCGATCTTGTGCACCATCTTCTTGAAAGTTGCAGTTGAAAGAGACTTGGTGAATAAATCAGTCATACTGTAACTCGAATAAATTTGTTGCACATTAATATCACCATTCTTTTGTAGCTCATGTGTATAGAAAAACTTTGATGAAGTGTGATTCGTTCTCTCCTTTTATGAATTTTTCATTAAGATGTGCTACGCATCCTGCATTATCTCTGTATAAAACTATGGGTACATTATCGCATTTCAAATCACATTTTTCTCGAATGAGATGTATCATGGATCTCAACCATACTCATTCTCGACTTGCTTCATGAATAACTATTATCTCATTATGGTTCGATGAAGTGGATAGATAGACTGCTTTGTATATCTTCAAGATATGGCAGTATTCCCCACATGTGAACACATAACCTATTTGAGACTGATTTTTATGCAGGTCAGATAAATACCCAGCATCAGCATGACCAAAAAAGATCGAGATTGCAATCTTTAGAATAAATAAGCTCATATGTTTGCTCTCATTTCGATGTCTCCTAGTAGAAGCAGAACTATATATATCTTGCTAACAAATTGACCAAAAACGGCTATGTCATGCATTGTAGTATTTGCAAGATACATTAGTGCACCACTTGCACTAGGATATGGTACTTCATAACCAATCTAATTTGGTATATTTCTCACTTCAGCAAATAATCTATTGCTTTTGAAAACTCTCCAAGAGTTTCAATAATATTCAAGCTATAAACTTATACAATATAAGGATTATAAATAAGTTTTCCAAAAACTTTTATATGCTTCAAACATTTTGAATCCTTAAACGCGTTTTCATGTAAATTTTGTCAAGTGACAATATTCAACATTTCATGAGTGACATCTTCAAGTGTCTGAATTGCAAATCAAATAAGTTTTATACTTACCAAGATGCATCCTTTCATGTCACTTGATAAATGTTTCTACGTCAGCATGCTTAAATAAACTTAGAATTCAGATCCTCGTAATCTTTTACAATATTGCGTCAATATTGCATCAAGGATATCATTGATGATATATTATTTCGTATCGGTTCATAGTATGACATAACATTTTGAGATCTCATCACTTCATTATTTTCAGGTACCTGAACCTCTCATAAGGTTTCATGAAGTGTTATGTCGTATGTTCTTCAAGAGCACATTGCCTTCTAATTATGATTATTTGCTTCTTATCCTTTACAAGGATTATTTCATTTGGAACCGATTGGTCTACCACGCTTCATATATGCGTAGACTTTGTCCTTTAGAGACACAAAATAGGAGAACTTGCAGCTTAAAAATGAGATGCTTTCGGCATTTGACTTGAATTATCTTTTGAATGGGGATCTGATGATAATTCCTAACATATTTCATAGTTACTTATAATCTCCCCTTATGTTATGAAAACCAACATTCATCCTCATCTTCTTTGAGGAATCTATCTTTGTGCATCATGGTATATTAGATGGAATATTTGGTTCATGACCTTGAACCAATTGAGAGGGAAGAAATAATCATAATCTATTAGACCAATACATGATGTTTTTTCTCATTAGCAACGATTTAGCTATTTATCGAAGACATTCAATGTCAAACCATCATCATCAAGATAAATTGTCTTGATCACACAATCTGAAAGTTATGCTCTTAACTCAATTTCATTGAACAAGCAACTTTATGAATGTCAAACTACAGGTTGACAATAAATATGTGATTATCTTATTGATGCATCTTTTCAACATATCACATGAAAGGTGAACGGGCCTTTATTCACCTTTAATATTTTTCAGATTTTGTGGGATCAAATCCCAACATTAGTTGGTCCAACCAACTTATCACGAGAACAAGCAACATTAAAGTAATGAAGAATTTTCTAATTCTTCAATATATGCTCAGTACTCAGCATTCACATCTTTGAGATGTGTCAATCGTTCATGTCAAGTTATGAACTTTTGTTCTGGCAAACTCCAAGTTTACCTTGACATGTAAATTTTTACTTTAGTAAATTTCAGATTTATTATTACATGAATAAATTTCAGATTTACTACTTTAGAAGTAGATTTCAAAATAACTCTTCTCGGTTATTCTTCCTCATTCGGAGGTGAGTCGTGAAGCCATCACAATCAAGTTTACATTTGTTGATAAGCTTCACTAAATATCATCACATTCACCCAGGGAATGAATCTATGCTTATAACAATTAAAATTCCCATTCCCATGAATGAAATATAATCGTGTCTTAAGTCTATCAAATTGATAACTTATAACCTCTTTTATGATATTGCTACTTTAGGAGCAAATCGAGGCATACATATGATCTAGATAATTTTTCTCTAACATATCTTATGATCATAATACACGTGTGAAAATATCATCACTTCTGATGATCATTATCATATTGTCCCTTCACGCGTATATCCGTGCATTCAATCACTTGTCTTCTTTCAGACATATTATGCACTGCTATCATATACACTTCAAGAATGAAGTAAGTTGTCATATTTCAGATTTATCATATATTGTTACCACATTCACTTCATGGAATGAAGCATATTGAATGGGACATATTTCATGACTTCTCATTAAAAACATATTATTTTGCCTTAGCCATCATAATATCATCAATATGGTGCATTGAGATTCAAACTCAACGTCTTACCCATATAAAGGCGTCTTAGGCAACAAATTGATGGGGTTTGAACCCAACATCTTATTTACATAGTGTATGCATTCATATAGTGCTTTTGGGAGGATGACCATCTTCAAGTGGTCAAATCTTTCTTTTAGACTCTTCCACAAAACAAGTGAATCCTTAGTAGTAAGGTATTCAATTTTTAGAATTTCGTCAAAATGAAGACGCAAGAAAATCATAGTCTTAGCACGATTTTGATTAGATGTTGTATTTTCTTTCTTTATGGCGTCTCCAAGACCTATAGCCTCAAAGTGGATTTCAGCATTCAATACTCATTAAAGGTAGTTCTTGCTCGAGGCAACGAACTCAGATTTTGTAATATTACTAGCAACATGAAAAGAAAGAAAATAATACCTTAGCCTTCAAATTTGATACGACAGAGTTTCGTGCTAATAACGTGTTATAAAATATAAAAGAATACAGAAGAAGATTAGAGAAAATAGAGAGTAATTCTTATTTCTCTTGAGGGATTCTTGAGGGGTTTAATTACAATGAAAGAAAACCCTTTTATTTATAGGAGAAAACTAACTTTGGGTTGCTAACTTTTGTATAAATAGACATACGCTATGTATGGTAAAGTAGACATTCACTATATATGGTAATATATCTATTACACCTCTCTCTTTCTTATATTCTTCTTTATTCTCTTTTTTTCAAATTCAAAGACTCAAAAAGTTAACATCAAAATCAAAATATTGTTGATAATATTTTACTTTATTGATAATTTCACTTCGAAGAGAACATAGTTCATGTTGTAAATTTGAAAAACACATTTTGAAGCGGCTAAAAGATATTTGGGATCATCGATCAAGTTTTCATATTTCTTGAATCGGATAATATCATTCTAACCTTTTATATTATTTTGATATTTTTTTTATTTGATAGTGCACATTGTGTTTAAACTATTTGTTAGAATTTAATATGTCAAAAGGCTAGAACAATAGATTTTAGATAAAAGCGCATATAACTTTTTTTGTTGTTGAGTTTAAGGCCTCCCATTCAACTTTCGCCTTAGGCCATCAATGTGCTTGAGCCGTCCCTGACTGTGAGTTCTACAAATAATTTGGAATCTTCCCTTATAAATAGTACAGATTATAATTATTACAATATATAAACATGAACTCATCAAAATATTTTGTTTAAATGATTCTATAAGATGAAAATAAAAATAGATATTAAAAACTGTTGTCACTGAAATTATGAGCAAAATCAAAATTTAATAAATCAAAAGAAATTTATTTCTATCTATAACTAAAAGATCACATACCCACTAATTTACAAAAGTATCACAATTTTTCTATTTATGATCTTCGTCTGATCATAATTATTTATATATTTTAAATCACTTTATTTTATAAAATATCAAATCATTTATAGCCTTTTGAGATATTCTAAATCCTCATAGTACTTTTTCCTCACAAATAATTTTTTTATTAAAATTATTCAATTTTGAGATTAAGAATTTTAATAATTACAAAAAATTATCCACAAGACATGCTTAACATTTTATTGGATTATATTAATTATAAAGTATAATATATATAATAGGAAATATATTTTTTAAAATTAAGATTATTGTTTTTATATCTTGAGTTTGGGCCCGCACTTAATATAAACTCCATAAAACTAGCACTTTCTCTTTTTAATTTGTTTGACTTACTTTTTTATTTTAGTTCGTTTATAAAAATGACTTTTTTTCCCTTTTGCAATTTTCAATTTTAACTTTTCACTTGACATATAAATCATAAGATTAAATGACATTTTAATACACTTTTACATAATTTTAGTTTAGAACCATAAATTTCAAAAAGAAATTTATATTCTTAAACTTCATAAAGTCAAAATAGGTAAAATGAATTTAAACGGAGAAACAGAGAGTGCATGTTTCGTTTCCTAAGACTTAAAATGACATCGTTTTACTGCTACCACATAACTGTCAGCAACCGTTTTATATAAAAGGCGGGAATCGAGAGAAATGGCGGGAAGTATTTTTAGTAATTTAATAAAACTCCCCAAGCTTCAACAAATTACACTTTCACCCCACCTTCTCTTCTTCTTCCTCACCCCACCCCCTTTTACACCCCCGACAACCATGAAGAAAGCAAAAGACCTAGAATTACTAATCAAGTATTGCGAACCTGTTTCCGATGACGAGGAGAAATTACTAATTTGCCCTTTTGAGTATGAGTACGACGGCTCTCCACAATCTTCGCCATCGGCGGCAGCATCAACCCCGTCGGAGCCTACCGGAATACTGATGTTATCTGTTCCGTCAACTGATTCCGATGGAGAAAGTTCCGCTCACGAATATGAAACTCCGCCGGAGCAGAACAATTCTTCTCAGCAGTATTTTTCTGGCTCCGATGAACTGAAACCGAGTACGAGTGCAGTTGGTGAGGTTACGGAGGCTGTAGATTTGGGAAATGATGATGATGAGCTAAGGTTTTCGAATCGGAGGGAAAGTGATGAACGTGATACAGGTGAGTTTGAGGGACGGTCGAGGAAGAGGTATAGGGTTAGTGAGGAGGAATTGGAGGTGAAGAAGGAACCGATTGTGATTGAAATTGATCAGACGCAAACTCAGGGAGTTGATACGGAAGTGGTAGAATGTGAGAAGAATGTTGAAGTTGATGAACACGGAGTTGGAAGGAATGCAGATGATTCTACTGTGAAAATGTCTGAGAGAGATGTAGGAGAAATGCGCAAGAATGGTGAACGAGGTGTAGATGAGGATGAGAAGTTGAATGGTGGCGGTGATGGTGATGGTGAAAGAGGCGTGATGAGCATGAATTTAGATGAGAATGAGAAGTTGAAGGATGGTGTTCGCACGAAGGAGATGCATTCAAATGGGATAGCGAGAAATGTTGGTGACAGTGATGGGGAACGAGGTGTGGTGAGTATTCGCACGAAGGAGATGCATTCGGATGGGATAGCGAGAAGTGTTGGTGATGGTGATGGTGATGGTGATGGTGATGGGGAACGAGGTGTGGTGAGTATGAATTTAGATGAGAATGAGAAGTTGAAGGATGGTGTTGGCGCGAAAGAAATGCATTCAAATGGGATAATGAGAAATGTTGGTGACGATGGTTGTGGTAAGGGGGGAAGTGGTGTTAAGGGAAGGCGTGAATTGCCATTATCGATTAGGGGAGGAGACAAGAAAGATGGACCATTGGACGAAGTTGGGAGGAGGGCAACCAAGTGTGATGGGACGTTTAACAATTTAGTGGAGGCTTTCTCTATGGTTGTTGGAGATGTGAGTAGTGTTGATAATAATGCTGCTGATTTCCTCGAGACTGCCAAGAGTCGCGGATTGACTTTTCCTCAGCCTAGATGGTGGCCACCGGAGGGATTTGCTGATTGATTCACTATTTGGGGAAGTACATTTTTTCAGGAGATTTGGCAATGGTTAATGTACAAAGTTTTAAGAGTCTAATTGTCTGCTGATAGGTTGGTTGGATAGAGGTGTGGGATGTGCTGTCGATAAGCGGCTATTATGGAGATATTAGTAATTCAAATTGGTTGAATCTTTCTCAATTGTCCTGGCTGGAGCTACAGGTTCAACGTGTTGGACTTCACCGTTTACTGAAGATATGAAAAACATTAGATGATACTCTAAACTAGTAGCTTTTAAGATGATGTTATTTATGCAGTGAAATATGTAAATATGATTGTTCGTGGCATTGCTGAATCATAGAGGTTTCGGATGCCAGACAGAATATTTTTAGGTGCTAAAACACTTTGACTCTCTATAGACAATGCTGGATTGGTGGTGTGTCAATCATATGCATGAAGAGATCTTGAAGTGTTTGATCACTTAAAGCACTTTATTCTAATTGGCACCTATGGAGATTTTGAACTGCTCCTTTTGCTAAACCGAGAACTGTTCTTTCTTCTACGAAGAACCGGATCAAAATGGTTTAGCAAATTGGTTCATTTCAATTCTTTTTGTAGTGTTGTGTAGGTCTCCTTTTGCCTTGTTGTGTGTTACTTGAGCCGAGCTTCGTTCAGAAACAGCCTCTCTATCTTCAATGGGTAGGGGTAAGGAGTGTTACACTCTCTACTCTTCAGACTCCATTCATGATTTTGGAAACGACGTCGCTATCTTCACGAGGAAGGGGTAAGGTCTACCTACACTCTACTCTTCTCAGAGTCCATTTATGGAAATACTGTGTATAAGGAACATGGACTTTAACCGGACATGGACTAGTCCATACTTGCTTGAACTTTTGTTTTAGAACTAAAAATCCTATTTCAGTATTTTGTACCGTTATCATATTGTAGGATTACATTATGGTAGTTTACAAATTACAACCTTACAAACATTGGACTCGTGCAATTTAAGCATTCAACTAGATCATAGCTTCAATGGACAAGTGTTGGCCTAGCGATAAATGAAGTGTGAGGTGAAATTATGAGAAATCAAAATTCAAGATGCAGGAAATGCAAAAATATTAGGTGATTTCTTTCGATTTATCTTAGTTTTGATGGACAAAATTATTCTCTAGTGACATTGGAGTAGTCAAAATGCATACAAGTTGTCATGCACAGTACCTTCATCCAAAAGACCAAGCATTTTGCCCAGCCCGGTCAAAGTGGCCTCGAATCATTATGCCTTGATAAAGAGAACGTACCCAGCAGCCCCTGGAATAATATTTGCCTATATGTGTATGCCTCTTGATAGGAAGATGTGGGATTCGAAGATTAGTAGAAAAACCGACGTATTTCTTTCCCATTCTCAGAGTATTACTATTATATTTTTGTTTTCTATTACTACCTGTTAAAGCCTTCTTATCTTATTTTCTTGATGATACTTTTTACTTGTTACTGTTGCCTCTTTTTGGTTGTTCGTTCAACCGAGGGTCTATTGGAAACAACAAAGGGAGGGGTAAGGTCTACGTACACTCTACCATCTCAGAATCTACATGTGGGATTACGTTGAGTTTGAAGATGGCATGTGGCATCTTTCCAGGATAACAAAAGGTTGGTAGTAACTCTTCATGTGTAGGATGGAAATTAGGTGTTACTGATTAGGTAGTAGTACATAAACTTTAAGCAACTTCAAGATAAGACCTGCCCTTGCCTAATCTCATTTGGTTAGAGGAATCTTGTTGGTGCCTAGATACAAATTTCCATCTAGTAGTATTGAAACTGTATATTGTGTCTCAAGGTTACCCTTCTATTAATCCTTCAAGCCAATATATCAGACACAATAGACAAGTTTGGCAAGAGGATTAAGCTATCTAGGACATAGTCCCTCTACTTGGCATTTGAAGATCCCACAGAAAGACTATCATCAACAAAACCAAAAGACAGAAGGGTGTCTTCAATTTAAGGTTAAAAACTTTAGCTCATACAAAAATCTCTAAACATCACCACCTCTGCATTTTCAGCTATATTGTACAATTTGTCAACCTATACAAAAAGGGGGCAAAACAAACATATCCATCCGCTAAATCCAAGATTTCATTTAATATTAGGTTACCGGCAGAAAGGTAAAAGGCAACCATCTGAATCCCTTTGCGGAACTTTCAATATATGGTATGGGACATGCAGAGACAGTAATGTGGTTTTGGCCAAATAAGCTTGTAAATACACTACAGACAGAAAGCCAAGTGTGGTAGTGTTTCTAGGGCTGGACATGGTGTGGGTATATGGAGCTACTACTTGTGCTTGCTTGAGCTGCAAAACTTGCTGTTGGTAGGAAGAGTTCTGCCTGAGGGAAGGAGCTGTTGGACGGCACATGCAGCAGCAAGTCCTGATCAGGACTATCATTTGTAAAAAGGAAGGAATTCTCAGATGGCAATGCGAAAAGGCTTTTTGGACTGAAGCAAGAGCCATCATTATCTATCATTTCCTTCTGTTCGTAGCTGTTTTTCATCGCCACCCTCTTGGGGCTCTTCATTGTTGTGTTTACACCTGAGGCAAAATTCAATGCAATTGTCATTTCCATCTTGAATTAAAAACAAGTCGAGCCAGACACTACACAAAAATGGAGATAGGATAGGTTTGATTTCTTGTGAACAATCAATCAACTAAGACTTGATCCCAGTTGGGCTGCAATGGGTATAAAAAGCTCATTCCACAGGAAAAAACGGCTTCTAGCTTACCTTCACAAATGTCTAAGAGTATATATCAGATGGAAAGAAAGCTCAATACCACAAAAAGACGGTGTTCTAAGATGTTCATAGAATAAAATAGTTGGAGAATTCAGTGCATCAAAAGCCAATGGATACCAAGATGCTTACCATACCATGCTCACAATTTTCTTACCCTCCTTCCCCAGCTTCTACAACGTCTTCATATTACCACATGACTCCTCTTAACATTTTAATGAAGATAAAGATCCGAGATGTAAAACTCCAAGTATCTTAGGGTAAAAATCTGTTATAAAAAGAAGCAACTCTACCCAGACAAAGGATTCGTAAAAATGCCATAAAATAAAAAAAAAAGAGACATGCAACGAACCTAAGTATTTTGGATGCTGCCCCTCACGTGGTCTCTTCATGTTCACTGAATGAGCTGAGCCGATAACATTGCGGCCTCCTGCAACTTCAAAACTACTGCTACTATTTTTACATTTCATGTCCTGACATAGAAATAAATTAGCTTTAAGCTTCTGTCTAGCAAACGTAGCATTTAAGGGGGTGGATCACTCACTGAATTTTCATATGACAAATCATAAGCAAGGCCTTACCTTAATAAGCTTAAATTGTTCCACCCACTTAGACTTCATTAAATAGCACAACATAAACCTCTTCAAGGTTCTACATTCTTCTACTGTCATTCCAGGCAACGAGTTATCAAAAACGCCTCCCGCAAGAAGTTTCTGGAAGGAAGACAGATTCTCCTCAAATTGAGAGCTCTCGAACATGCACTTGAGACTGCAGAGAGAATTGAGAATGGGAATTAGATCAGAGCTCGACAATGCATTCTTCAATCAAGCACCAGTACTATATGGTACAAGTTCAACATAACCATCAATTATTTTTCTAAAGCTCGACTAGCACAATTGAGAGAGAGAAAATTAAAAGAACAAGCGGTAAGCCCCCAGAAATGCAGTCTCTCAGTCAAAAGATAAGTTCATTCCTCCATCTTTCTGAAAGGTTTTTCCTTTAGGTCAATTGTTCTTGTAAATACATAATACAAAGAGATTGGACAAACCTCTCGGGAGGTGAAGAAGAATCTACAGGAGGCAAGTACTTTAGTAGTTGCTGTTGTTCATCACTTGACAGAAGCTTTGTGAATTCTTCATAATTAAGTACATCCTGCATAAAGCATTGCCCATGAACAAATTAATTTGTGCATACTACTTAGATTCATGCTTAGATACTTAAAAACTATCAACAACTAAAAAACTGATGAAAAGACAAGCTCGAAAATGGTTCTTTACTACTATAGTGGAAGCTTATCTATGAAATACCATGATGTAAGTATTTTCAGGTCATAATGACAAATAAAAGTAGGAGATATTGTAACTCTAAGCAAAGAATCCCCAACTCAAAAGCATGAGACGTAGGAAAGCAATGGAATAGGAAAATGTTCCATCTACACAGACAAGTGGACCTTGTATGAAGCATGCATGGACTATGGTTATATGAGATGAAGCAATCAAAAGTTATTTGTATGAAATAAAAGAGGCAGCAAGATACCTTAAGGTCTATGTGGCACAATGGTGAATTATGATGTCCAAGAATCTGCAATTTTTCAAGGTGATCCTTATTCCTGCAATTCAAGATGAAATCAGAAAGATGGGAAGTATACACCATCACAAAGAATATAGTCTCAAAGCTCTCAAGACTAATCAATTATGTATCTGAAACCAGAACAAGCATTCTGTTATGACATGTTGCAGTGAAAACATGGACCATATCAAGTTAATATAAGTTTCTGTTCCACATACAGTCTATTTGTGTAGCCATACCCTGTCAACCAATAGCAGCACAGTAATGCATTTTAACACTTTATATCCTTTTGACTTCTGTTGGGATACTTGACACAGTATTTCATTCTCAAGGCTATATGCTATCCAGCTATAATGAAGAAAGCACCTTTTAATCTGGTCGTGTTCCAGTCCTTGACCAGGAGGCTTCTTGGCTCTCTGAGTTACCAGGTAGGATGAATTGACTCCCTTAATAATATTTACAGGTGGAGTAGTCAATTGTGAATAAGCCTCATTGGAAGAAAGTTGCTTGTTGTCTACCGAAAGAGAGCTGGCTTCTGATTCTTCTTCTCTGCCTATAGAACTTGGATGCCGAATGAGCACACTTCCATGTCCTATTTCAACAGAGACCATAGGCTTGTCACTTTCAAAAAGCAAATCTTCTTCAGAAGATCCAGAGAAGTATGAACTTTGTTGTTCATGTAAGATGGTATACAGGTCTTTGGTAAGCTTTTCAATTGAAGATTGCTTTGGACGATTGACACATGTTCTCTTCCTTGAAGGCACCGTTGCATCCCATATATTTGACTGGGCGGGGCCTGAAAGCACCATAAAGGGATAAATATTTGCAGCTATTAATCACCCCAAAGTGAGAAATCAGTAAAAGGTTTATAAACAAAGTCAGGAAGGATGGATTGGCAAAACATCTTGACCACTAGAGAAGGTGCAGTAGGATATATTGGTTTAACTGATCAAAGATGTTGAAAGAATGGAGCAGCTAAAACCGACAATGACCACCTATATAATTTCTCTGGTAGCTATAAAAAATTGTGTCCGTGTATAGAACTACATCTTGAGGATACTAGTCATTAACTTCTGTCGAAGAGAATGACCTTCACAACAACAGAACACAGACCTTTTGGGAGAAGCAGAAGAGAGTTGGTAATGTTTTTTGAAAGGTATGAAAAGTTGGCAGTTTAAATGATAGGGGATGCAGCTTAAGTTGCCGTGTGCAAGGCCTGGATTGCAAAAGAATCTACCTGTCAAATCACTTGCTTCAGCGCTACCAAATTGTCCACAGCTTTCAGTGTTTGACATGGCAGAACCGGAACTTGACCTATTGCTTGTATCTTCATCTAGAGCCTTGCGGTGGAAACCCTGATTATATTCAGGAATAATTCCAATTTCAGGATTATCTTGACTTTTCTTTCGTTTCAGTATCTTCACCTCTTTGTTCTTTACAGGAAATGTTTTGAATCTTGAGACCCTGTGATCTTCAAGGTCATCTGGTTCAGCCCTTGCATGTAGAGGAGTATAGTTTACCAGTGTCCCTTTTGTTCTCCACCGAGATCCACATGCATTGCAAAGAATTGGCTTCTCTGGTGGTCCATTACGCCAAAGAGGAGTGCCTGCAGCATGAATTGTATTTCAATTACATAATGTGGGAAGAATGAGCATCTAAGAAGTACGAAAATCCGTAATAAATGTAATTACAGCAACATCTTGCTCATCCCATGACAAAATAATAGTGTAAGCATGTAATGAGCGTTGTAACAAGCATAATTGTGGCAAAGAGGATGAAGGAACAATTGGACAGAGTGGTAAGTTGAAAAGGTTAAGTAATGGTTATATACACTGCAGGATACTCCTGCACTCCCAAGCATAGTGAGAAAGAAAAGGGATCCAATGAATCGAAATTCAAAAAGGACTACGAATGAAACAGACAAATCTATGGTCAACTAAAAGAGCAACTGTCTCCTCCAAATTCACTTGACTTGATCAAGGAACTAAATTTTCCTATATAACTAAAAGATTGATACCTATGCAAAAGTCTATAAGCAAGACAGTGGTCCATGCTGTAGATGGGAAGGCAAATTTCTCAATGAAGGACCTCAGGGAGAAAAAAAACAAGAAATTATCAAGAATTGGAGAGACAAGGAAGAATCTAAGAAATAACGAAGAACAAATCAAATTTAGGTTCCCTGATTTGCATGAGCAAGAAGCACAGGTGCAGGAATCATTTTACTGAAAAACACAGTATGACAAGGAGCTGAACAAAGAGAAAAATCGAGGTAACTTAATAATCAGTGTTAAAAAGGAACCGAGGGAGGTGTCCAAAAAACCTAAATGAAGTTCTCTAATCAAGAACAAAGCTGGAATCAATAGCACAATGAGGAGCTAAACTAGACAGATTTGCGATTAAGAGTAGCATATGACTGAGAATATTAACTTGGAGATGTTTACATTCCCTTGAAACGTGCCATAATTAAGTATCTGCTATGAAACCTAGCCAAGTTTCAAATTATTATCCAAACCAGTTTATTAACTTTCTTGCAACAAGATGTGCTAGACCAGTGTAGGACGGGAATAAAAGCAAATGTCAGCTATTCTTCACTTCAGTATTTCTTATCCATACTTGATTTTGATATGTTTTACTTGAGCCGAGGTCTATCGAAAACAGTCTCTCTAACTTCACAAGGTAAGGGTAATGTTGGGCACACACCACCCACCCGAAACCCCACTTATGAGATACACTGGTATGTTGTTGTTGTTTGTACCAATATATAATAGAGTTTCCAATGTAACGACTCTTTTCTAGGCAAATCGATTTGTTACAGCGACAATGTGAGTAACATATGCAACAAAAGACAATAGGGCCAAGAACATATTATCCAATGCAAGGAGGATCTTGCTTCTTTTGACTGTGGCGCAGACATTAGGAGGGTTTCTAAATGAACCGATAACAGGATCAAGTGGAGCATGAGAGTCTGAGGCCATATTAAGTTGAAAACAACTAATTTTGTTCGCCGGGATAAGTTAGATAGGAGAGAAAACCTCAACCCTTTGCTAGTGAGGCACTCATTAAGAACATGCTACTAAAACTAGGGACCTGAAGACAGAGTTGATAATGTATAACTTTGAAGCAATGAAAACACAAATGTCCCAGGAAAGAACATCATCATTCAATCAAATGGACCGGTCGCTTATTTATATGGACTTGGGCAATCCTCCCCTCATGAACTAGCTTTTGGGGTTGAGTTAGGCTCGGGTGTTATATCTTTACATGGTATCAAGAGTCAGGTTCATCCCTGTTTGCCCTCCCGGTCCACGCTCCAGTTGGGCCCTGAGCATAAGGAGGGCGTTAGAGCGGGGAATGGACCGGTGGTTTGCCTAGGTGGATTCGGGCAATCCTCCCTCATGAGCTAGCTTTAGCGGTTGAGTTGTACACAGGAGCCATATCTTTACAATTCACAAGAATTAGGTTCATAAATTTAGAAATAGACATTTTCTAGTCATTGTAGTGCTGTTTTTCATTCCCTAAAGAACCATATCAATGCCACTTTCAGCAAGAACTCAGTCTGACCAAACAATGCATTTCTCCAGAAAAAGTTTATGTCTAAACTTATGAAGGAAATGGATTATGAGAATACAAAACACAATTAAAACAGCTCCCAAATGCATTGGCATTTGAATTTGAATGCAATTAAATCAAAAGAAAATCCAGTTTCAGAAACAAATTCCAACTCAAATCCACATTGAATTCCAAAAATGTATTTGTAGTCTATCTTTTCAAGAATACAAACTAAAACAAAATTCAAAACCAATTGAATAAGCTGATTAACACCACATATTACTCATAATTATTCAAAATTCAAAACCAATCCAGTATTTTCATAATTCAACAACTCATCTAACCAAATAACACCATATACATTAACAAAGAACAATTCTATACTGGTAGCAACCAAAAAGACTCAATTTTTATTGAATATTTAAAAATTTTATGTTTAAAAAAATTAAATACAATCAAGAATCATTAACTCACTTGTAACACCACAGTGATAGCAAGGTCCTTGCTTTCCCATCTCTCCAATAATTTTTTTTTCTCCCTTATAAAATTTTACAAAACTGAAATATTAAAAAACAAGAAAAGTTCTTTTCTTGCTTAAAGAAAATTATACTATTGTAATTATATAATTATCTAGAAGTTTTAATTATTCCCTTCAATCCCTTTATAGCAAATACATATGGGTTACTGATTTCAAGGTTTTTTTCTACAAAAAAAAACACCCAAAATAATTTTAAAAACCAAACAAGACTCAAGAAAAGTCTATATTTAGTCCCAAAAGAAACAGTGAAAAGAGCAAAAAAATTGTGAGGAAGTAATTAAAAGATTGAGATTTTGTTTGCTGTATTTGTTGAGCTGAGAATAACAGAGTGGAGAAAAGAAAAGTCCATTCAGAAAGGAATCTAATAAATGGTTGGAAGGTGAAAATGGGGAAGGAGAGAAGGAAGAAGAGAAGGTGGGTTGTGTTTATTATGTATGTATGACCTCTTTCTCTTTGTTGTTGTTGCTTACCTTTTTTTTTTTTTTTTTTTTTGTGTATTTGAAGTAAATGTTTCAACTTTATTTTGGAATTTTAAATTGTTTTGATGAAATAGATCTACTTGTAATGTTTCTATTCCTTTTTGTTCAAAAAAACAAAATTAATATACAAGATTTAAAAAATGGATTTTGTGAATTTGCTAAAGGGACCTTGAAGTAACTAGTAAATAATCTACGGTAGAAATGCAACGTAAGAATCCATATAATAGATCCTTGTGGTCAAGTTCTTCTCCGAATCCTATGCATTGTGGTTACTTTAGTACATCGGACTGCTTTTCTTTTGCTTTTTTTTTGAATTTGCTGCTTTAGAGTTTTTTTTTCTTAAGTTGAGAGTCTATCGAAAATAGCTTCTCTGCTTCTTAAGTAGATATAAAAATAGTGTACGCTCTATCATCTCCTGACTCCACTTTGTGAAATTAGAATGTGTATTATTGTTGATTTTGTGAGTTTGAAGAATATTATTGCTAATGTCCTTGTTGACTATAGACTTTTCTATTAACTCTCTTACATGTGCAATTTTTCTTGCCCCACCAATTGCTCACTTCTTCAAAATTCATTTTGTTGAAAAATAATTTTAAAAATAATTGATCATATCTTGAAGAGACAATTTGATATTGGTTTATTTAAATTAAATTATTTAAATTGTGAGTCTAAGTCATATTTATATATTTAATTATTATTATAGCATGTAATTTGTTTTATTTTAAAATTATGAATCTATTTTACCTCTAGAAAAGGATGGATCGAGCATATTGTGTGGGATTCATTAGAATTCAGTAATTTTTGTTCAAATTTTATATCTATTAAAATATTTACTAGATATCTACAAGAATTTGATTGTATATTTGATTATTATTGTATATTAACTGAAAGTCATTATAGAAACTCATAAACTATTAATTCTGAATCTGCATCTGCCTCTAAATATTCTTTAGATGATTTCACAATACTTATGCCGACGAATTTAATTTTATTGTTGCTTTAAAAATGATATACAACAATGACAACCCAGTATGATCCCATAAGTGGGGTTTGTGGAGGGTAAAGTGTATGTAGATCTTATCTCTGCCACGTAGAGGTAGAAAGGTTATTAATGATAGACCCTCAAATTAAATGATACCTACCAAACAGATTGAAAAAGGGATACAAACACGGGACCAATCACTACAACAAATTATTGAAATGAAAAAATACACAACCAACGACAGAAAGAACAATAACAAAAATGAAATAATTTAATACTTGATTCATAAACGCTAGCGACAGTTAAAATTGAAGATCAAGAAACCACAAGCATAGCGCTAATAGTCTTGATAAGAAGGGAGGTTTGAGAATGGCCATCAAACCTACCCGTAGGAAAGCAAAAACTTATATTCAACTACCAAGTGACATTCTACTGTAATACATGACCTCCAAATCTTCTATCCAAGCCAGGTCATATCCTCGATAAGTTCAAGATGCACCAGGTCATGTATGTCTAGTTACTTCCCCCAATTCTTCGTTCTGTTTCTTCCTTTCCCAACTCCCGCCACTGTCGGTTACCACTCACGCCTCCTTACTAGGGCATCCACACTCTTCCTTTTTATATGTCCAATTCATCTTAGTCTCGCTTTGCTCACCTTGTCTAACACGAGGATCACTCCTACCTTGTCGCGGATATTTTAATTTTAATTTTATCTCTTCTAGTATGTCCATATATCCACCTTAACATCCTCATCTCCACTACTTTCATCTTTTAAACATGAGAGAGATTCTCAACACGCCAACACTTTGCCCCATCATTATGCAACTTTTATCCTTCAGTTTAGGTGATATCTTCTGATCACACAATATGCTAGCCTCCTTTTTCACTCATTCCATACCAATATGATGTGTGACATCTTCATTGATCTCGCCATTACCTTAAGTCAAGTATCACATGTACTTGAAACATCTTGTCCCAGGGATGAACAGAGAATCAAGTCTCACTTCCACGCTAGTCTCAGATGCAACATCACTAAACTTGCAAAAAATGATACTTCCTTCGTTTTATTTTATGTGTCGATATTTTTTTGACCCATCCCAAAAAGATTGTCATTTTTCTTATTTGGTAACTATTTAATAATATTATTTCTATTTTATTCTTACTGAATCCACTTAATAAAAAAAGACTACTAAAAAGTAAACTATTAAGTAACTTTAAAAGAAATAATTTTGTAAATTATACAAAATCATCACTTATTTTTTAAACTCTGTATTCGATCAAAAGACAACACATAAAATAAAACGAAGAGAGTATAATATATCATAAATTATGAAATTGAAAGAAAGTGCAAGAAAACAACAAAGGAGGAGAAAGAAACCAAACCAAGGGAGTTTGTTTCATCCCTTTTCATAACCTTCCTTTTTTTTTCCTCTCTCTATTTCTTGTCTAGTATATTTAAATCCATACAATTGTTCTTTCAGGTATAGAGGAGCGGAGCCCGCTTTTGGCTAGAGGTTCATTCGATTTTTTTTTGACTAAAAAGTATATTATTTTATGCGATTAAAATTATTTTTTTATGTATCTCTATGGTAGATATTGAACCTCTTCAATTAGCTTTTTTTTTAATATTGAAACCCCTTTATTGAAATTTTAGCTTAGCCCGTAAAGAAAAAGTGAAATAGTTATATAATATAGTTTAATAGTATAAATTAGTAGGTCTTCTTCAAGGATGTTGATTTGGTGCAATGTGTGCCACTCTTATTGGAGAATGGAAGAGAATTTCTGACCGTTGATCAGTTCAATGATCTTACTTTGGGGCTAGTGGGTCCCACTAATGACATGGTATGCACTGACTAGGGTTCTCATTTTTAACTCAAAAAACTTTTTTGTCAAAATGGCTGTCACTATTTCTGAATTAAAGTTACGGTACAAAATGGGTGAAATCATCAATGTTTTTCATGTCTTATTTACCAAGTTTTTTTTCCCTATAGTATATAATAGCGGTACAAATTTTTAAGTTAAAAAACTTGGTTACAAAGGGCCTCTTAACTTAGACTATACATAGGTAAAAACAGTGACGGAGCAAGGATATTCACGAAGGAGGTTCATAAGTGAACATACGAACTAATCGAAGGGGGTTCAACATCTAATATATATACATAAAAAATAATTTTAACCATGTATATATAACATAATTTTTCGCCGAAGGGGGTTCGGATGAATCCCCTCGACAAAGGGTAGATCCGCCATCGGATAAAAGTGATTTATAGTTGATTTAATGAGTATGATCTGGTTATATGTATATGCTTAGCTTTTCTTTTTCTTTTTTTTTTTTAAAAAAAGTAAAATGTATAGATAGTTTTTTCGAAACTCGTCTCTCTAATCTACAAAAGCAAGGAAAATCTACATATATACTATCATTTTCGCTTTTATAAGATTACACTATATATATTGTTATTGTTTTGGAAAATAATCAAATAAAATATTTAATTGATAAGCTGTGTCTCGTGGAGACACTCCAGTCTAGTAGACCTCATGCGTGAGCTACAATCGGAACGAGATGTCGAATGGAACAATTAGAGAATAACAAGTTTAATTTATATATATATGTATATATTATGTATGTATGTATGTATATATATGTGTGTTAATTTCAATCAGTTGTAGCTTTTAATTAGAGCAAACATTTGTTCTTGTTTAAACTTTTTGGGGTTTTATATCTATAGTTCATGTGGGTGAAATTTAGGTGTGTCAGTAGATGAATCAAACAAATTAAATTTATTTAAGGAAAAATAATCTCAAATATATCTAAATTTTAATGAAATTTGTTGTAACACAGTACGAAGTTCTATGACCCCTCTAATCTTATTAGTATATTTTAGTGACATTTATAAGTTACTAAAAATAAAAAAAAAATGCTAAAAAAAAATTTAGTGCAAATAAATGCAATAAAATACGCTAATAAATAGTCTAGGCGGGTTATAGGACTCCCGCAAAGTTTTAGGGGGGGTCCTGCAAAGTTCAGACGTATTACAACAAATTTCATCAAAGTTTAAATATATTTGAAAGCATTTTCCCTTTATTTTATATAACTTTTAGGACGTTAGATTCACTGAGCCGTTTCAATTTTAATTTTGGTGAGATATTTTCTCTATGAAACTAATATTTCATTGAACTAATGATCATATTATTATCCTAAACTCCAATTTCAATCAAATAATGGACCAAAAGGGAGTAAAATATTTGACAATAAAAGTCATACCCTTGCGTAAAGTATTACTTAGTAATTAGTAGTATTATTGCACGACGCCTAACATAACACATACAATTTTCACAAAAATCAATTTTTAACAATTATTTGTTCTCAGTTTTATAATATTTTACATTTTTGAATTGTCAAAAATTTAAAATGGGTGTAGTATACTCATCGAAACCAATTTTTTACTTGTGTTTCATTTTTAAGTGGTTAGTTTTACTAAAATAAAGTGATACTTGACGAAAAGAAATTGGAATTAATTTTCACATTGACATTTTGATTTAGGAAAGGTACAAATTTTCATATATTTCAAAATATCTTGATGTTTCAAGTACAAATTTTTGATTGATATTCGAATAAATTATAAATATAATTAACGGCTAAAACAAAATCTAATGTAGTGTATGTATTACAAATCTAAATTTTCTTAAATATACCTAGACATAAAAATAGGCTGTATCTATTAAAGTATTAATTCTAGGACATTAAAGTGAAATTTGTGTATTCTCATTGATGCTTAAGAATTAAGAAATTCTACAAAGGGACCATTGAAGAATTTCCAAAGCAGTCATGTTGACCTCTGCGTGCTGTGACACTTCTTCTTTTTTTTTGTTTTTTTTTTCGTTTTAATTTATTTATCTTATTTTTTTAATGTGATATATATTTTAAAAAAAATATGTTAAAAAATATTATAAATTATAATAATTAATAATTTTTTAACAAAATTATAAAATATAAAATATTTGACCGATTCTCAAAATTATATTAGTGTCACTATAATTGAAATAAAAAAATATATATAAATCACAATACTTCAAAACTTAAATTATTTTTTAAAATATAATTGACTGTCAATGACACAAAAGTTTAATCAAGTCTGTTATATATTTCTGCATTGGTCCTTTTCCTCCCGTTTTAATTTATTTGTCTTATTTTTCAATCTGATATATATTTTAAAAAATACGTAAAAAATACTAAAATCACAATAATTAACATAAAAAATTTAAAAGAAAATGTTTGACTGACTCTCAATATTATATCAGTGACACTTAAATTGAAATAGAAGAAAAAGGATTAGAAATCACAATGATTCAAAATTTAAATTATTTTTAAAATGTAATTGACTGTCAATGCCACAAAAGTTTGGTTTAATATGTTATATATACTATAAATCAAAATAATTAACAACTTAAGAATTTTAAAAGATATAAAATATTTGGATGACTCTCGAAATTATATCAATGTCACTTAAATTGAAATAGAAGAAAAATATTATAAATCACGATAAGTAAAAGATTAAATTATTTTAAAAATATAACTATCAATGCCACAAAAAATTTGACAAAGAATGTAACATATATTATTTAAGAATTTATCTGTCTCTCGAAATTATATTAGTGTCACTTAAATTGAAATAGAAGAAAATGTACTATAAATCACAATAATTGAAAACTTAAATTATTAATAAAATATAAGTGACTATCAATGACCCAAAAGTTTGATTTAACCTGTTATATATTTCAAAAAATATGTAAAAAATACTATAAATCACAATAATTAACAACTTAAAAAATTTAAAAGATATAAAATATTTAGCTGACTCTCAAAATTAAATCAGTGCCACTTAAATTGAATAGAAGAAAAAGTATTTTAAATCGCAGTAATTTAAAACTTAAATTATTTTAAAAATATTACTATCAATGCCACAAAAGTTTGGATAAAAAGAGTAATATATATTATTTAAATTATATTAAGAGTATTGTAAATTACAATATTTAACGACTTAAAATATCTAAAAACATATAAAAAACATGATTGCTTAGCTAAATTCTATTTGCTTCATATAAATTGAAATTAAAAAATATATATATTAAGCCCATACTAGTACGACCTTCTCGATATCTAGTACTACTATAAGTCGTTACATGTTAATTTAGCTTATATATATTACTCCCTCTGTCCCATTTTATGTTTCATCATTTTCTTTTTGGTACGTTCCAAAAAGAATATCGTCTTTTCTTATTTGGTAATTATTTAATGACATCATTCCCATTTTATCCTTAGTGGATCCCACTTATTAAAAAAAGTTAACAAAAAAGTAAACATTAAAATAACTTTAAAAGGGGCAATTTTGTCAACTTTACAAAGTCATCACTTATTTCTTAAACTCCGTGTCCGATGAAATAGTGACACATAAAATGGGACGGAGATAGTACTAGTTTAGGTGTAAGCTCTTTGCGTGTGTACCTCACTTTGATGAGTTCAAACATTACACTAAATAGGATATTTGTTTAAACAAAAAATATGAATATAATAATTAAATTATTTTGGGTATGTAAAGATGAATAATTTATTTAATAAACTTAACCTTTATCAAAAATAATTTTAAAAGTCGATCGACATTCATCTACCATCTGTAAATTGCAACAAAATAATAAAATGATAGAGACATCAAAATAATACAATTAAATCTAATCTTTACACACAAAACTTTTCTCAAAGTCGTCCAACACTCATCTACCACCTGTAAACAATAACAAAATAATAAGATAATAGAGATATCAAAATAATACAACTAAACCTAACATTTACATAAAAAAATCTTCAAAGCCAAACAAAATTTATCTATCACCTGTACACTGCAGCAAAATAAAACGATAAAAGTGATATCAAAAGAATACAATTAAACATAAATTTTACACACAAAAATTTTTCAAAGCCGATTGAGTTACACAAGAAATTTTCTTCAAAGCCAACCGACATTCATCTACGACTTGTAAACTATAAAAAAAATAATATAATAGTGATCACAAAGTTTCGATTTTGATCAAATTAATTATTGTTTGAGCAAAAATTTTGACTCTAAAGAATGATTTTGAAAGAAAACGAAAAAGATATATTCTATTATATAGAAGAGGTGGTTTTGACCACCTCTCATGCAATTACCAAAAAAATCCTCCACTCCCACTTAATTACATACCATGCCCCAATATATAATAATTCCGTTGTTTCATCATAATGGTTTAAATATTTAATATATTCTATTAATTATATTAATTAACTATAACTACATATTGGAAGTAATTTTTTTAAATTTATTTAATTGTCTATCATGTTCAAAACTAATTTGTTACCACGAATCACAATAATTAATAACTTAAAATATTTAAAAGACATAAAAAATTTATTGACTCTCATTATTTTAGCAATGCCACATAAATTGAGATAAAAAAAAAAGTACTGCAAATCATAATAATTAACAACTTAAAATATTTAAAAGATTGATTCTCAAAATTGTATCGAAGCCACATAAATTGGGACACAAGGAGTATTATTTGATAATTACGTAAAAAATATTATAAATCACAATAATTAACAAGTTAAAATATTTTTTTAAAAATAGATAAAATTTCTATTCAACTCTCAAAATTTTATCGGTGCACCATAAATCATGACAAAATAAAAAATTATCTTAATTAATTGCAACTAAATATTTAAAGTAAATCAATTTTATTATTTTAATTGACTTTTATATAGAAAATTAATCTTTTTATTTGTTTATTTATTTTAGTAAATTTTAATTTTAATTTTTTTTTCTTATATATAAAAACTAATATTTAAACTTAACTTTAAATTTTTAAAGTACAAAATTAATAAATTAATTTAATAAAATAAATTTCTAATGAATATTTTCTTAGAATTTGTGTTGGGTCAATATGTATCAAGTTAAAAAGAAATAAAGAAAAATATATAGTAAAATTTTATTTTTGTGAAAGATAAATATAATGCACTATCCAATAATGTTTAATAATATCATATTTTGCATATGCAAATATAGCATCCCGTATTTAATTAATATACTATTTCGGTGAATTATCGATGATTACTATTGGATATGATAAAATTATATTATTTTTTATAGTAATAACATAATCAATCGCTATTAATTAATTATTATGAGTCATCTAGGTATTAAGAAAATAAATAATATTTAATGAAAAATAAAATAGACATAAAATGCAAAATTAACTCTTAATGTTTTAAATTAAATTTTCATCTTTCAAACGATGATTTTACTGTATCACTCCTTATTATAAGTCATTTATGTATTAGAAAAATAAGAATAACAAAATGATATATCAACATAAAATATTTGATTGACTATCAAAATTATATTAGTGCTACATAAATTGAAACGTGATAGAAGAGGATATAAAGCAACATATATTATTTGAAAATGAAATAAAAAGTATTGTAAATAACAATAATTAACAAAATATTTTAAAAAATTGACTTATTTCTGCTGCTTCAATTGTGATTTTAATGTATCACCCGCAATTAATTATTATAAGTCACTTATGTATTGAAAAATTAATAATATTGAATCCACAATTTTACTATATATATATATATACTATGAATAATTTTTTTAATGATATTTAAAAAAAAAAATACTACATACACTCAAAGGGCAAAAGAGTAAGAACACACAAGAGATAAATGTAGAGAAATCAAGAAGCACCAAATAAATCATTAACATTTGTAACATTCAGCACATTTCTAAATGTTTCCAAATTCTTCTTGAATCAACACATACACATAATAAAAATAATAAATAATAATAATTATATTTTACTATATCACCCCTAATTAATTATTATGGTCATTTAAACATTGTGCCACATAAGCTGAAATAGAAAAAATATTATAAATAGCAATGATAAAAAATTTAAATTATTTTAAAAATATAATTAGCTATTGTCGACACAAAACTCTGGACAAGGAGAGTAGCATATATTATTCAAAAATTATATAAAAGTATTATAAATTACAATAGTTAACAACTTAAAATATCTAAAAATAATTTAATATGTTATATATTTTTAAAAAAATACATGAAAAATACTAGAAATCACAATAATTAACAACTTAAAAAATTTAAAAGATATAAAATATTTGATCGACTCTTAAAACTATATTAGTGTCACTAAAATTGGAATAGAAGAAAAGTATTATAAATCACAATAATTAAAAATTTAAATTATTTTTAAAATATAATTGACTATCAATGCCACAAAAATTTGGACAAGAAGAGTAACGTATATTAATTTAAAAATTACATAAAAAATATTATAAATTACAATAGTTAACAACTTAAATTATCTAAATACATATTAAAATAACATATGTTGAACTCATGCTAGATTCCGGATGAATCCTAGAAAACATATGCAATCCTTTTATTAAATTTTCTTATTTAAATATATCAAGATTAAAAAAATAAATAAATATCTTAATGTTGGGCTCGTGCTGACACAGTCCATGCTCCTCTAGTAAAGATATATATGCTGACAAAACAGTGAAGAAGTTAAGGGTTAGAAAATCAAGCATCCACCAATCTAGACATGCAATCGAATCAAGTTAGATGCGTATCAATCATATTCTCCCAATAGGCAAACCAGTTTGTTCTCTAGTTTAACGTAAATTTCAATATTTATAGAAGTATTTCCTTAATAGAGTCCTTTTAGGAGTATTTTTCTAATTGAACAGTAGAAAGAAAAATATTAATTAATTCTCCTATCATATATTTTAGGAGTGGATATAAAAACACAAAAAAAGAATAACAAAGTAAGAACTTTTAAAATTTTATTTTATGAATTTGAAATTATTCAAAATTATAAAAAATTAAATAAAATATATTAATGCCAAAACATATAGGTACAATTCACTTTCCTTAGGTTGTACTTGTGAGTAGTCATTTTACCACACTTAATGAGACTTATTTATTCAACAATTTTGATTTGATAACATTTCCTCTGCCCCTACCAAAAATCCTTAGCCCTCCAAGTTGAGTTGGTCAAATGGGATTTATGTAAACTATTAATCTTCAAGCAACTTCCAAAAATATAAAATATAATGCTACTAGTAGCAAAAAATAAAAGAGAAAAAGGTAGAAAGATTATATTAAAATTACAGCTTAATGGTTATGAGTTCACCTTAAAAGTGTGTTTGGTATCGGGAATATTTTTCAATCTTTACGTGTTTGATTGATTGAAATATTTTTTATAAAAAAAAAAAAGTGTATTAAATATGAAGAAAACGACCTCCCTACTAAAGTAAAGAAAATAAGGTACATCGACGATATTTTCCATTGATTATTTCTTATTTCTTCACCCTCAAACCAACCCCATCCCTAACTCGCCCCTCACCGTCCCAACTCTGAACCACCACCACTCAATCTCACCTCATAATATTTGTCTAAATTAAACATAATATTATCAAGATAATACTATTTGCGCACTTGTTACCTTTCATACAAGCATAAAAACATTCAAAGATATGATTTAGTTTATCAATAAATTGATCGAGAATCATAAATTGTTTTCTTATTCAATTCTCATCGCAAACAAATTACAAAATATAATAGAAAGTCTTTTTATTTATACAAAATTTACAAAGTTATCTGATATTTATATTGACGGTCAAAAAGTCCAAATAATGCATGTGCAAATATCACCAATGGTAGTAGCTTTCTCTTATTTCTCCTCTTTATATAATTCATAATATCATCCCTTTTTAAAAAAGAAAAAGGAAAAAGGACTCAAGAAAATGAAAGATTGAGGGAGAAGAACAATATGGGAAAAAAAGGTATCCAACTTGGGTTTAACCTATTCATAATTTTATTCCTTTTCTCTAATTTTGGTAAGGCAAAAAATAAAATATTTACTTAATTAATAAGTCAGTAATAGAACTAAAAGTTTAATTGGCAGGTAATATGAGTTGCTCTATTTTGTGTTTTTTTATACATCACATGCTTTGGTACATTGCATAATATTGAATAGAATCTACCCAACTTAGGGTGTGTTTGGTATGAGTAAAGTATTTTCCATAGAAAATATTTTCCTGGAAAACAAGTTGATTTCTTACTTGTTTTCTTATGTTCGGTTGGTGGATGAAAAATATTTTCTAGTAGTTGGTTGGTGAATGAAAAAATATTTTTCAAAAAATACATTTTAGTGTTTAGCTAAAATCTAAAAATACATTTTAAAATCATTTTTTAAAAAATAAATTAAATCATTTTTGGGGAAGAAGGTTGATAGGCGGGTGGGTGGGGGTGTCAGAGTAGGTAGTAGGGGTGAGGTAAGAAAAAGTTTTGAACTTTTTTTTTTAATTTTTTTTTTTTAAAAAATTGGTTGGGGAGGGGGGGGATTAGTAGGAGCTGGGGGTCACGGTAGGGGAGTGAGGGGGGAGGGAAGGTAGGGGTGTGGGGTAAGAGAAAAGTTTAAATTTTTTAAGAAAATGTAGATATTATTTTTGGAAGGGGGATGGTAGGGGTAGGCGTGGGGTTGGGGTAGGGGATAGACTAAGAAAATTTTTTGAAATACTTTTTAAAACAATTGAATTTTGGGGGTAGGGACGGGGATAGGGGTAGATGTAAGGGGTGGGGTAGGGGGTGGGGGTAGGGAGTGTCGGAATGATAGGGTATTGGGGGCGGGGTAGATGGTTTTGAGAATTGTATGAACATTTCAACTTTAAAGTGAGGTTGAAAGAGAGTTTGAAAAATATTTTCCTTACTTTTCGAAAGGAAGTCATTTTCCTTAGATTTAAGGAAAATAAGTTGATTTGAAAAACATTTTTCAAAATATATAAGCCAATCAAACATAAAAAAATTGGAAAACATTTTTTGAAAAATGTTTTCCTTCAGAAAATGTTTCCTTCGTACCAAACACACCCTGAAGCTTGCTCATTTTATGCCACTCTTTTTATTTTCTTTCACAAAGGTTATATATTATATGGTATTTAATTGGCAGTATTATATTAATAGGATAATACATATTGCTGTCACATTTAGCTAGGTCTTAATGTCTTATAGTAGTACTTTCTCCCTTCCATACTATGTGTCATAATACCGGACACGAAATTTAAGAAATAAAAAAAAATTGAGGATTTTTATCAAATTATTCTTTATTAAAAAATGTATTACTATTATTTTTAATTACGTGAGGCCTTATAAATGAGATCAATAAAAGTAAAAGTGAAATTTTATCTTTAAATAGTTACCAAATAAGAAAAAATAACATTTTTTTTAGGATGAACGAAAAAAATAGCGAGACATAAAATGAAACGACGGGAGTATCATTTTCTACTTTGCATGTATTATTTTTTTCATCCCTTTCGTATCATATGTCTGTTATTTTGTCCATTATTGTTTATTTATAGGCTCAAGATAAATAGTATTCACACATTTTTCTAATTTCTTTTATATATAAGTGAAGGAGTGATGTACCACTAATTTGTCTTTTTAGGGCTACATCAATCCTTCATTTATATATAAGAGAAAAAATTATTATTATTATATTCCTTTTTTTTTACAGTTATTATTATTATTATTATTATTATTATTATTATTATTATTATTATTATTATTATTATTATTATTATTACTTTACTTTACTGCTATATATAAGTGAAGGTTGGGGTAGCTACCAAGGGTATTTCGATAATTTTAGTAACCCATAATATTATTTCTCTTTATTTATATATAAGAGAAATTATTATTATTATTATTCATTTTTTTTACTATTACTATTACTACTATTATTATTATTATATTATTATTTGTTATGATATATATCAATTATAGTGAATGTCTATCAAGATCTATCAAGATCTATTTGATTCCTATCAGGATTTGATGTATTTGTCTTTTAGTGTGAAACTAAGGCAAATTCACTCTATAATTAGAAGGGCTTCCTTCATTGTATATTATCCCCCAAGAAAAGAAATAACAATTACTCTCTCTATTCTCTATACTCTTCTTCTTTATTCTTTCTTGTTTTATAACACGTTATCAGCACGAGACTCTACCGTCTCAAATTTGAAGGCCAAGGCTAAGGTATTTTTTTTTCATTTCTTCCTTTTTTCATATGGCTAACAATCTTACGAAATGTGAGTTCGTTGCCCTTCAAAGTTCGGGAAAGAACTATATTTCATGGGTGTTGGATGCTGAAATTCACCTAGATGCTATGGGTCTTGGAGACGCCATAAAGAATGAAAATACAACATTTAGTCAAAATCGTGCTAAGGCTATGATTTTCTTGCGTCATCATCTTGACGAAGTTCTGAAATTAAGTTCCTTACTACTAAGGATCCACTCGTATTGTGGAATAGCCTAAAAGAAAGGTTTGACCACTTAAAGATGGTCATCCTCCCGAAAGCACGATATGAGTGGATGCATCTAAGATTTCAAGACTACAAGTCTGTTCATGAATACAATTTTGCCATGTTCAGAATTTCTTCTCAATTGAAACTTTGTGGAGAGACGGTCAATGATAATGATATGATGGAAAAGACGCTCTCCATTTTTCATGCCTCGAATGTGCTCTTACAACAACAATATCGAGAAAAAGGTTTCAAGAAGTATACTGAACTGAGTTCTCTTCTTCTCGTGGCTGAACAAAATAATGATTTATTGATGAAAAATCACGAGAACCGACCAACTGGATCTGCACCATTCCCCGAGGTGAATGATGTGCACGCTCACCATGCTAGGCGTGGAAAAGGTCGCGGCCCTGGTCTTGGACGTGGTCGTGATGACCAAGAAAGAAACCCTGTTTCGGGTGTTAATAATTCATCAAACAAAAAGAAAAAAAATGAGAAACGTGAAGCAGTTACTTATTTTCGATGTGACGGAAAAAGACATTATTCACGTGATTGTCGTGCTCTCAAACACTTGGTTGATCTTTATCAAGCATCACTAAAGAAGAAAGAGAGAAATCCCGAGGCTAACTTTCTCTCTGAAAATAATGTTGACATCACATGTTTGGATGTAGCAGACTTTTTTGAGCACCCTGAAGGAAAGATTGATCACTTGATTGGTGATGGTTCCGTAAACATGAAAGAATGAATGATTTTTAATTTTGTTTTATTTTTATTGATAATAGTTAGTGAATAAAGAATCATGTAAAAGTAGTTGTTTGCATGAGTATTCATTTTTGATTAATATTAATTAGTTTAATTACATTATTGTTTATTTATTATTGAATAGAAACAAATTTCAATTTTATCATTATTTATTGAAAAAAAGAAGAAGGAAAAAGCAACGATACAGGTGTTAGAAATTTTGAGGCAAATTGTATGTATGTTAAACCCAACACACTGTCTTACACATTATTATCATTACTACTTCATCCTTTCTATTTCATAGATCTAATATTTTGCAAAAAAAAATAAAAATTCTGGTTTGGAATATTTCGTACAATGATAATAATAGTATAATATATTGTGGGGCTGTTAGGCTATATTACTATGTTATTGCAGTAAAGGTTTTGTATGCACTATTTCGTAATATATAAAAATGTCTATTATGTAGTTAATTACTTAATAAAAGGTAATTATTAATTTATTAATGATTTTTACTTTGTGCAAAGATATATTTATTTTGTGTATATTTTTTTTTTATTTGAAGATATGGATAATTTTCAAAATAAGCTGTCCAATTATGAAGATATATGTTTGATTGATTCTGGCACTACACATACGATATTCAAAGACGAGAAATATTTCTCTCATCTAAACATGGGCAAGATTAATGTTACTACAATTTCTAGTACTGCTAATTTGATTGAAGGCTTTAGAAAAGCCATTATAATCTTGCCCAAGAGAACTAAACTCATCATAAATAATGCTATGTTCTCTCCCAAGTCTCGGAGAAACTTGATGAGTTTTAAATATATCCATGAAAATGGTTATCATATCAAGACATTTGATGAGATTAATCTTGAATATTTGGTATCACCAAGAATGTCTCTGGGCAGACATGTGTTGTTGAAAAGTTCCCTGCTTTATCTTCTGGCCTGTATTGGACAAAGATTTGTGCAATTGAGATACATTCCATAGTAAACCGGAAGTTTACTGATTCCAATACTTTCGTACTTTGGCATGATCGTCTGGGACATCCATGATCAATAATGATGAGACGAATAATAGAAAATTCAAATGGGCATCCATTAAAGAACTTGAAGGTTCTTTCGAATGATGATTTTTCATGTAATGCTTGTTATCAAGGCAAGTTGATTGTGAGACCATCGCCAATAAAAGTTGGGATTGAGTCCCCCGCATTCTTGGAACGCATACATGGGAACATTTGTGGACCAATTCGCCCACCAAGTGGGTTGTTTAGATACTTCATGGTCCTAATAGATGCTTCTTCTAGATGGTCTCATGTATGCCTTTTGTCATCTCGCAACTTGGCATTTGCAAAATTGTTGACACAAATAATACGATTACGGGAAAAATTTCTTGATAATCAAATCAAGTCTATTCGCCTTGATAATGCTGCAGAATTTTCATCCCAAGCATTTAATGACTATTGCTTATCGATCGGGATAAGAGTGGAACATCCTGTACCCCATGTTCACACTCAAAATGGCCTTGCTGAGTCATTAATTAAACGTCTGCAGTTGATAGAAAGACCATTACTAATGAAAACTAAGTTGCCCACTTCTGTTTGGGGTCATGCAATTTTGCATGCTGCAACACTTATTCGTCTTAGACCGACAAATTATCATAAATTTTTTCGTTGCAATTGGTTCTGGATCAAGAGCTTAATATATCTCATCTGAGAATTTTTGGGTGCGGTATTTATGTGCCGATAGCACCACCAAACCGCACCAAGATGGGCCCCCAAAGAAGGTTAGGAATTTATGTTGGGTTTGAATCACCCTCCATTATTTGCTAACTTGAACCATTAACGGGAGATATGTTCACTGCTCGATTTGCAGACTGTCGATTTGATGAGATACTTTTCCCAAAATTAGGGAGAGAAGATAGTGACATCAAAAGAGAAATTTTGTGGAAAAATCCATCACTATCTCATCTTGATCCACGTTCTTCTATTTGTGAGCAAGAAGTACAAAGATTACTCATCTGCAGAAATTGCAAATCAAATGTCGGACGCATTTACAGATTTGAAAAAGATCACTAAATCACATATTCCTGCAGAGAATATCCCAATTCGAATTGATGTCCCTAAAGGAGCATCCACTAGTGTCATAGCTAATGAATCTAAAGCACACTTGAATCGTAGCAGACCATTAGGTTCTAAGGATCAAAATCCTAGAAAAAGAAAAAAAAATGGTCAAGATGACACTATGAAAGATCCACATATGGATGTTCAAGATTTGAGCAATGTTGATATCCCTGAAGGAATCAATGAGCCCGAGACTCAAGAAAATGAGGAACTATCCATAAATTCAAGTGATGTTGAAACTAAATTGAATCGATCTGAAATAATAGTGGATCATGTCTTTGCATATAATGTTGCAATGAAAATCATGCAAGATAGCGAGGATCTTGAACCTCGATCTGTCATAGAATGTCGACAAAGAAATGACTGGCCAAAATGGCAAGAAACAATTCAATCTGAATTGAATTCGCTCGCCAAACGTGAAGTTTTTGGACCCATAGCTTAAACACCTAATGGTGCTAAGCCTGTTGTCTATAAATGAGTCTTTGTGTGAAAAAAAATGAGAAACATGAAATACAAAGGTATAAGGCACGCCTTGTTGCACAAGGATTTTCACAAAGGCCTGGTGTCGATTATGATGAGACATATTCACTAGTTATGGACACAATAACATTGCGTTATCTTATTAGTTTCACTGTCCATGAGAGAATTGAAATGCATTTGATGGATGTGGTAACAACCTATCTATATGGATCACTTGATAATGATATATACATGAAAATTCCCGAAGGATTCAAAATGCCGAAAGCATATAGTTCAAAGCCTCGGGAAATGTATTCCATTAGATTGCAAAGATCATTGTATGGTTTGAAGCAATCTGTACGCATGTGGTATAACCGTCTTAGTGAATATTTATCTAAAGAAGGTTATACGAATGATGAAATTTGCCCATGAGTTTTCATAAAGAAAACAACGTCGGAGTTTGTTATACTTGTTGTCTATATCGATGACATAAACCTTATTGGAACGCCAATAGAGCTTTAAAAGGCAATTGATTACCTAAAGAAAGAATTTTAGATGAAAGATCTCGGAAAGACAAAGTTATGCCTTGGTTTGCAAATTGAGCATTTGACAAATGGTATCTTTGTCCATCAATCTGCCTACACAGAAAAGGTTTTGAAACGATTCTATATGGATGGAGCACATCCATTAAGTACTCCGATGGTTGTTTGATCACTTGACGTGAATAAGGATCCATTCTGACCTCAAGAAAAGAATGAGGAACTCCTTGGTCCCGAAATACCATATCTTAGTGCAATTGGTGCACTAATGTATCTTGTAAATACTACAAGGCCTGATATTGCCTTTTCAGTTAATTTACTATCAAGGTATATTTCTGCTCCTACTAAGAGACATTGGAATGGGATCAAACACATATTTAGGTGTCTAAAAGGGACTACCGATATGAGCTTATTTTATTCTAAAGATTGCAGTTCCGATCTTATTGGTTATGATGATGCTGGGTACTTATCTGACTCGCATAAAGTTCGATCTCAAACAGGCTATGTGTTCATATGTGGGGGTACTGCCATATCTTGGAGATCAACAAAGCAGTCTATCGTAGCCACTTCATCGAATCACACTGAGATTATAACTATTCATGAAGCAAGCCAAGAGTGTGTGTGGTTGAGGTCCATAATACATCTCATTCGAGAAAAATATGGTTTAAAATGTGACAAAGTACCCACAACTTTATATGAAGATAATGCAACATGCATAGCACAACTGAAAGGTGGATTCATAAAAAGAGATAGAACGAAGCACATTTTGCCAAAGCTCTTCTATACACATGAGCTCAAAAAGAATGGTGATATTGACGTACAACAGATTCGTTCAAGTGACAATGTGGCTGATTTATTCACCAAGTCTCTTCCAACTGCAATTTTCAAGAAAATGGTGCACAAGATCGGAATGTAAAGGTTGAAGGATGTTCTTATTAGGGGGAGCTGATACGCGCTGTACTCTTTTTCCCTTACGAGGTTTTGTCCCACTGGATTTTACTTGTAAGGTTTTTAATGAGGCAACTTATATGCGTATTGTTAGACATTCAAGGGGGAGTGTTATGATATATATCAATTATAGTGAATGTCTATCAAGATCTATTTGATGCCTATCAGGATTTGATGTATTTGTCTTTTAGTGTGAAGCTAGGGGCGAATTCTCCCTATAAATAGAAGGGCTTCCTTCATTGTATATTATCCCTCAAGAGAAGAAATAACAATTACTCTCTCTATTCTCTCTACTCTTCTTCTTTATTCTTTCTTGTTTTATAACATTATTATTATTATTATTGCTTTTTTTACTATTACTATTACTACTACTACTACTACTACTACTACTACTACTACTACTACTACTACTACTACTACTACTATTATTACTGCTACTTTACTTTACTACTATATATAAGTGAAGGTTGGAGTGACTATTAAGGATATTTCGGTAATTTTAGTGACCTCAACCTTTACTTATATATAGTTGTAAACATTACTACTACTATTATATAGAAGAGGTGGTTTCGACCACCTCTCATGCAATGATAAAAAAACCCCTCCACTCCCACTTAATTACATCCCATGCCCCAATATATAATAATTTCATTGTTTCATCATAATGGTTTAAATATTTAATATATTCTATTAATTTATATTAATTAACTATAACTACATATTGAAAGTAATTTTTTTTTTATTTAATTGGCTATCATGTTCAAAACTAATTTATTACCACGAATTAAAATAATTAATAACTTAAAATATTTAAAATACATATAGAAATTTTATTGACTATCATTATTTTAGCAATGTCACATAAATTGAAATAAAAGAAAAAGTACTACAAATCATAATAATTAACAACTTAAAATATTTAAAAGATATATAAAAATTTTAGTTGATTCTAAAAATTGTATCGAAGCCACATAAATTGGGACACAAGGAGTAAATATATTATTTGATAATTACGTAAAAATTATTATAAATCACAATAATTAACAAGTTAAAATAATTTTTTAAAAATAGATAAAAGTTCTATTCAACTCTTAAAATTTTATCGGTGCACCATAAATCATGACAAAATAAAAAATTATCTTAATTAATTGCAACTAAATATTTAAAGTAAATCGAATTTATTATTTTAATTGACTTTTATATAGAAAATTAATCTTTTTATTTATTTATTTATTTTAGTAAATTTAAATTTTAAAATCATTTCTTTCTTATATAGAAATACTAACATAATTTTTATAGTAATAACATAATAAATTACTCTTAATTAATTATATGAGTCATCTAGGTATTAAGAAAATAAATAATATTTAATGAAAAATAAAATAGACATAAAATGCGGAATTAACTCTTAATGTTTTAAATTAAATTTTCGTCTTTCGAACGATGATTTTACTATATCACTCCTTATTATAAGTCATTTATGTATTAGAAAAATAAGAATAACAAAATGATATGTCAACATAAAATATTTGATTGACTATCAAAATTATATTAGTGCCACATAAATTGGGACGAGATAGAAGAAGATATAAAACAACATATATTATTTGAATATGCAATAAAAAGTACTGTAAAAATAATAATTAACAATTTTTTTTAAAAAAATTGACTGATTTTTGCTGCTTCAATCGTAATTTTAATATATCACCCACAATTAATTATTATAAGTTACTTGGGGGTTTGGGCCACAGGTGACAAAAGAGTTTTAAAATGAGGTGTAGGTGACACAAGTCTTAATTATTAGTTGGAGGTGACAATTACTTTATTATGAATTAAGAAAGTTGGGGAAGTTTTAAAATAACCCACAAGTTTTTAAATTTAAACTTTGATCCCAATGTATACTTAAAATAACGGAAAACGGAGGGAAAAAAGGCGTCTTTCTCTCTCTTCTCATCCATTGTTGTTTTCTCTCTCTTAGCGATTTTTGTTGTTAATTATTTATGTTTCTGCTTCTTTATTCATCATCTTCTGCTTCATCTTCTTCTTGTCGACCATTTGTTGTTGTTGTTGGTATAGCGCTACTGCTGCGATCTGACCAATTTCTTAGGTCAAATTTTGTTTACTACATCACTTTCCACTTTGGCATTACTTCATTGGTTACTTTGGTAAGTAAAATTATGATTTTTATTCGTATTTGTCATTTGGGTACACTTCTATTTTTCCAACAATGGATAGAACTCTGATTATGAATCCAGCACAAGTGCCCACAATTTAAACAAATCAATCATCTGGTGCATCAGATGAGTAATCTGTTGCATCATACTATTTATCTGTTGCATCATCGTATTATCTGTTGCATCAGACGTATTATCTGTTGTATCGGGATGTTTATCTATTACACCAGACTAATTATCTGTTGCATCAGAATATTTATCTGTTGCACCAGACTAATTATCTGTTGCAACGAATGATTAGTCTTTGAAACAACATAAATCAACCCCTGTCACAAACCCAACAGATAAATCTTGCTATTGTTACTGGATTCTAAATTATTCCTTTTTACGTCTAATCGTCGAAATGTTTGTTGAGAAGATAATAGACAGAATGAAAATTAAATATGGATTAAAACGTCAAAAATCAAACATAATTTATTTATTAAACAAATAAAAATACATATAATAGACTAAAAGAAAAATAATAGTCTAATTATTATTATTATTATCAGCATCATCATTGCCAGCCGGCCAATCTTCAATCGGAAGTAGCAAGGCCCTCCTCAGCCTGCGTATCTCGCGGAGAATTCTTGATCTAACTCCTCCCAATTCCCATTGCAGATCATGAAGTTGATTCCGAAGTTCATTCATGGCGTCTTGCAGAAAAGCAACGTCCCACACTGGGTTAGCCATAATCTTAACTTCTAGAGTGTAATATGAAAGACGAGATGCAATAAATAAATAGAGTGTGTATTTGAATGAACGATTGAGTAAGGACGAACCTATTTATAGAGGATTGAATTTGAATGAGAGGCAAAAAGGCGTGACTATTCACCTCCATTCATTAATTAAATTTTTGATTAAATTAAGAAAATAAATATTATGATATAAGTCATGACTTTTCAGATTATTATTATTAATTAGTCTTTCGAAGAACCATTTTTATTGAATTGTGGCACCAGATTCTATATCTCTAGCATCAGATAACACATCTGTGACAACAAATATATTATATGTTGCAACAAATATAAAATATGTTGCATCGAATAACATATCTGTTGCAACATATAATCTAACTGTTCACCTCCATTTATTAATTACATTTTTATTAATGTGAAAAGTAATGAATTAATTAAATTAAGAAATATTGAGATAAGTCATGACTTTTCAGATTATTATTATTAATTAGTTCTTTCCAAGAACTGCTTTTATTGAGTTGTGACTCGATATAGGTTGCATCAGATAAATCATCTGTGGCAACAGATATATCATCTGTTGCAACCATAGTGAACCTGTTGCATCAGATAATTTAATTGTTGCAACATATAATCTACTTTTTTTTTTTTAAAAAATAACTATATCATCATATCATTAATTCAAATTTGCTTACTTTTTTATTTTATAAATAAATAAAAAATACCTTTTCAAATTCCTTAATAAAATAATAATTATTTTATTATATAATAAATAATTTAAAAAACAAATTCAAAAACACAAATGGTGAAAAGTCACGATCAGTTATTAAAATTGTGGTTATAAATTGTGTTTATTATTTATTTCCTTATTATTTATTTACGAAACATTTTTCATATTGAATAATCGGAACTCCGAGTCATGTCTTTCTCTTTTCACCCTCTCAATAACAACAATAACCCTTTTTTTATTAATAACCGCCAGGTGCAACATATGATCGATCTGTCGTAACAGATTAACCTCTAACTTTTGACACAAATTGCTGCTCAATCCCTACCACCAACCGTCAGCATGTTGAGAACAAGGAATAAACAAAATAATTATTATTAAATACTAAATAAGAATTAAAAATTCAAAGTCGACAACAAAATGAAATGAATGTTCATAGATTTTTGAATCCCTTGGATAGATTTGATATACGAAAGGAGGAAAATAATCGCTAAAATAAAAAATATTACCTAATTATTATTACTACTATTATTATTATTATTGTCAATCAGACATCTTTCATTCATCCGGCAGCCTTGCTCCGAAGTTAGCCAAATATCTCTCTGGAGTTCATCAATCAAACTGCCTTTGAAGTTCACGCAAGGACTCGATATGAATATTCTTGTACGAATCTGGATCATCTATATTTGTAAGGAGGGACCTATTTATAAATTATTGTATCTCAGAAAGAAAAGAAAATTGCTTTAAAATAAATCTAACAGATGGGTAATCTGTTACAAAATATATTCTTTCTGTTAGATAACTTACAACATACTGGCAATCTTTTTGCAACAGATGTATATATCTGTTTGATTTCTGCAACAGGTTGATCACTATCGTAACAAATGTCTCCAATTGATTGACAATATAAACAGATGTGTCATCTGTTGCAACAAGCTAGTCATCTGTTTATTCAATTTAAGCCATAGATGGGCTAGGAAGAATAAGGTGCGTGCAGATGGATCCACACCGGAGTTAAGTATGTATTACTGATAAGGTTATCGAGACAACACACACAAAGTACAATATTTTTGTGAATGCAGTTTTTAACCGATTAGGCATTGATCATTCAAACAAGATCCTGCATTATACCGTTAAGTTTGATGGGTTTGAAATTGATAAGGTTGAGGACCTCATGAAGATGGTGCAGATACCCTGTTACGAATTACTGACGGTTGGTGCTCGTGTTTATGCGTGTCAAGTTTTGAGAAGGGATCAATATTTATCGTCACTGCAGAGAACCAATAGTGATTGGACTTAACTTTAAGTGTGCATTGGACCCTTAGAAGGCCCTCGAATCCTTGCACTGCATCAAACAAGAATGAAAAACTAATATAGTTATTGCCCTGGCCAAAATTTATATGGTTGGGTTGCTCGCTCGGGTTGATGATTATATGCCAGAAGGTGCGGTAGGAGAATGCTTTCGAGGGAAAATGGGTTGTTGATGGAAGACTATATCATCTGAGAGCTAATTGAAAAAGAGACACAAGGTAGAAAGTAACTTCTAACGAATCTGGCCGATAGAATTATCTTAACAGATGCGAAATCTGAATCAAGTGCAAATATGAAAGTGTATCCGGTAATGTAATTTCGTCTGTTGTGTCTGAAAGAAAAACAATGCATATGGACACTTTGCTAGGGAGCTGCATGGTCTGGATTATCACCTAGGTAGAAAATAGGAGAATACCAACAAAGCAGCCTCATAGGCATCGAGGGTAGAAATGATGTTCAGCAAGTCTAGAAAACTTACGCCAATAACAACTGCAGTGAAAATAAGGAAACTAAGCGAAGGCGGCAATTTCTGAATTTTAAATTTCATCACATCTTCTTGTTTGTGTTTTCGATCAGGTCCACTGTCGTTGACCTGATCGGAACCACAAACGAGATTGAAAGAAAAATAGAGTATCATTGCTTCCTTAGCAATATGGTTATAATTGATTGTGTTTTCTTGCCTTGACATGCTTTCAACATTCCTTGGAGAAGATCAGATGCTTGCTGTAGTATGTGAATCCTGATAATTTTCAAGCTTGCCTCCATCTTATTGATTCTGTATTCAAGTTGGTCGTTACCATCTTCGAATTTGGTAAGGAGTTCCTCGTCTCTTGTGAGCTCGATTAGGAATACTACCTTCAAAGTTGTGGCATTCTAGAAGCCCTTCAGAACACTTTCTCTTCAGAAGCTTTAAAGGATACATGGAGGGTCGTTGTGTTTGTTTTAGGTCAAAATGTGTTGATGCACGTTGAAGATGTGGTCCCAACAGTTAAACAACACACTTTTATCGAGCGTTGCTCCATGCATCTTGCTCAACTAATTTGATAAATTAGTAAGCATGGAGTTACGTAGCATGTGATTTAAACCAGCTCTACCAAGCCTATCAAACGTTACGTAACTCCAAGCTCATTACCCTATCAAAACAATATGCCCGAGTTAGTGCACAAATCTAATGAGCTCAATCTCTCAGCCTTTCTGTTGATTGCTCTTCTCTAATATAGATGACAAGATATTTGCTATGCAAAAGTCTACACCATCGCCAGACATAATTGCCTGGAAACATGTATAGCGACGGTGTAGACTTTTGCATAGCAGATATTTTGTCATCTATATTGGAGAAGAGCAATCAACAGAAAGGCTGAGAGATTGAGCTCGTTCGATTTGTGCACTAACTCGGTCATATTTTTTTAATAGAGTAATGAGCTTAGAGTTACGTAACGTTTGATAGGCTTGGTAGAGCCGGTTTAGATCACACGCTACATAACTCCATGCTTACTAATTTATCAAATTGGTTGAGCAAGATGCATGGAGAAACGCTAGATAAAAGTGTGTTGTTCAACTTTTGGGACCACATCTTCAACGTGCATCAACATATTTTGACCTAAAACAAACACAGAGACCCTCCATGTATCCTTTAAGGCTTCTAAAGAAAGTGTTCTGAAGGGCTTCTAGAAAGCCACAACTTTGAAGGTAGTGCTCCTTATCGAGCTCACAAGAGACGAGGAACTCTTACCAACTTCAAAGAGGGCAACGGCCATCTTGAATACAAAATCAACAAGCTGGAGGCAAGCTTGAAAGTTATCGGGATTCATATACTACAGCAAGCATCTGATCTTCTCTAAGGAATGTTGAAAGCATGTCAAGGCAAGAAAACACAATCAATTATAACCATATTGCTAAGGAAAAAATGATACTCTATTTGCCTTTCAATCTCGTTTGTGGTTACGATCAAGTCAACGACAGTGGACCTGATCGGAAACACAAACTAGAAGGCATGGGATGAAATTTAAAATTCAGAAATTTGCCGCCTTCGCTTAGATTTCTTATTTTAACTGCAGTTGCTGTTGGCATAAGTTTTCTAGACTTGTTGTACATTATTTCTACCCTCGATGCCCATGAGGCTTCTTTGTTGGTCTTCTTCTATTTTCTATCTAGGTGACAATCCTGACCACGCAGCTCCCTAGCAAAGTGTCCATCTGCATTGTTTTTCTTTCAGAGACACAACAGATGAAATTACATTACCGGATACACTTTCATATTTGCACTTGATTCAGATCTCGCATCTGTTAAGATAATTCCACCGGCCAGATTCGTTAGAAGTTACTTTCTACCCTATGTCTCTTCTTCAATTAGCTCTCAGATAAATTTTGGCCAGGGCAATAAATATATTGGTTTTCCATTCTTATTAGATGCATTGCTAAGCTTCGAAGTCCCTCTAAGGGTCCAATGCACCCTAAAAGTTAGTCCAATCGCTATTGAATCTCTTTACAATGACACAAAAATTAGATCCCTTCACAATGCTTGCCAAATAAACATGAGCAACAACCGACATTAAATCTTAACAGGCTATCAAAACCATATTTATGGTCCCTCAGCCTTATCAGTTCGGACCTATAAAACTTAACTGTAAAATTGCAGACATCTTGTTTGAACGATCTATGACTAATCAGTAAAAACATCATTCACAAAATCAGTGCACTCTATGTGTGTTTCCACGATAACATTATCAGTAATACATACCTCCTACATATGAAGTTGTTCCATCTACAAGTAGCTTATTCCTCCGATCCCATCTTTACTGCAGCCTCTTGAGATAGTCTGTCAAAAGTTGATCAACTATCAGTTCCTTATATCTACAAAGAAAAGGAAAAAAATTGATGTCACAAAAATAACATTGTCCATCTGTTGCATCAGATATGGAGTCTATTACAACATATGTGGAGTCTGTTGTAACAGATGAGGAGTCTGTTGCACTAGATGGGGAGTCTGTTGCAATAGATGTGGAGTCTGTTGCAACAGATGTGGAGTCTGATGGAATACATCAAACCAACCTTTCTGGTGGCTTTATTTGTTCCAACAGTTTCTCCATCTATTGCAACATCAACAACAACATAAACATCAACAAAAGAGAAACAATATTTGTTCCAACAACATCATCAACAACAAAGACGCAACATCCTTTGTGCCAGAACCATCAACAACACCACAAGTTCCAACAACGCCAACCTCACCAACAACATCAATAACTGCATCAATAATAATGAAACAAACAAAATACATACAAAAAATGATACTGCCAACAAGGCTTTTAAACTTCTCCCAACAGATGACTTTTTTCTCATATTGAAATAAAAATTCTAGGATTGTTTATTCAACACTTACAAGTTCCTTAATTTTTTTTTAATAAATATGGTATGGGTAAATAGTAATTAAATAAAAAAATAGATGTAAATAACAAGAAAAGAAGAAGACGAGAATGAAAGAGCAATAATGAACCATACCTTAATATAAAAAGGGGATCAAAATAGAAATTTAAGTCAAGAAAAGATATGAATGGGTTTAGATCCAACAATATCTTTATGAGAAGAGAAGAGAAAAGAGAGAAAAAAGGCTGTGACCCTAAAGAGGAGAGAGAAAAAGATGAGAGTTGAATAAAATAAACTGCAGCTGAAGGAAGAGATGAGATAATTCTATAGATGTATTGTGTACGTAGAAGTGGTGGTTTTCAATATTCATTAATTAATATTTATTAATAATTTGAGGGGAACGAGGAAGACTAAGACTACTGACATTGAAAAGACAAGACAAGACTGCTCAATGAACTTACTTTTGAGATATCCAAGAACTATTATTTACCGCCTTTAGTAGTAAGTACTACTACTTGATATTATCTACTCGGATCAGAAGCTTCTTGCTTTAAAATTAAAAGAGATAAAAAGATTTTCAAATAGATATGTCATCTGTTGCAACATATATAAATATCTGTTTAGAAATCCGAACAGCTCAGTCATTTGTTACAACAGATATAAATATCTGTTTAAAAATCTCAAAAGCTCAGTCATCTGTGACAACAGATGAAAATGTTCATTTGATAATTAATAAAATCAGATATGTCATCTGTTGCAACATATATGTACCTGTTTGAAAATTTTCAACATCTTAGTTGTTTATTGCAACAGATTTCATAGCAATTGATTTAGGTGGAACTAGGAATGAATGAGTGAGCTCACAGGGTCAACTACAAATCCAATCAAGTCTTTGCAATTGCATGGCATTGGTAGTGCGTTCATCCCAACCCGAGTCGTCGATCGATCACTTTGAGTTGAAATGAGTTCTCATCAACTCAATGTTAGGCTAGTGATAGTACCTAAGTGGATTTAAGTGGAACTAGGGATGAATGAATGAGCTCGTATGGTCAACTACAAATCCAATCGAGTCTTTGCAATTGTATGTCGTTGGTATTGCGTTCATCCCGACCCGAGTCGTCGATCGATCACTCTGAGTTGAAATGAGTTCTCATCAACTCAATGTTAGGATAGTGATAGTACCTAAGTTGATTTAGGTGGAATTAGGGATGAATGAATGAGCTCGCAGGGTTAACTACAAATCCAATCTAGTCTTTGCAATTGCATGGCGTTGGTATTGCGTTCATCCCGACCCGAGTCGTCGATCGATCACTCTAAGTTGAAATGAGTTCTCATCAACTCAATGTTAGGATAGTGATAGTACCTAAGTTTATTTAGGTGGAACTAGGGATGAATGAGTGAGCTCGCAGGGTCAACTACAAATCCAATCGAGTCTTTGTAATTGCATGGCGTTGGTATTGCGTTCATCCCGACCTGAGTCGTCGATCGATCACTCTGAGTTGAAATGAGTTCTCATAAACTCAATGTTAGGATAGTGATAGTACCTAAGTTGATTTAGGTGGAACTAGGGATGCATGAATGAGCTCGCAGGGTCAACTACAAATCCAATCGAGTCTTTGCAATTACATGGCGCTGGTATTGCGTTCATCCCAACCCGAGTCGTCGATCGATCACTCTGAGTAGAAATGAGTTCTCATCAAATCAATATTTCAAAAACTATATCTTTTAAAATTTTTAAAATTAATTAAGAACAATTCGGACCAAATTAGCAATTTCAAAACTTGTCATTCTTTTTCAAAATTACAAATCAACCCATACAAATCATCCATTTGCGCGAAAAACTTTTCATTTCAAATTTTAAGTTCTCGTTCTTCTCTCTCTCTCTCTCTCTCTCTCTCTCTCTCTTTCTCTCTCTCGGGGTGTCCTCTCCCTCTCAATAATACAAATAATACAAACAATAACTACTCAACATATTGCTCAACCCTTCAAAACAGGTCGATTTTTTCCCATTTACGACTACACATAGTTGTTTTTTTTGACTTCATTCCCGCTTGTATCCGTTGTTTTCTCTATCTTCTCATGTAACAGAGTTCGAGAAGAGTTCTACATTTGTTCTTTATTCTAAAAAATAGGGCTTTTTAGTTAATGATAAAAAAGAAGACTTTTAGTTGTATTATCTTTGAGAATGGATTAACAATTTTGAGTTTTGATGCTAAAAAAGTAGGAAGCACCCGAGAAAACTCTGGTTTTTCTCTCAGTGTTTTGTTGACTGTCGTGGTATTATTGGATGGTGTTTGTGATGTTGTTGGTGGCTGTTGTTGGTATTTATGTTTTTTGGCGGTGGTGTCGGTGGTCTTGGTGTTGGTATTGGTGGTGTTCTTGGTGGCATTAGTCGTGGCATTGGTTGTGGTGGTGGTGGTCCATCTGTTGCAACGGGTGGAAGATCTGTTGGGGGATATTAAATAGGTCTTCAAATAGATTCTTCATCTATTTCAACTGATGGGTTATCCGTTGGAGTATTTTCTTGTAATGTGGCAGAGAATAATTTATTGAAATTTCTCCACCTGTTGCAATAGGTGGAATATCTGTAGGGAGATATTAAATAGGTCTTCAGACAGATTCAGGTTCTCTATCTGTTCCAACCAATGGGTTGTCCGTTGGAGTATTTTTTTTTAGTTATGTGGTAAGAATAATTTATTGAAATTTGTCTCACCTTCTTAAAAAAATTTATGCAGACATCAAATGCAATGCATTTTTTATTTTTCTTCTATTTGTAGTTAAAAGATGTCTCCCAAAAGAAAATAAACAGAAAGTCGAGAAAGTGGATCAACTTCTAATCACCAAACAAAAAAGGCTACAGTACAGATAGATTCGGAGGAACTTCCAGAACAATCTCAGTCAGGGCAAAATAAAGCCGAGGAAAGTGAAAACTCCTCCTCACCAATGGGGCGTGAAATAATATCGAAATTCCAGCATGATTCTGTCAAAACCATTAGTATTGACAAGTTTCGAGTTGCGATGCCGATGAATAACCCTAATGCAGTATTTGGTGATCTTGTACTTAAATGTCAGTTGGGGAAACCTTTTGACGAACTTAGGAGTATTATGAAGAAGGAAAACATAGATGGACTTTTTAAGAAGAGCTGCTTTGCATATTTTTTTGAGATGTTTGGGCTCCGCCCTCTCCGTTTCTGAATGATCATGGTATATGGTCTTCTCAAGCGCAGGATCATATATGCAGGGGATGATGGAGGTCCGAAGGAGGGCGAAAATAAGATGGATGAAGTCTGGATCAACTACTGTGGCATGCCGGTTTGTTTTGGATTGAAAAAGTTTGCCATTGTGACGGGCTTGAGATGCGATCGTCTAGAAGAACCTGCCATCAAGAAAATACCCCACAAAGGGTCCAACAAACGCAAGGTAAAAAAAGATGGGTTGTTGGGCAGTGTTGGACCTAGCTACAAAGTGAAGGATTTGATAGCGGATCTCAAGAATAAAGACATACCAAAGAACTACAGGGAGAAATTTTGCTTAGTTTGGTTTGTCCATTCCGTTTTATTGGCAAGAGACGTCAAGAAAGTCATAGAACGTGATTTTTTGGCGCTTGCTGATGATTTTGGGAGATTCAACGATTATCCCTGGGGCTACGACAGCTACTATTTGACTGCCAAATATTTACTGAAAGAGCTAAAGCCAAAGACGACCACATTATACGGCTTTCCTTGGGCTTTCATAGTAAAATTGATCACTATTTTTACTCATTCATTAATTTGTATTGAATATACTTGTGACTTTTTTTTTGCTTGCTTCCTCTTTACAATTTTTAGGCTTGGGCATGTGAAGTCATTCCTCCCCTCCAAAAGTATTTCACGGATTACCCGGATAAGGTTTCTCATCCAAGTATCCTTAGGTGGTTGTCTACAGTAGAGAGCATCCCTAAACCCTAAACCCTAAACCACCTAGGGTTAAGGGTTTAGGGTTTAGGGCTGCTCTCTACTATAGCCAACCACCTAAGGATACTTAATAAATTACCCATCTACTGTAAATTATGCAATAGATGGGTATTCTGATGCAACATATTATCAATCTGTTTTAATATACAGATCAACTGTTGGGGTAGCTAGATTATCTGTTGCATAATTTGGCTGTGTTAACATAACCCAAGCCCCATGTAACCCAACTGACTGCAAATTATTATTATATGATTTAAATTCCTCCTGTCGTTTTTTATAGGTTGATCATCCTTGGATTGTGTCTACCATTGATGAGCTGGGGATGACTTCTTTTCTTACTCTGGGTCTTGTTGATACAAAAGAAGACCCAACGGTGGAGTTAATAAAGAAGAAATTGGATGGAGCAACATCCATAAGAAGAGTAGTTAGGCAAGGTCAGTCTAATGTTGAAGATCTTCACGACCTAACTCAAACTGCAACAGATCCGGGTGCTTCTTTTGGGGGTGTTGCTGGTGGAGTTGTTTGTGATGGTGGCAGCCATCCTGCTTCTGCTTCTGCTACCAGTCGTGATTATGAGCATATTGGTGCTCAGCAAAAAATAAATATGTTTGAAAACACCCCCTGCATAGGTCCTCCCTCTCACCCCTACACTGGTCCCTCCCACCCTTACAGTGGTCCCTCTCACCCCTTCTCACCCTCATGTTCTTATTGAAAATTCAAAGTATACAAAGACAGAGAGGATAAACTCCTCGACAAACTAGAGGCTATTGTTGAAGCTGTCGAGGATTTGAAATCCAGGAGGGGTGTCATACTATCCGACGAGGTGAGAGAGCCATGCACTCCTACAGTGGAGGTTAGGAGAAAGAGAATAAAAATTAGACAAATTCTCTCCATTCTGAAATCATCAAAAAATGCAACTCCCCCCGCTCCAATAGTTGTTGAAGTTTAGGGGCCGCCGAAGAAGGTGGACATATTTGCGATGCTTGGCAAGGAGAAGAAGGAATTGGAAGAATTCATTAAGATGAAGGTTCAAAAAGAATACACCATGCATTCATTTGCCGCCAAAGACTTCTCGCATATGACAAATATGTGTGTGTGGTACGAGGACAAGGTAAGTTTACTTTTGCTAACCTACCCTTCCAATCTACTCCATGAAGAAGAATCTACACAACAGATGTGTAATCTGTTGCAACAACTTGGTATTCTGTTGCAACATAATACACATCTGTTGCATAAGTTGCGTTGGCTGGGTAATTTGTGAACTAATTCAGAGAACCCTTTGCATCGGATTCTTTCCACTTTATTTTTATTCTTTACAATTACTAACCTATTTAAAAATTATCTTCTTATACCACAGTATGTTGATGAAATTCTCTGCCTCATGAGGGGCAGGCAATTAGCGTACCCAGATGCTTATGATGCTGCTGATAGGATAATGGACCTCAACTTCTACAATAATTTCAAAAATAGGTACGCTGATCTTCGTAATTTAGCTGATTCCGGTGGCCTGGGATTTGATCATTTAGTTTTTACGTTCCAATGGGATGAAGAAGTGATTAAATATGTTAGAGGGAAGAGGCCATATCCACACGGCAAGAGCTGGACCAAGGAAAAGAAAATCCTTGTAGTCATGAACGTGGATGTCACCCATTTTCTCACTGTTGAGATACTACTATACGAGGGAAATATTAAGGTTTATGATTGCAACTTACCTGTGTTCAGCGAGAAGATGTTTTTAACCCACATGCAACCACTCTTGAAGTTGTTGCCCAAGTTGTTGATGCAGAGTAAGCTGATGGATCATTTGCCGGGTGAAGTCTTGGTGAAGGAATCATGGGTTTTTAAAGGTCGAAATAAGAACATACAGCTCCCAAAAAATACAACCGGTGCAGCGTGCGGGCCGTACTCGCTTGCATACATAGAGTGTTTGCTGACCGACACACAAATGACCGGTGTGTGTGACACCGTTGTGGGAAAGATGAAATGGGTCTTGGCATATGAGGTACTAACTAAATGGTTGGAACCTGTGTATAAAAAGAACATGTACAAAGACAAAGACGAACACGATAACAAATTTTCATTTCAAGCCAATTCACTATACATATAGGGGCAACAATTTTTATGTCTGGCAAAGTTGAATTTTTATAATGCAACAGATTTTATATTTATCATAATAGATATAGTACCTGTTGTGACATATTGATTATCTGTTGGAATAGGTTGGTCATCTATTGCGTTATGCAGATGTTCCCCGTCTGTCTGTCGCAGCAGATTTACGATCTGTTGTAACATATAACTTATCTGCTGCAACTGATCGGTAATCTGTTGGAGCAAATAAAAAAAGTAGGAAGACCTGTTATATAATTTCCAGCAGATGACCTACGTGTTGCATCTCATGTTGCAACATATGTCTAAATCTGTCTGATAAGATATGTCGTCTGTTGCAGCAGATGTATTATCTGTTGCGATATTTGAATCTAGTACTCCATTTCAATTAACATGTTCAAAACTCAGAATTAATTATATTCATAGACAGAATAAAATAAATCGAAGTCTTCGGAAATTACATGAGATAAAATAACTCAACAAATAAATGAAATGTAAAAAAATCATTATGAGTACAAACGATCTATTCTACAAATAAATCAACAAGTTAAACCAAGGAGGATAGGTTATTACATTGACGGACTCGAGATATAAAGATCTAATCAATATGGACAAGTTGTTCTTCATCCAGTGCTATGGAATTCGGCTTTGGTTGTCGTGGATCTTTAACGTCGGTTGCGTACGGCTTTTGAGCTTTCAATTCTCCATATTTTCATAAAAGAGCAGCATATCTTTTGGGGAGTAATCCGGCATCAAGTCCATCATTTGGTACTTGTAATCCATCGCTCAAATACTCAGCATAGGTGGCAACAAAAGGACCGCAATCCCTGCGTTATAAAAAAAATAGATAATCCATATCTTGCAGTTCATGCAAGCGTTGTGAAGTTTGTGAAATAAAACTATATCATGACACTTAAACTTACAGGCTACCAATGGTTTGTTGAGCAATTCCGTCAACATATTGTACATCAAATGGATTAGCCATTTTATCTCGATATGCTTCAATCGTCGACCAATTAGTACGAACCTTTTGATCCAAAAAGACACTCATATCAAGGTAAGTAGGCAATATTTTGGCCAGCTTTTGTATCTCAAACGACGGCCCAAAATGTCTCCTTCGCGATATCGAGTCATAAACTCGGATGCGCCTCTCTTTTAAAACGACGACAGCCAACACCCAATGGAATTCATCACCATAATTGATTGGGATGTACACTTCATCGACCAAATGCCAAGGTAAGATAGCCGGAATGCTAAAACCTTTGATGATGTTGATTAAGCATTCCTCATTTCGGGAAACTTCCGGCTGCTGTTGACAATACCTATCATAGGCATTATTGATGTAAACTTTGTACAAACAATTGCTTGTTGTGTATCTGTATTGTTCTTGTGTTTGCAACTTGGCTTTCTTTCGGAGGTAGTAAAAAATGACATCGATGTGCTGGACATATTATCAAATATTTTGGATTACGTGATGAAAAAACAATACGAAGATGTAATTAAATAAAGTATTAATTAATAGTAATATGTATGGCCTTTAAACCTCATCATTCCAGTAAGTTTCCAGCAAGTTTGGGGCTGTGACATCAAATAGAACCAATTCTTCGCTCCATGATGTGCAACAACAAAGTCGAACATATCAAAACCAAGACTTGATTCGTTCACTTTGTAGCACTCGTTATTTTGTTTTCTACATGATGATTTATATGTTTTAATGTCAGGTTCTTAAAACAAGAATTGTATAAACCAATATCCATAAAATTGATTTATGTACCTTCCGGCATGATGCTTTAACAGCCCATCGGCAATCCATTCTGAATAGTCGTTGATCAACTGTATTAGTTTTTTTGGAGCCTCGTCCGAGATGTTGAACCATTCAAACGGGTAATTCTTCCGTTCTCCTAAACTGACAGGCTCCACTTTTTCTTCATCTTTGGAAGCAGTTGATGGATTATCAACTGTCATATTATGCTCTTCGGCAGTAGCTGTGACATCCACCTGGAAAGCCAGAATTGTCAATGCTAAGTAGAGATATACAACAAATTTTCCATCTGTTGCAACAGATGATTCTTATGTTGCATCAGATGGATTATCTATTGGGATAAATTCGAACAGGTAAATCAGAGCAGTACGATAATTTCGAATAGATGACCCATCTGTTGCAATATAAGACTCAACTGTTGAAACAGATAACGAATCTGATGTAATAGGTTAGACAACAGTTGCAACAGATGTATACATCTATTTGATAATTTTTAGCAGATGTATCATCTGTTGAAACAGCTATGTGCTTGTTTTTTTTAGAACAGATGATGTACATTCACCTTCTTCAGCTCATGCTGCTCTTCTGTGGCCTTTGCATACTGAACATCGGTGCAAGACAAAGAGAGAGGCGTTGCAATCTTACTTTTTTTATGATTAATGATGCCTTGGAAGTGTCTTTCCTTCTCCTCTTAGCCACCTTGATCTCTAGTGGAGTGTCTGGATATGAAATCCTCTTTGATGAAATGACACCCCTCTTAGATGTTATTTTCTTTACAGAAGCAGTTAGTGCATTAATAGCATTAATCACTCCATCGAGTTTCGCCTTGCAGTCTTGACATTTGCATGAAAAACATTCGCTAGATGCGGCAAAATCTGGAGAAAAATCTGTACAACCATTATGATCATAATCATAATGCCTTGTTGTTTTAAAAACTGTAAGAGGAGCATCATTAGCCCCACCCTCCAAAATTATTTTTCTTGTGATGGCTGTTGCTTCAAACAATTTCATTTTTATCCCATCAACGATCTTAGGGTCCGATAAAGTTTGCACAGACCGTAAAATAAGAAAAAATGATATTTTCAACTCTCGGTTGGTCGGAACAAGCCACGGATGGACAATCTAAAATAAATTGGTACATATATTAAGAATGATGATGAAGTTATTTAATCATTAATTAAAACAAAAACTTGATTAGAATTGGAATTACTGCTTCCTAGGGGGGATTGAAAAGATCAAGAAATTTTGCATTTTTATTGGTTTTGGCCGGCAACCATCTCAGAATTCTTGGACAGGAAACTTCTTCCTGGTAGTTCACTTGTTGTCTCAAATAAGGAATGACTTCAAATGCCCAAGCCTATAACATAACGCCAATAAATCAAAAGCATTATTGAATAAAAAAATGATGAATCATATCATCATAAAAGAAATATTTACCATGAAGGCCCATGAAAAACCATATAAGTTGACTGTTTTTGGAGTTAACGGAGTCAACAAATATTCGACAGTCATTTTGAAGCTTTCATAACCCCAAGGATAGCTATTAAATGCCTCAAGATCCTCGAAGAGATTTATTAAACCGAGGCTTATGTTGTTGTTAACGTCTCTCGCCCAAAAAACATTATGTACAAACCAAACCAAGCACAATGATTGCTTGTGCTTCTTTGAAAGTCCTTTACCTTTCAACGCTTCAATCAGATTTTTATTTTTGAAGCTTGGACCAACAATGAACACCAAGTCATCACGATCACTCGACTTGCCTTTTCCTTTTTTGGGTATGCGGGGTGTTTTTTTTTGGGTCAGAGTAGGTATAACTTGAGAAATAGAAGGAGGATAATATTTTAGTCCGGTAACTATAGCAAACTCCTCCCAATCAAAATAAACAGGCATGCCACAGTAATTTATCCACACCTCATCCATCTTATCTTTGTTTTCATACATAAACCTGCGCTTGAGAAGATCATAACCATTTTCATCTGAAAACGAGCATTGTTGTCCTCCGACAAATCAAGATATTTCTCAAAGCAACTTTCCCTGAAATAAGAATCCAATTTTTGTTCTCGAAGTATTTTTCTGAAGGCGTCGAAAGATTTTCCCATGACTGACTTAACCACGAGATCACTCGTTAAATCTTTGGCACCATCGCACTGCATTCTCACAGGGTAACAATCAATGCTGAAGGTTTTGACCAACTCTTCGACGGAAGGGCTATTAGCATTTGGATCATCTCTTTTGAAAGATTCCTTCTCCCCGTGTTCATTATCTTCTGCTCCTGATTGAGATAACGCTTGTAAAGCAAGCTCATAGAGTGGTGGATATAGCTGAGCTGCTGCACTTGTTCCTTTACTTGGACTTGATTCGATTTCTTTTATTTTGGGTGCCATGTTATCTTAAATTAACAAGAACATAACATAGATTATAATTGATTAATGCATAACAGTAATATAACAGTTCCAACAGACAACTAATCTGTTGAACCAAATATGTTATCTGTTGATACATATAGCCGACCTATTGCAACGGATGAGTAATACGTGGGAACCATAAAAACAACACTATCTGTTGCACCTGGTATTTTATCTGATGCAACACATAACTGATCCATTGCAACGGATGAGTAATCCGTTGGAAACAATAAAAACAGATCACTAATCTGTTGCACCAGGTATTTTATCTGTTGCAACATATAACCGACTTGTTGCAACGGATGAGTAAACCGTTGGAAAAACTAAAAATGAATCACTAATCTGTTGCACCAGGTATGTTAACTGTTGCAATAGATAACCGACCTATATGAGTAAATCATCGAAAAGAATAAAAACAGTCCTAATCTATTGTAAAATGAAGAGTAAACCGTTGGGAAGAATAAAAATAGATCACTAATCAGTTATCTGTTGAATCAATATTGTTTAGATTTCTTCCAAACAGAAGAATCATCTGTCGCAACAGATGAATGATTTGTTAGATTGTTCACCTGTTGCATCAGATTTTTATAGTTGCATCAGATTTTAAAATGAAGAGTAAACCGTTGGAAAGAATAAAAACAGATCACTAATCAGTTATCTGTTGAATCAATATTATTTAGATTTCTTCAAACAGAAGAGTTTTCTATCGCAACAGATGAATGATTTATTAGATTGTTCACCTGTTGTATCAGATTTTCATAGTTGCATCAAATTTTTAATCTGTTCCATCAGATTTTCATCTGTTGCATCAGATTTTCATCTGTTGCATCTATTACATCAGATGTTTCAACTGTTGCAATACCATTTCTACCAAGACAAACAACAAATCAACCCTGTAACACCAACATATCACACACACACATACACTAAGAACATCAACTGTGACAAAAAATCACCAATAAATTCGAATCAACAGTACGACAACGAGAAGAAGAAATGTCAGAAATTAGGGTTTTATTCAGTCCACATTTCAATACCAGAAGAGTAGTTGGCTCAAGTTCCTCTGTTTCTTCATAATTTTTTACCTGTGAAAAAGGAAATGGGAGGACGAAGAACTTGAAGTTGTTGTCACCGGAGAAGTATTCACGTCGATTGATGGTTGAAGTCGAAAAGGAACTCGCCCGACTATTTGTCGTCGGAGGTTGAAGGAAGAAATTTTGCAGAACTATTGGTTGGGAGAAGCTGGAGAGAAAGTGTGGTTGATTAGGATTGAAGAGGGGTGTGGGTTGGGTTGATTTGTATTTTTAAAAAGATTAGAAAGTTTTAAAAATATTAATCAAGTCCACAATTAACTTAATGAAGTTTCCTAATGATGTTTGACCCTATCTGTTGGTCAATGTCACCAATCCTTCATTCAAGACTTAAAAGACACCTTTCCTTTAATTTTCTCAAGTCACTTATGTATTGTAAAATTAATAATATTGAATCCATGATTTTACTATATATATATATAATATAATATATATATATATAATATATATATATATAATAATATAATATATATATATATATAATATACATATAATAATATATAATATATATAATATATATTATATATATACTATGAATAAAAATTTTCATGATATATTTTTTTTAAAAATAAAAATTACCACATATACTCAAAGGGCAAAAGAGTAAAAACACACAAGAGATAAATGTAGAGAAATCAAGAAGCACCAAATGGATTATTAACATTTGTAACATTCAACACATTTCTAAATGTTTACAAATTCTTCTTGAATCAACACATACACATGATTAAAATAATAAATAATAAATAATAATAATTATATTTTACTATATCACCCCTAATTAATTATTATGGTCATTTAAACATTGTGCCACATAGGTTGAAATAGAAAAAATATTATAAATCGCAATGATCAAAAATTTAAATTATTTAAAAAATACAATTGGCTATCGTCGACACAAAACTCTGGACAAGGAGATTAGCATATATTATTCAAAAATTACATAAAAATTATTATAAATTACAATAGTTAACAACTTAAAATATCTAAAAATAATTTAATATGTTATATATTTCAAAATAATTACATGAAAAATACTAGAAATCACAATAATTAACAACTTGAAAAATTTAAAAGATATAAAATATTTGGTCGACTCTTGAAATTATATTAGTGTCACTGAAATTGGAATAGAAGAAAAGTATTATAAATCACAATAATTTAAAACTTATTTTTTTAAAAAAAATATAATTGACTATCAATGCCACAAAAATTTGAACAAGAAAAGTAACGTATATTAATTTAAAAATTACATAAAAAAATATTATAAATTACAATAGTTAACAACTTAAATTATCTAAATACATATTAAAATAGTATATGTTGAACTCATGCTAGATTTCAGATGAATCCTAGAAAACATATGCAATCCTTTTATTAAAAACTTTTATTTAAATATATCAAGATTGAAAAGATAAATAAATATCTTAATGTTGGGCCCGTGCTGACACGGGCCATGCTCCTCTAGTACTATATATAAGTGAAGGTTGGGGTGACCATCAAGGGTATTTCGGTAATTTTAGTAACCCATAATATTATTCTTATTATATTATTACTTTACTTTATTTTACTATATATAAGTGAAGGTTGGGATGACTACCAAGGGTATTTTGGTAATTTTAGTGACCCAAACCTTTACTTATATATAGTAGTAAGAGAAAATACATAAATACCCCCCTAATGTTGTCCGAGTTTTTCAAAAAGACACTTAAACTTTAGATACCACCTATTACTCCACGATTCTTATTTAATTCCTTGTAAATACACCATTTTGACTTAATTTTTAGCCCTCCGTGTAGTCATGCATGCCAAACGCGTGAAGATTAAATATGATTTAGTTCACCAATTAAAATTCACCACGTGTCAATTAATTATCAAAAAGAATTAAATTTCTTCCTTCTCCACTTTAAAACCACGAACCTCCTTGCCATTAACATAGCTATTGGCTATTCTGAAGAATTTTTTTGTCTCTCTTTCTAATCTTTTCTCAATAAAATCAACCTTAAAAGGTAAGATGTTTCCATTTATGTTGTAATTTCTAAAGAAAATCAGTCCTAAAATCTTTAATTTCGTCTTAATTTTTTTTTTTTTAAAATCGTGTTAAATTTTATGACTAGGTGTTTGCCGAAAATAGTTTTATAATGTCAAATGCAATCTTGAATCAAATTTGTAATGACCAGAACGATCTCATGTTGCGTGTAAAAATGCGATGCAAACATGGAGACTTACTGTCAATGCAAACGTCATGGTCGGAAGACAACCCAGCTAGAAGATTTTGATCTTGTCCACGCTATCGTGTATGTCCTATACATATTTTCTTATTTTTCCTTTTGTTTCTGTTCAATTGATTTGTTTATGGCCCCTTTTAGGAGAAATCATGCAACTTCTTTAGATGGAGGGACCCAAAAAATACTGATTTACCATCGAAGGCGGTTATTTCGAGATTGGCGAAGAGAATCAAGGAGTTGAAAGAAGCATTGGCATTTTATGAAAGTAATGTCAAATGGGTGATGAAGAAGGAGAAGAAGATCAAATGTTGTAATTGGAAGCTCATCGTCATAATTGTCGTACTGTTTTTTCTATTTTGGACTAGCATTACCAAGAGAACGAATGATAAATGTAGTTGTGTGCAATTGAAATTGTCATAGTCATTCTCTTGTTATACAAAATAGTGTTCTTCTTTTCTCTTGTCGGAATAGTAGTTGCTCAACAAGATGAAATTTTGATTGGTTGTGTAACACTAAGTGTTCGCCTTTTATCTTGTCAAAATAGTAGTTGCTTAATAAGATGAAATTTTGATTGATTGTGTAACACTAAGTGCTCGTCTTTTCTCTTGTCAGAATAGTAGTTGCTTAACAAGATGTAAACTATTTTGTATCAATATATTGTGTAACACCTATGCAATCTATTTTGTATCAATATATTGTGAGCATTCAGAACGTAATGTGCAGTGAATAGACTAACAAGGCAACCATAATAAGAGAAAATGAGGACTTTATTTCAACATATTCATTGTTTCAATTTGAACAACAAAACTTATTTTTTTTGGTACCTAACAAAACATACCTTAATACCTAAAGGTACCTAACAAAACAAACTGCCCAAAACATTGTTTGATTGCTACAAAATAAGATCAAAATGCTATCACCATCAACAAAACATACAAAAACTAATTATTTGTGACAATATCAACAATCTCCATCACAATATACACATCATATCAGCAAGATGTCCTACTTCCATGGCACATGAGTCTTCCTAGTTAAAATGTTTTTGCCTTGAGTTTTGGCAGCAGCTGCAGACCTCGTTTGAATAACCTTTTCAGCCCTCATTTTTTAAAGTTTGCTATTGGTAATGACCGACTTCTCTTTCCATTGAAATCCTTGTCTTGGTGTGTAACCAATATCACCAGTCACAACATCAAACCTCTTTGTGACATTTGCACCAGTGCTAATGACTCTTCTACTTGGCATTCTAGGCTGCACAAACAAATTACAAAAATTATAAGGCAATTTTTAGAAATTCCAGGCTGCACAAACAAAAATTCTACAAACTACTTACATTAAGAGTGGTAAAGCCATCTTCATCTTGGTATATTTCAATCCCCACCATCCTTGGCCTTTTAAAAGGTCTTGTATGTTCTCTACTATTATCCTCATGATCTTGCCTTTGAGGAGGCACACCCCTTTCTATGCCCCTTCCACTGGCAGAAGTGGTTTGGCTCTCTTGAGTCATTCCTCTTCCTTTCCTACTACTACTCCCTCGACTACTTGAGATATTTGGAACACTCAAACCACCTGAAACACTACCTTTTTCTCTACTTTTTCCTCTACATCTTTCTCTAGTAGCACTTGCAATATTTGTGGTGGCCTGATTATTGAGATATTAGTACACATACTTAAAAAATATTTGATACTAACAAATAAATAAATATACCTCTTGCTGGTACATGTTCTAGCTGCATGACTTGGACCACTGCCCCTTGCTCTCCCTCTTCCTCTACCAGTAGAAGCTCCATCCTGTGTTTAAAGAGATTAGTCCTTATACTTAACAAAATATATATGAGATAATGATTATAAAAATACCCGTGCTTGATAAGATGTTCCACCTGATTGCCTTGTACCAGGTTGATCTTTTGTAGGACATGTTCTTTTATTATGTCCCTGTGTACCACATTTTCTACAAGTAATTACAGTACCACATTTGCTAAGTTTTTAGTTTTTCTACTTTCATCAGCCTCCTTTCTTCTAATTTTATGTGGTTTTCCAGTCAGCTTCCTGATCTTTGGTGGCTTCACAATAGGATTATTTGATGTTGTTCACATTTTCATGTTATTCATTGGCTGAATAAAATGAGCATATGTGTTGAGGTAGGTATCCTTATGATAGCAGGTGTCCACAAAATTAATAGGCTCATATTCCTTATGGTGAAGGAAAGCAACCCCATGAGGACAAGGAATGACCCTAAGCTACCAAGCTCTGCAACTGCAACTCCTGCTAACAATGTCAACAGTATGAGTACAACCCTTATCAACAATCTCAAAACCCCTTTCCCCATTTCAAGACAAATTGCACTACATTGACTTGTCAATATTTTCTTGTAAAATTTTTAGAGTCATGGGAGAAATATCAGTGATCCAAGTATTTGAAAACGGCCTCAACTTACCAATATTTTTCATCATTTTCACCCTAATCTCCTCAAGCCTTGTGATGATTATTTTGAACTTTGCAGGAAGTACCCATGCATTAAAACTCCCTGCCATATTGTTGTCCACAACATCACATTTGCAATGCTCTTCAAAGTATATTTTGCACCATGTCTCCAAATTATACCACAAAAGATCATCCAAACAATTCCTCCCCAACATCTTCATTGCTTCTATATTCTCCTTCAATTCTACTTCAAATGTGGATTTTGTAATCTTTCAAAACATTTTCTTCTTTCTATATCTTTCTAGAGTTTAGATCAATTAGCAAGAATATGTATTGCACATTTTATAGTGTCCAACCAGTGGAAACAACTCTTTTACAACTATTTTCAGTACCTAACAAAACAAAATAAGTATATTAATCTACCAGCAGTTGTTAAAAAAAAGCAAAAAGTTGTTAAGAATAGAGTCATACCTTTTGCATATTAGATATGATGCTAAATTGATGACCTTCTCCAAGCTCAAGGCCATTCTTCTGCAGTTCAACAAACCAACCCCATGTAAATTGATTCCCAACCTCAATAACTGCCCAGGCAATAGGCAACATTTAGTTGTTTCCATCTCTGCAAACAACCACCAACATTTGACCTTTGCACACATCTTTGAGGAAACAACCATCCAAACCAATCAACCTTCTAGAACCTCCAAAGAATGCTTTATTTAAAGCATGAAAGAACAAATAAAAACCCTGAAAGATTAACTTTTCAGTCCCATCAACATCTCCAACTTTGACAACACAAGTGCTACCTGGATTAGTCCTCAAAATCTCATCCCTGTGATAAAAAATCCTACCATACTCCACAATGTGATCACACATAATATCTTGTAGCACTCTAGACCTAGCTCTTCTCACAGTTGTTTCACCAACATAGATATCCAACTCCTTTCTAATAATCTCTTGTAACTGGATAACTCTAATGTTTGGTTGTTGACTAATTCTGTCTTTATACTTACTTGTCAGAAACTTTGAGTTGCAAAGATAGTTAAAAGTTGATCTCAAACAAATATGAATAGGATTGTATCTTTTAACAATAAAATCCCCACTACTCTTATCCTTACTAGCACACAATAACCAAGGCCAAGGGTCTTTGCAGCACCTTACTCACTCTAGAAGGCTCATTCACATTTTTCAATTTGAATTTTTTCTTGAATTGCATATCTGGTTATTTCCATCCTAAACTCCTTTACACTTGGAAAAACCAACCCTAATTCTCAAATAATTTTTTCACAAGTTTCATAAAAAACAACTTTATTTTTTTTGTTCTTTCTTCTCACAGGTTGTTGCACTACTTCATCACCATCTTCACCATCTCTCCAACCTACTTCATCATCTAATTCAAAGTTAGGAGCTTCATCACATAGGTTGTAAGGTTCATCACCTCCTAGTTTACCAACTAGGCTATCCCTAGTGCCAATATTTAACTCATCATACCCTATATCTGGACCCTTTTCACCAATATTAACCTGGCAGCTGTTATGCCTCTACTTTTTTTTTGTGACCTATTAAAATGTCTTTTACTAGCCCTTGTATCAATATATTCTTGATGGACATCACTGTCCAGACTAGTATTCCCTTCTGAATCTGAATCATCTTCTAAATCATCGTCACTTGGATCCTCATCTATTGTATGGTCAAAAAACTTGGAAGGTATATTAGAAAGAGTAGGATCATCAGGAGGGTTGGAAGGAAAATTGAGAGTAGAAGGCTGAAAATTAGGGCTAGAAACATCACCCTCATTAATAGGGTTCAAATGTTCCCCACCTATCCCATTTTCACTTGTATTGAGGAAATACTCCAATTCAAGTGGGGCCTGGACAAGTTTACTCACCCCATGTGAAATATACACCTCAAGTTCATCCCCATTTTTTAATTTGCTGACAATGTCACAAATAACCTTATCACATTTAATTTCTACCAAAAAAAATATCCCATTTAACAAAGAATCACATTGGGTTGAATATCCTAGATATTTAATGTAGTCTCTTAACTCAAAGTAGGACATCATATCAACATCTTTATCGAAAAACTCAGTCACAAACCCACCAATATATTCAGGTGGGGGACTAAAGTCTATTTCACTCCCATGATACCATCTTAAAGTTACAAGCACAAAAGACATTGAAAGATACCTGGAAAAGCAATAATTCAACCACACAAATATATTAAAATCAGTAAACAAAGAGAAAAAATATCCCATCCCACCCCACCCCACCCCCACTTGACACACACCTAAAAAGAATTCTGAGTTGTACATGTTACTACAACACCGTAACAGTAACAACAACATATGTGAAAAATCGACAAACATCCAAAAAAAACATAAGTCAAAATGTTCATATTTGCATCAATTTCAGTAAATTATATTTTTCCCCAAAAAAATACAACTTCGAAGAATCCATCGAATCGACAAAAATTAAACAAAAACGTTGTACATGCATAAGTCAATATGTTTATATTTGCATCAATTTCACTAAATTATGACCTAAAAAAATATTTTTCCCCCAAAAAATACAACTTCTAAAAAGTCGTGATTAGAGACATTAAAACTACAATGCACAAAACCCTAACCTATAAAATCCCCAACTCTTAGGTTAATACGTATTTTCCCCAACAAATTTATCTCCCAAAGACCTTCAATCTCCTTTGAATGTGAGCTTAGAGTGTAAGTCGCGAAAGAAAGGAAAGAAAAATCAATGAAGAGAGAGAGAGAAATGGGAAATAAATTGCGGGAGATGATAGGGGATATTTTATTATAATCGGGTCGGGTTATTGGGTTAAACCCAACCTTTTAATAATTAAATTATTATTTAAAGAGAGAGTGTCAACCACACGCCTAAGGGTTGCTGCAGAATATGGTCAAATGGTGTATTTACAAGGGATTAAATAAGAATCGCGGGATAATAGGTGGTATCTAAAGTTTAAGTGTCTTTTTGAAAAACTCGAACAACATCAGGGGGGTATTTATGTATTTAAAATGGTTGCACATGCATATGATTTTTTCTTATATTTATTAGTTTTGTCCTCATTTTTATTGTGCAATAAAATGGTTACACATGCATATTACTTTTTTCTTATATTTATTAGTTTTATCCTTGTGTGTTATTTTAATAATATTTTTATTTAGACCTTTGTAATTGAATTATACATGGTACTATTTTTTTCTAAATATCTTTTTATTCCTTATTAAATGACTACCAAGGTTATTTCGATAATTTTATGGTGCAGTAAATGGTTACACATGCATATTGTTTTTTCCTTTTATTTATTAGTTTTGCCCTCATTTTTATGGTGCAAAAAAATGGCTACACATGCATATTATTTTTTTCTTATATTTGTTAGTTTTGTCCTCATGTATTAGACCTTTGTAATTGAATTATACATGACACTATTTTTATATAAATATCTTTTGTTCCTTATTAAATGACTGTCAAGGGTATTTCGATATTATTAATTTTCTTTTTACTATTACTATTATTACTATTATTATATTATTATTATTATTATTACTACTATTACTATTACTATTATTACTTTTTTTACTATTACTACTATTATTATTATTATTATATTATTATTATTATTATTATATTATTATTATTATATTATTATTATTATTATTATTAAATTATTATTATTATTATTATTATTATTATTATTATTATTATTATTATTATTATTATTATTATTATTATTATTATTATTATTATTACTACTACTACTATTACTTTACTTTACTACTATATATAAGTGAAGGTTAATGTGACTATCAAGGGTATTTCGATAATTTTAGTGACCCAGATTATTATTATTATTATTACTACTACTACTTTACTTTACTACTATGTATAAGTGAAGGTTGAGGTAACTATCAAGGGTATTTCGGTAATTTTAGTGACCCCAACCTTTACTTATATATAGTAGTAAATAAAACGGTTACACATACGTATGAGTTTTTCATTATATTTATTAGTTTTGTCCTCATTTTTATTGTGTAATAAAATGGTTACACGTGCATACTGATTTTTTGTAATGACCCATTTCTTCGTTACTAAATTATTCGTAATAAATTCATGAAAATTCATTCCTCAATATTAACTTGGGTCCAAAATAGCAAATATTTTATTTGTTCTGTCACCTCAAATTTTTCGGCGAAGATTTTAGCCTTCGGATGTGTCTAGATAAACTCAAGTCCGATGAATTTAATTATTCATGAGTTCTAATATCAATACTTTAGTTTTAAAGTTCTTGTAGGATGAATTAAGGTCGTACAATATCCCTAACACATAGTTAAGTTTATAACTTTCTTTCCGATACAGTTTTGATATGGATTTCTATTAGGACTGACTTAAAACGACCATATATCCTATAATATAATGATTTGGAGGTCCCACTACCTATCAAATCAAATATCTCTGAGTCATCTTTCCAACGCAATAAACCGTTCTTCAATACGAATTCAGAATAAAAAGTTATGACTGTTTTAGTGAGCACTATCTGAGCTGAAATGGGATTTCGCTGTAGCGAAAATTCTGATGATATTTAAATTAGCTTCAGCCGTATTTTAGGTCTAAAAATCCCAAATTTCATTTCCCAATCCTAGAGAGGTAATTTCCTGAAGCTTAAGGTGAAATTCCTTCATTGAGATAGGTTTTTCCATTATTTTCTTCGTCTTTTAATTCTTTAACATCGTAGAATCCTTAAAAAAACCTTTAGTGGTGAAATTCTTTTGGGAATACTCATGAGTGTTTTTAATACTCCCTCCGTTTCAAAGAGAATGACCTACTTTGACTTGACACAAAGTTTAAGAAAATAAAGAAGACTTTTAAATTTTGTGGCCTTAAATTAAAGTTGTGTCAAATGTACCAAAATGCTCTTTAATCTTGTGGTCCTAAACATGCCATGTGGAAAGTTGAAATTAAAGTATTGCCAAAAAGGAAAAGAGGTCATACTTTTTTAAACGGACTAAAAAGGAAAGTAGGTCATTCTTTTTTAAACGGAGGGAGTATGACTTAGACCTGATTCTAAACTATAAATTAAAGATTCCTAACATGAATTTCATAAATTAGATTATGAATTTTGATGGTTAGAAACCTTGAATTTCGTAAAGATGAGACCTTAGCATAAAAACTCTATTAATGGAGATGAGTTAAGCTTGAAAGAGCTAATTAATGATTAATTGAACTTGGGAATGATATAGACCTTGAATTAAGGGTAGAATTAGTGGGTTTGAATCCCCAAGATATTTATTTGAAGAGTAATTATTTAATTACTTTTATAATTGCTTGATTTTTAGATGATTGATTATTCCAAGGCATGAAGGAAAGGAAAAAACTTGTTTGTTGCAGCTTGTTTCTTCCAAAAGCTTGACGTCTAGGTAGGCTAGGTTTAATGAGTAGAATATTGTGTTATTTTATATTTTCATAATTTAGAATTGATGGGAGAAAGCATGTCTAGGCCTGCGAGCATGGAGTTGAGGTGGATAAAGACACGAGAACTTAACTTTAATCCCCAAAACTATATTATTGATTAATTATGTGATATTTGGGATATTATGTGCTATGTGCTGAAATGAGATTGTTGTAAATGAATGATGTGGACATGATAGTTCGTAGTTGTTCTGGTGATGAACCTAGTTGAGTTATAATGATATTAAGTTGTATGTGTTGGACGATAATATGGTGAGGAGAACCATGCTAGGATTAAGTACTGATGAACATAGTAATATCTAAAGGATAAATGACTTGAATTGCGTGATGATTGTATTATATGAAAAGAGGTAGTGACATTTTAATAATTAATAAGTAAGTAATATTCCAATAGTGACTTTCATGCTTAAGTGTTAAATTGTGATTTATTTTATGATATTATTGTATTGATATTGATAAAAGCACTTTATCTATTGGATGCTCATAAGAGGCTAAATTGGTGATAATGATGATTTATTGAAACGTGCCTATGAGAGGCTTGTTTGATAATGATAACTCTTTGTATTAATGCCATGAATGGCTTGTTGATGTTTGAATTATTGATGCATGTATAAATGATTATTGAAATTTATTTGATGGAATTGTCTCATGAATTTAAGTGTACTTGTAAACTTGGTACATGGTGTTATATGTTGTGAGGGAGTGTAAATTTGATATTGATATTACTTTTTTATGGTGGATCGGGTACCGTGCCGGTACGAATATGTACATGTTGGATCGGGTACCACGCTGGTACGAATATGTATATGTTGGATTGGGTACCACGCCGGTACGGATATGTATAAGATGGATCGGGTACCACGCCGGTACGGATATGTATATATTGAATCGGGTACCACATCGGTACAGATATATGTATGTTGGATCGGATACCACGCTGGTACGGATATGTATATGTTGGATCGGGTAGCACACCGGTACGGATATGTATATGATGGATTGGGTACCACACCGATACGGATATGTATACGTTATATCGGGTACCACACCGGTATGGATATGTGTATGTTGGATCAAGTACCATCCCGGAACGGATATGTATATAATGGATTGGGTACCACACCGGTATGAATATGTATATGGTGGATCGGGTACCACGCCGGTACGGTACATGAACATAGATTGTTCCCTGCAGGTTATGGCTATTTGGGCAAAAATAAATCCCATAGCATATGGGTACATACTTGTGTTAAGTCTGTGGATGTTTACTGTATGGTTGATACTCTTGATAGTTATGTGACTTGTTTGTGAGCATTATTTGATCTGTTATTGTTGTATTGTTGATTCATTGGGTATTTGATTGTGTGATATGTATTTGAAGAAATGAAACTTTGTACTTACTTATATATTGGTTGGCTTGCTTCATTTATACGTGTTTTAATCATAGCTTACCAAAATGGCTAGTTATCATTCTTTAATATTATAAAAGAGCATTTGGTTGTTAGTCCAAAAGTTTAGTGTGGGTTGTCTATGATTACTGGTTTGTTCCTGTGAATATGAGTAATGAAAAAGATAAGGTGAATAAAGAGGAATAGTGACGTATTAGCGTTGGATTGTGGTTGATTGTGTGAATTAATGAGGTTAGAGTATGTTAGTAGTGAATATAATACTGATGGGGTTAGAAAAGTAATTGGATGATGTAACTTATATAGGTAAAGTAATAGTGTTATTACAGCCTTGGTTGAATTATATTTCATAGATGTCATAATTTATTTTCCTTAATTCTATTTTATGATTATATGAACTAACACGGTCGACAGATGATGCCTACCAGTACGTGTGGTTGTACTGACCCTACTCTTCTATATTCCTTATTGGGGTGTAGACTACAGGTTAGTTTGCAGTTACTAGATGGATGACGATATTCAACACTAACTTCTGCACTTTCTTCTTGGCAGATGTTAGAGTCCTTGTATTATTTATTTCATTGTTAGTCTATGTTGTAATAGGTAACTCTTGTACATGTCTGACCAAGTCTTGGGATAGTGATGCACATTTGTAATAAGTTTTTTGAAAAAGTTTATTTATTAGAATTTAATTTACTTTATATTTCCTTAAAAATAGAAGTCTTCCGCATATTTTTAGTTGGGTAATAAGGATTCTTCTAGCTACTTAGAATAGCATAGGTGCCCGCACGGTCCGTTAGTCTGGGTTGTGATATTTTTTCTTATATTTATTAGTTTTATCCTCATGTATTATTTTAATAATATTTTTCTCTAGACCTTTGTAATTGAATTATACATGATACTATTTTTTTTATAAATATCTTTTTATTTCTTATTAAATGACTACCAAGGATATTTGGATAATTATATGGTGCAATAAAATGGTTACATAGGGATATTGCTTTTTCCTTACATTTATTAGTTTTGTCCTCGTTTTTATGGTGCAACAAAATAGTTACACATGCATATTATTTTTTTCTTATATTTATTAGTTTTGTCCTTATGTATTATTTTAATAATATTTTTATTTAGACCTTTGTAATTGAATTATACATGGTACTATTTTTGTATAAATATCTTTTTGTTCCTTATTAAATGACTACCAAGGGTATTTCAATAATTTTATGATGCAATAAAATGTTTACACATACATATTGCTTTTTCTTTATATTTATTAGTTTTGTCCCCATTTTTATGGTGCAATAAAATGGTACACATGCATAATATTTTTTTCTTATATTTATTAATTTTGTCCTTATGTATTATTTTAATAATATTTTTATTTAGACCTTTGTAATTGAATTATACATGGTAGTAATTTTTTATAAATATTTTTTTGTTCCTTATTAAATTACTTGCTTTTAATACCCCAAGGGTATTTCAATAATTTTATGATGCAATAAAATGGTTACACATACATATTGCTTTTTCCTTATATTTATTAGTTTTTTCCTCATTTTTATGGTGCAATAAAATGGTTACACATGCATATTATTTTTTCTTATAATTATTAGTTTTGTCGTCATGTATTATTTTAATAATATTTTTATTTAGACCTTTGTAATTGAATTATATGTGGTAGTAATTTTTTATAAATATCTTTTTGTTCCTTATTAAATGACTACCAAGAGTATTTCGATAATTTTATGGTGCGATAAATATTTTGGAATCAACGTATGTCTCCTCAACTTATATATTTGAAACTTTCAAATGAGACGTGCATTATGTACTTTTCCACGAATGTCCAAACGAAGGACGTGTCACCAACTGTAATTGCAACAATCTAGCTAGATTTTTATCCACTTATATAATCACTTTTGTATTGGTTGGGCCAGTCTAGCAAACTCAATTTTATTCTACATTGAATATATATATTATGTTAACATCGGTTCATTATACTACATTTCTTTTCTTTTACTCTCATATTAAACAATTAAAACAAGTAGTAAATAATCTTCCCTAAAGTTGAATCTCTTTTGCCCATTAATAATACTAAAATGTCCGTGCCTTGCACGGACATAGGTATCTAGTATAAAAATACTTACATACAAAAGCACCATAGAACCATCAATCATGTAGTTTCCTTTGGTCCTGTCCAATGTGAAAAAAGTAGTCTCTCCGTTCATATTGATAACTTATCCATATTTAACTTGATACATCTTTAAAAAATATATAATATATAAATTGTTAATTTTACTATATCGCCCTAATTACTATATATAGGGATAGTAATAGGAAATAGTTATAGTAGTACTTAACAATAAGTGATCGATTGGTTAGGAATAATACAAGTTATATATGAGATAATTTATCTTGTTACTGTGGTCTAAATGGTGAGATAGACAATATCAGAACTAACTAATACTTCCAAGTAAATGCACGATAAAATAATTTTATATTTTATTTTAAAATATTATATCTTATATCTCATACCAAATAAATATAGAATAATAAGCATCTTGATTTTTCAAATAGACGGAAAGAATATTTTACTATGAGCATTTTTATTTGTAGATTGAATTTTTGGACATGTATAGGAATCAAAACATATATCTAGTTTTGTTTTCTTTTCAATCCTGTCTATTTTGGAAGGTAACATTATTGGATTTGTCACTCTCACATTGAAGTTATAAATGAATTCAATTACTCCTTGTGGAAAAAATTATATTGATGGATTAGATTTTAGAGAAGTCAAGAAAGGAAAAAAAAGGACTTAGTTATACTTTTTTGCTTAGAATATTTGAAAACAAGTTATATGTTGTTCTCCAAATTTGGAAAACAACTTCCAAGTAAATTTGAAACTTTCATGATTAAACTCTAGTTTTTAAGTAAAATAAAAAATTGTTCCAAAAAATACATAAATAAATAACTTTTATGATCAAATAAAACATTATAATAATTCTATAAATCAAAGTAAATCTTAGTCATATCAATAATGTTGATGGTCACTAAGCAAATGCCACCTATGACCTAACTATCCAAAAAATTCAAAAAAAGTACTATGAAGAAGGTATACAATGAATATTGAAAATTAATTCAGGGGCTTCTATTAATTTTAAGTATTAATGCAGGGGCGGGAAAAGCAGATTTCAGAGACGATGTCGTTTTCACGAACTACTTCCTAGTCGTCTTATGCACCTTTTCCTAGTCACTTTATAAAATGAATAAAAAAAAAAAAACTTTTATGTGTATAAATTAAAAAGTTTTGATATATAAAAATGAAATTGCTTCTTAAAAAAAATAAAAATTCGTATTCTCTGAATTTATTTTTATTTGTTCATTTTTTTGTTGACATAGAGATTAAGCAGTAAACGATAAGAACAATTTTATCATACTATCATTTAAATATAATAAATTTAACACTTTGAGAAATGCATTAGATAAAATGAATCTTATATAATATTAAGAATTAAATAAATAAAAATAAATAAATTATTTATTAATTTTATAAATTAATTAAATATTATTAAACATTTTAAAATAATAAAAAGGACAAGTAAATATTTACCAACGGAGTAGATGACTAACAAAGCCAGTTCACCAATATGGATTGTGGTGCAGTGGATGGGGTTGCTCCATCCTTAACCAGAGGTCGAGGGTTCGACCCTGGGTATGGAGAAAACTCTGTTGGGAGCGATGTCACCTTAATGGGCCTTGTAACACACTATCCAAATTAGTTGGCATTCCAATGCGGACACTAAACACTGAATTGGAGAAAAAAAAAAAACAGTTCTCCCCGGATCGGCTTTGTCAAGAGATCGTTTATTGCTTTTAAAGCGAAAACGACTTCTCTTGTTAAAAGAACAACTTAATTTACTGTTTATTGTTTTTTTAGTTAATTAAGAACAACTTAATTTTATTTTTTTATTGGTAATTAATGAAATAATTTAGTGTTCGTTTGACTATGAGAATTTCTTTTAAAAATTTTGTTGCTTTATTTCGAATATAACTCTAAGTTGGTGTTTGGCTATGAGAATTTCAAATGTAATCTTATTTTTACTTTTACACTCCTATTTTTCTCACAAAATTTGAAAACAACTTCAATTTATATTCATGGCCAATACAACTTCAACTTTTGAAAATTGTGATTTTGATGGCCAAACTAGGGGTGTGCATCGATCGGTTTGGTTCGATTTTATGTATTATCAATTTTTTATCGGTTTTAAATATGTTAAACAATTAATCAAACCAATAAGATATTTTTTATCAATTTTTGATTTATCGATTTTTAGTTCTTAAAGGTTCGGTTTTGGTTTAACCGATAAGAAAATATGCATAAAATAGAAATAGTAGCAACTAACAAGAAAAGAAACGAAATCTTAATTGCAGCAAAAATCCTACATGATGTGTTTTATTTTACAAGAATCTTCAAGTTTGAATAGGTTTTCGAAAAATTGAATAGGTTTATAGAAATGAAAGAGAAATATAGAGTAGGTATATATGTATACTAGTTTAGTGTACGTGCTTCGCACGTGTAACCTAGCTATTATTACCAAACTTATCCCGACCCTGACTTTCAATTTTCATCCTGAGACTCAACTCTTGACTTCGACTCGACCCCACTCCCTACCCTGACACTTCACTCTCGAGTGTCAACCCCGACCCGAGATAGGACCCAGGATCCAATCTTGACTTGAGACTCGACTCTGAAACTTCACTTGAGTACAATCTTTCGAGACTTGACTAAACCGACCTCGACCTCAACTTGAGAACAAGTTTCGACATCAACTTGAGAACCAACCACTACACAAGAATTAGTTTTCAATCTCGACTGGACTTCTGACTTTCAGCTCTTACTCTGACCTTCTCAACCCTAGACTCGACTCTTGGACCCCAACCCCAACTCCTAATTACTGACCCAGACTCAGGGTCCAACCTTATTCATGAGTCAGGATGGCTCTTGAGTTGGGAGTCGAGTTCAGATCCCAAATCCTGGGGTTAGGAGTCAGGGTTGGATAATGTATTGAGATTCAATGTTAGGTCCTACTTTAGAGTTAAAAGTCAAGATTGGATATCGGGGTCGAGTAGCGTTCAGGGTCAGGGTTTGGGTTTGTGCTAAGAGTTGAAGTTGGGAGTGGATAGTCGAGGTCAGGCTTTGCACCGAGAGTCGAATCTTGAGTTAGGAATTAGGATTGGGTCTTAAGAATTTTGTTAGCGTTGGGTTTTGAGTTGAGAGTAGGGGTTGTGGTCGAATTGATAATTCAGATCAAGGTTTATGTTTGTGATCTTTTATACCAAAGGTAAGCCTATTCATTTGTAAAGCTACATATGCCTGTGTAATATATTTCATTGTCCAATTTTTTTTTTAATAACATAAATATATAAAAATATTACAAAACCAACATAAGGGGTACATTTTTAGGGAATAATGAATGCAAAAATTAAAGTAGTCCCACGCAGGGTTAAGATTACTTTGTACTATGACATATCCTTATTTAACACTCGCTCTTTTCCCTCCCCCAATCACATTCCTGATGCAAGATTAGTTCTTAGGTTATAGTGTAGATATAGTCTAATTAAGTTGCGGGATTTGTCACCTTCGATGCCACAATTGTGTCAGATTCTTCAAATACACTACTTTTGGATAATGTGACATGTACACCTCGTTTACATTTTTGAAAAGTTTGAATAACATAACAAGTTGTAAGATTTGGGAAGCTCTATGACATTCATTTTGCCTATGTGCACATGTTGGAACATGAAAATCTCTACGTGCAAATATTAATTATGCTATAGTAGCTTCTCAATTGATCTCATGCACAAAACTATCAAAAAAAGGTAAAATAGTGGGAGATACATATTCTAATTTGCAAACAAAGAAGAGTATCGTACCTTCTTTTTTCCTTGTAGTTTTCCGAAAAAATTTGCTCCTCCATGATTATATTGAGAATATCAAACAAATTTCGTACATCGAGGAACAATTGTTAAATTGTACAAAATAAAATAATAATAAGCATGAAGCGTCATGACCTATAAAATCACATAAATTATATTAAAATCAAAGAATACATAATCATTAAACTTTTAATATCAAACCGATAATCAAATCATTAGACAACTCTATAACTTTCAATCCCCCCATCCCCCCCCCCCCCGCCAAACAATTACAAAGTATTCTTTCAATTACATAATTTTCTAACATTGATATACAAATACAAATAATAGATTATATATATATCACAAAATCATAATAAAAGACGTAAGAAGAAAAATAAAAAGAAAGAAGAAGCCTATAGTAGAAAACCTTTTAGAGTTTATTCCTATATAAAGAAAAAATTATCATATATTAGGAGTTTCACTTCACATATATTTAGGAGTGCACAAAGAAAATTTGTATTTTCAAATTTTGTATAAAAAGAAAAAAGTTTCATATATTTAGAATTTTTTTCAAAATAAACTTTTACTTATTAGCCGATGAAAATTTAACTTCAATTTTAATTGGAATTGCCATTGCAATGAACTTTCCATATAGAATACATGGAAAGTCCTTTTATTTTTCAGAAACTCTATCCAATTTCAAAGTGGACTTTCACGTGATAAACTTTTTCAATTTCAGTTTGAATTCATGTTCTAAACAAATATTTTATTAACATAAATAATAACTAAATAAAAATAAATAGTAAATGACGATTTTGTCCATTGAAGAGATTTTTAATGAAGGGCAAAAAGTTCAAATCACTTTTTAAGGGTCTTCATACTTTTAATATATTACAAATATAGATTATAGATTATAGATATAAATTATAGATTATAGATATAAATATAGATATAGATTATAAATATATAAGTAGGAATAAAGTGTAATTTGAAATGTTCTTATTGGATTATCAATTTATTCAATAACCCAACAAGAAAAAATCGAAAACAGAACGAATAGCTCAATTAAAAAAAATTATAAAATCATTAAAAAATTATTAACTTAATAACCCAATAACAATAAATCAATAAATTTTTTATAGATTTGATTTATTGATCGGTTCAATTTTTACACATTCCTAAGCCAAACACCTGCTTATAATTAGAAAAATATCTAAGATTTGTTTTAGGCAATAAATTTTAAAAATCTTTTTTTTTTTTAATTTTGTGTTAGAGTCAAACAATTTCACATTAATTAGGACGGATAGAGTATTACTGTGGATGAACCCACATTAATCCCAAAAGTGTCAATTAGGATGTGCCACGTGTGGTGTTTCTAGGTTAGAGTCCACACACACCCTTTTAATCAATCATACTATAGAGTAATTAAACCTATGCCATCTTTATTAGCGTAATAATTTTCCAGTAAATATCAAATCAAATAAATTAAACTCAATTCCTTTAATTATGCACAATTCAATGTTGATGCATTGTGTCTAAATATTAGGAGTTAATATCTTTTTTAAGAAAGCGTGTAAAGAAATATAATTAATAAAATAGATAGGAAGGAGTAATAAATTAAAGACTCACATACCCTTTGCCTTAATAATCATGGAGCTTAAACCCTTGGTTCAAGGAATTAAACTAATCACTTTATTTTTTTAAAAAAATCCTAAGAAAAATCTACAATCTTTGTCATAGTTTCTGCCTTCAGGTGAACACTCTGTGTAATCTGCTTATTGCGCAAATCACACAAAAGATGTAAACTGCTCACTAGACAAGCCCCCACGCGACGAGTTCAGGACTAAACGGTCGACGGAGGTTGAATTCAATCACTGATCTCCAAGACTGTAATTTACTCTCCAACCACTTACCCATGCCATTGCGGGCTTAATCACTTTATTATACTAATTGATTTCATCAAATAAGTACCTAATATTTGTAGTGAATAAGCATTTTGCGTAAAGAAAAAGGCAACACAACATTAGAGTGAGTATCTTCTGACCATTGGTTTTATAATAAAGAATTGATCAGTTATTGGTCAGATCCCAAAATAAAGTGATGAAATTAGGTCATTAGATGAAGTTTACTACTCTTTACTTTTGGAAGCATTCATTTTAATGGGTTAATAACAATTTTGGTCTCTTGTTTATTATGAAATTTCTATTTTAGTTCTTATCATACTCCGTATTTGATTAAATATAATATTAAATATTTGGTCCCTTTGCTTACTAGAATTCACATAGGCAGATCTTTACTTTTATAGATAAGAAATCAGAAAAGGATATTTTCTTCTTTTCATTATGTAAGTTGCCAAAACAATCTTAATTTCTTCTTGTTATATCACGTTTGTACTCCATATCTGACGTAATATTATATCCTAAAGGAAAAAAACATCGTTTTCACCCCAAATTATACCCGAAAAGTCGAAGACACATCTAAACTATACTAGTGACCTATTACACACCTAAATTATAAAAAAGTGAAACTATTTACACCCTGTCAGGCTACCACCACTTGCATGTGGTGTAGTGTTTTACACGCGCTGCCACGTCAGCACCACGTCAGTAAAAAGTATCATTTTTTTATAGTTAAGGTGTGTAATAGGTCACTTATATAGTTTAGGTGTGGATTCGACTTTTTGACTATAGTTTGAGGTGGAAATGATGCCTTTTTCCTTAATGTTTTTAACCGTTTACTTTTGTTATTTAATAGGCTGGACGCGTCTAAAATAAGTGTAATACACGCGCCTTAGAATGGGGGTCGCGGGGAGGTAATAATATCACTTTTATATAGTTAAGGTGTGTAATGGGTCACTTATATAGTTTAGGTGTGACTTAGACTTTTCTTGTATAGTATAAGATGGAAATGATGCCTTTTCCCTATCCTAAATAATAACATACTGTCTGCATCTAAACAGATACATTTAATTAATTGAATGTAAATATGTTGAGTCATATATAACAAGGATCAAAATAAAAATTTATCAGTAACTTAGGAACAAATATGCAACTATCCCACTTTAATTATGTCATTCATTCTTTCTTTTTTCATATGGAACTTCAAATAAACAATTGAACGGATATGAAATCACAATTCAAAGCACGACATATAAATTTGGATTAAAGTCGTTGTTTATGTGATTATTGCTTTGTATTTTGTAATTGAATCTTTAATTAACTACGTGAGAAAAAGGAGAAAAGAACGTGTTATATGGTGGTGAATGAATGGATCATGGGCATTGTCTCCAACATAACAATAGATAAACTAAATTATTGAATACTGATCCTTGTGTTTTGATTTATTAATCAAATAATTAAGAGAGAGAAAGGCTTAAAATTCCATTAAAATTGATAATATAAGTTTTATTATGTTTTAGTGGACGAATGAATTTTGGGATTTGCATTGTGCAATATAGCCTTAGAAAATTACCATTTGGGATAACATCTCATGTTTAGTACTCCCTCCGTTTCGTTTTTGTTGACTCTCTTTCTAAAAATATTTGTTTCAATTTAGTTGTTCCTTTGATGAAATCAATAGGATTTTATTATATTCTTCCAACACCACCCTCAACATTAAATGACTAAACAAAATATATTTACTCAAATTTATATTTTCAAAGCATAATTAATAAGGTTAATTTGGTAAAAAAATAAACTCCTAATTAGTATTTTCTTAATGGGTGTGCCAAGTCCATAGAGGTCATCTAATATGAAACGGAGGGAGTACTTATAAGTGAAATTTTATGGAAGAAGCAAGGTAATAAATTGGCAAAATTTTAGAAATAGCTAAATTTAGATAATAAATATGGCGTTATAGCTAAAGTTTGCCTAATTAGAAGACGTAACTACAATTTAGTAGCTAAATGATACAAGACAAAATACGAAAGACAAAAACACGAGAAAACACAGGAACGAGATAATAAAGTAAAGGATATATAGATTGACACAAAATGATAAAGAGAGGACAACCTAAGGGTATATTAAACTCGAAGACCTTCTTATCGAAATATCACAAGCACCAACATCCTATGAGGACCTCACGGGAATGGACCCGAGAAACCCACGTTTCACACCATCAATGAATCTCCCAACAAGTTTTCATGAAAACACTTTCAAGTGTATTCAAAACATCATCATTCATTAACTAACTAAAATGAAGGAAAACCTAGCGATTTATAGCCATAGACTACTTATTATAAGACGGGTCCAAAAGTAACCCTAAATGCTATTGGGCCCAAAAGTGACCTAAGAGCCAAAATAATGCAAATGAGCGCCCATACTCTCTCGAAGCCTAAGAATCATCCAAATGCGGTGTCGCTCATTCCTTCCGTGGAGGATATCATCAAATATAGTTTTTTTCATAGTTATCCTCCATTCACGTATTTGATCCCCTAAAACGACCAAATCTTGGATCCATAGATGTGATCCTTGAAGCATCAATCCCAAAGGAGTGGAGCCCATTGAGCTTGTGTCACTAAATATATAATTATAAATTGTATATACAAATACAAATTCGCTCTAGCGATTTGTATATGAGCGTCAAAATTAGCTTTATATACACATACAAACGTATATGATCCCCAAAATTAGAGATTTGTATATGTGTTCCGAAATTAGAGGTGTGCAAAAATCGATTCAACCAATAAAAATGTTATTGGTTTATCGATATCGGGTTAATTATTTTTTAATGGTTTTGTAGATTTTTTTATTGAGCTATTGATTTGATTTTCGATTTTAAGATTTTAGTTAGTGGTTAAATCGATAACCTAATAAGATTATATTAAAATTATATTTTTATTCGTAATTATATGATAGTGACTTTAGATTTTAAATACATACCTTATTTTCTTTTGTATTCAATGATTGTTGTCTTAGTTCTTATAATATGTGGGACTTCATACATGAAGTTTGTGTAGAACAAATGAAAATAAGAGAAATTAAACAAATTAAGGGAGTATTTTCTTATCGGTTAAACCGAAAACCGAACGGATAAAGGCCAAAAATCGATTAACTGAAAGTCGATAATGAATATCTTATTGGTTCGATACGCGTTTAATGTGTTTACAGATCGAAAATCAATCAATCAAATCTATAATACACAAAATCGAATCAAATCGACTAATGTGCACCCCTACCCAAAATATACAAAATGCACAAGAAATGTATATTCACTATTTAATCTAAATCTTAAATGTAAGTATAATCATCTTAAACATTAGCTAGCCTGCTAGTTATGATTTGATATTTTCTACTCCATATAATTTTGAGAAAAGACATGATTTTCTCCCTGAACTTGTCCGTTGAATTTACTTTAACACTTAAACTAAACTTCTGTTTATTTACCCCCTTAACATCTTTAAAGTGTATTAGTTTCACCCATAATGCTGACGTGACATTTTCAAGAAAAAAAGGGCGCATTTATTTGTAAAAAAAATAATTTCAGTAAGATTATATTTAAATATAATAGAAATTTTAAAAAAAAAAATGGACACCTTTTCTTCTTTCTACTCCAAAACATTAACAACACCACTCAAATTCCTCCATTAACAACCTCAAATACATTCTTCACCAACACTCTACTTCAATTTTTTTCATTTTCCTTCATTAACACCATCAAAAAACAACCACGATGATACTAAATTAAAAATTTTCCCCTATTAAACACCATTTTAACCTTCAATGGAGCCGATGGCCTCTCCAATTTTGAACCACTCATTACACAATCAAGTATTTGAAATTCACAAAATCTACAAACAAAAATAAAATTTTAACAAATACCCATTAAAATTCAACATGAATTCAACATTCTTGTACCAAAAAAAAAAGAAAAAAGATCACTCTTCAACTGAAAGCTTTGAAAAAAATATATATATATTTTTTTGGTTTTCCTTTTTTTCTGATTTTGAAAAAAAGATTCAAGTGAAAAACATAGGGGGGTAGGGGGTGGGGCGCTAGAAGAGGAAGAGGAGGGGGAGGGTTGCGTTTGCAGGGTGCAGGGTGCAGGGTGCAGGGTGGGGGTGAGGGATGGAAGAGGAGAAAGAAAATGGGGGTGGAGGTGTCTTTTTTATTTAATATATATATATATATATATATATAATTATATATATATATTTTTAAAATATATAAAAATAATGTGTGGGGGATTAATTTTTTTTTAAAAAAATAGTAATTTCTTACGTGGTAATGACGTGACTCCGACGTGGCATTAATGTGTAGGCGAGTATAACACACTCTCCGTTGTAAGAGTGGTATTCAGTTTTGAGGGGTGAAATTAATATACTTCAAAGATGTTAAGGGGTAAATAAACAGAAGTTTAATTTAGGTGATAAAGTAAATTGAGCGGACAAGTTCAGAGAAAATCATGTCTTTTCTCTATAATTTTTCCTGCTATAAATTTGTATTATTTAGGCTCTAGAATTGAGATTTATCTAGTCACTTAGTATTTTTTCCCCCTAATTTTTCCTACTATGAATTCCTGGAATGATGTGACAGAGTAAATTTTTTCTGTCTCAACTCAGACTTAAACCTCAAATCTCATAATTTTCAATTCAATTAATTAACCACTAGAAAATATTCTCTAGTCTGGTAATTTCAACATTGAAATGTCTTAAATCTACTTTTATACTTAGTCTAACAAAATGAGGTCATGAGATATGTGTCACACTACTATTGGTTTAGTGATATTATATTAGTTTTCTCGATCTTTTCTAATATGTTAAGGTTTCATCATCATCAAAACATATGATGGATATGCTATACTAAGTTTATTTCTTTGTCCTTTTTCAATTATTAGGGTTTTCCTCGACTAGAAGAATATATTTGTTTAAATAAAATAATGAGAGGGTTAAATTAGTCTATGATTTCAAAATCACAAATAACCAAGTTTTATTTCACGATAATTCAAATATACAATTCTCTTGTTAATTATGTGTACCTTGAATAAACTCCTGAATGAGTTGAAGCAAAATTAGAGATTTTGAAAAGACCAAACACGTCTAATATTAATCTCAAAATTATATAGTGAACAATATCCCAAATATTTTTTTCCTTTGAGGCAAAAGAAAATGAAGAATATTTCAACATAAGGTAAAAGAGTGTTATAAGTAATTAGTGTTTTGTTGGTAAACTAATTAATTAGTGGGTTGATGAAAAAGGAAAATGAGATTAGACACACAAATATATATTCGTGGGTGCTGATAAAGATTGCATACTGATGACACATATATGTCTAATCTAATGTCTTTCATTGGACACAAGTTATCCGATCAAAGACTCTAAACTTTTTTTACTAATACAATTGCATTTCCTTTTTTAATAACCGTGCTATTTAGATTAGCCTTCGTGCACCTTTTGATTAATTTTACTGGGTACTTGATATTTTTCGCTATAAGTATTAGATAATTCTATCCATCAAAACTAAGACAGACAAAATAAAGAATCTAAATGTTCCATATTGAGAATTAAATCTCACGAAACGTCAAAACTTTCAATCCACTTCATTGATACTAGGACATTTATTTAAATAATAAAGATGAATACAATAACTAAATTTAACATCTTTTGGAGAATTTAATTAATTAAACCTAATTTTTACCAAAAAGATTTATCAAAGCTGATTGATGTTCATCTGCCACCTGTAAACTGCAACAAAAAAATACGATGATAGAGACATCAAAACAATATAATTAAATCTAATCTTTACATAAAAAATTTCTCAAAGTCATCCGACACTCATCTACCACCTGTAAATTATAACAAAATAATACGATAATAGAGATATCAAAATAATACAACTAAATTCAACCATTTCTGTGTCGTTGACTGGGTCTCTCCCCCTCTGGGGAATCCATAGAAACATTAACACAAAAAAAATTCTCAGAATAGAGATATAAAAACAATATAATTAAACCTAATCTTTACCTAATTTTTTTTTTCAAAGCTGACCGACATTCATCTACCACCTATAAATTCATCTACGACCTATAAACTACAACAAAATAATATAATAATGATCACAAAACTTCAGTTTTGATGAAAATAATTCTTGTCTGAGCGAAAATTTTGACCCTAAAGAATGACTTGAATGAAAACAAAAAAAGATATATATACACACATGTTGAATTCTATTATGTTGACAAAAATAGTGAAGAAGTTGGGAGTTAGAAAATTCAGCATCCACCAATCTAGACATGCAACCGAATCAAGTTAGATTAACATCAATCATATTTTCCCAATAAGTAAACCAATTTCTTCGGTAGTTTAACGTGCATCTCAATATTTGTAGAACTATTTCCTTAATAGAGTCATATTATAGTAGTATTTTTCTATCCTATTATAGGAGTATTTTTCTATCCTATTTTAGGAGTATTTTTCTAATTGATCAGTATAAAGAAAAATATTAATTGATTCTCTTTTCATATATTTTAGGAATCCTATATATTTTAGGAGTCTAATTAATATAATATAAATAATTAAATAATAATTTGAAGAAAATAGTGAAAAGACAGTTTTGTTTAAAGCAAAGTCTTTTAATGAAGGGCAAAAAGTTCAAATCACTTTTCTAAGGGTTTTCACACTTTTAATATTACTAGTCAAGTGTACGTGCGTTGCACGTGTTCTTCACGTTAAGCCATCAATCAATATAAACTATATAAAAGAAAAATAATTTATTAAAAAATAGCAATTAACTTTAAAGATCGAATATAAACAGTTTTATGCATCCAGTCATGCGTGAAGTGCTAGTATCTTGATTGTCTCCTACGACGTGAATTATCACAAAATAAATAATAACAAAAATAGTAGATTATAATAGATCAAAATCTACAACAAAACAATACGATTAATCCTAAATCTTAACATAAAAATTCTTCAAAGCCTGACCGACTATTTATCTACCACTTGTATACTATACAACAAAATAATACAATAATCGAGATATCAGAACAATATTATTAAATTCTTATCTTTACAAAAAATTCATCAAAGCTTGACTAAACGTTCATCTACCACTTGTATTAAGTAGAAAAACTACAAATAGTAACAAAACAAAAACTACAATAATTGATATATTAGAACAATATTATTAAATCTAATCTTAACACAATTTTTTTTTTTTAAAGTTCGATCGAACATTCATTATCAAAAATAGAAGCTTGAATAGAAGAGAAACTAAAACAAAATAATTTGATAATTGAGATATTAGAACAATATGATATAAACGACATCTTCAGAGCTCATCGAAAAAATAGTTATAAAAATATACCTGATGTTATTACATTGTTGTAGGGGAAAACTCAATTTATAGAAGCCCAAATTTATTTTCTCCAAAAAAAGATTACCCAAATATGATTTTTTTTAATTATTCTTTTGAGAAAAGTAAAAAAAATAACTTATCAAATTATTTATGGTAATATGCATTGGGTTATTGATTTTCAAGGTTTAGCATAAATGGTAGTATTTACAACAATTTTTAGGTGTAACAAATATTTTTGTGAGATTTTTTTTTTTTGCCAAAAGTATGTTAATTTTTATTTTACCAAAAGCAATTTTTTTTGGTCAAAAGTATATTAGATTTTTTATTTTACCAAAAGGAATTTTTTTTGGTCAAAAGTATCTTAGATTTTTTATTTTACCAAAATCAAAATAATTTATATTTTTAAAATCACGTAAGACTCCTAATTTTACACTTCACTTCTTATTACTTTTTAAGAGTCCTCATTTATTAATTCGCCTAATATTCTTTTACCATATATTTTAGGACTCCTTAATTTATAAAATATATTTTCCTTTTATAATGTATTTTAGGACTCTTTAATTTTAAATATTATATGAATAACTAAACAATAAATTAAATAAAATAGTAAAAAGACAGTTTTGTCTATTACAAGAATTTTTAATGAAGGGCAAAAAGTTCAAATCACTTTTCTAAAGGTCTTCACACTTTTAATATATATTATATATATATATATATATATATATATATATATATATATATATATATATATATATATATATTTAACATTAACTAAATAACTGATCCTTAAAATAATTTAATTTTAATAAATAGCTATGCTAGTCTCTCACTTTTTTCATTTTTCTATTATTATATATTAGTTTGTGACGAATTAACGGAAAATGATTCACAATGAGAAATTCAAGTTTCTTAGACACCTTTTATCAATTAAACTTTAATAATAGTAGTTTATCTATATTATTATTAAGTATGACCAAAAAGAAATATTTCAAACGTTATTTATGTTTTTTGGGGTTAAAAATTAGGTTAAAAGAAATAGCATTAGAGATTACTAAGGGCCCTTTATTTACCACTATCGTTAATATGCTATTCCCTCCTTCAATTCAATCAAAATTTTCATCTAAATCTCATTTTTTTTCTCTCCAATTTATTCATTTAGCTTATTCTTCCCCACCTTCACTTTCTTTTTCTCTCCCGATATCAACTTCACCCCAACTATATTAATTATAACCAACTTTAGTGTAACATTGCAACTCCATCGATCTTTCCCCTCTATAGTTCACCTTATAATTATAATTAAGAACCACATGAGTTGCTTGAACTACCGCTAATAGATTAGATTAGCTCGATATTTTAAAATTAAAATTTAAATATTAAAAAATTATACGAAAAATACTATAACTTTTCTTAAATTGTTATGATAAAAAATATATCTTAAAATATTGATAAAAATTCATGTAGTTTGACTCTCAAAAAATAAATTGCGATAAGCATTATGAAACGAAAGAAAGAAACTATCTTTTGTGGATGGGTGATGCTTCAATTCTTCATTTAAAAGTATTGTCTGAAACTGAAACATGCACCCATTCTTTAACTATTGGTTCTATAGGATATATCATTAATCAACATGCATGCAGAGACTTAAAAATTTATATGTCATTCAACAGAGTTGAGTGGTCCTTACACTTAACTTTTAGGCAGTAAGTCTTAACTTTTAGGCAATAAGTCTCTACATAAAGTATTTCAATTAAGATATAAACATAAAAAATCATACAACTCCACATAACGATATATAGAATTTCATCCAAACCTTTTCAAATAAAGAGTAATGAACAATGAATGAGAAGAAAGTACTTCAATGATACCAATATTGTTGGTGAAGAGTGCATTGACTTTCTATTTTCGAAGACAACCTAAATCAAAATTTTAAAAAAAAATATTAAAATGCCATATAAATTAAAGAATGAGAAGAAAGTACATTAATAACGCCGAAATTGTTGGTGAAGAGTTTATCGAGTTTTTTCTTTTTTCAAAGACTACTTAAATTAAAATCAAAATACGAAGACGTTGAAACCTCAAAAATATTAAACAATTTATGAAATTTTTAGGCGAAAAAAAGAAGTGATATAAATTCACCTTGTTATATTTGAATGAACATAATCTCATTTACCAATAAACAACTACGGCATAAATTATTGGAAAATCTACGTTATCACACAACTCCATAGAACAATATATAGAATTCCATCCAAACTTTTTAAAGAAAATACTAATGAACAACGAATGAGAAGAAAGTACTTCAATGAAATCGAGATATTGTTGGTGAATTTTTTTTTGTAGAGAATCCACACTTTCCATTTTTAAAAGCTAACTCTTTTTATAAAAGTCTATTAATAAAACCTAAAAGAATTTGATTTAGAACTTCTATAAGATTTATGTTGCACATATATTCTTTGTATTATATTAGGATAACACTGATTTTTTTTTTTTAAAAAAAGTAATTTTTTAGGACAAAATAAACGACTTTTAAAATTTTTATTTTCCAAAAATAATTCAAGTTTTCATTGACTACTTATTTATTATTCAAAAATAATACATCCTTTCAAAAAATAAGGTAATATGGAAGTTAGGACAAAACATACGGGTTTACAACTTTTTAAATTTTTATTTTCTAAAAATAAATCAATTTTTCATTAATTAGTTCTTTGTTTTCAAAAAATAAGACGGCCTTTTATTTTTTAAAAGAAAAAAAAAACACTCCTAACATTAATTTCTAACTGAGTCCTTTTCTAATTTATGAGAGTTATTTTCTATATTAATTGAGTCTTTTCTTTTCTAATTTAGCAACATGGAAACATTAACAATTTTTCTTCCTATATATTTTAGGAGTCTAGTTAATATTATAGATATAGTTATACAATAATTTGAAAAAATAAGCGAAAAGACGATTTTATCTATTGCGACGATTTTTAACAAAGGGCAAGAAATTCAAATCACTTTTTTAAGGGTCTTCACACTTTTAATATACTAGTTTAGGTATACGCGCTTTGCGCGTGTACCTCACTTTAATGAATTCAAATGTTACCTTAAATATGATATTTATTTAAATTAATAAAGGTGAGTATAATAATTAAATTCAACATTTTTTAAATATGTAAAGACGGAAAATTTATTTAATTAAACTTAATCTTTATCAAAAAAATTCTTAAACCTATAAACTACAACAAACCAACATGATGATAGATATATAAAAACAATACAATTAAATCTAACATTTACACAAAAAATTTCTCAAAGCCGCCTGACATTAACCTCTATACCAAAAAAAAATTCTCAAATCAAAGATATCAAAACAATACAATTAAACCCAACCTTTATCTTAAGAATAATTTAAAAGTTAGTCGACATTTATCTACCACCTGTAAACTATAACAAAACAATACGATAAAAGAGATAATAAAATAACACAATTAAATCTAACCTTTACACACATAAATTTGTCAAAGTTGATCGACATTCATCTACGAGCTGTAAACTACTATCTACGACTTGTAAACTATCACAAAATAATACACTAATAGAGATATTAAAACAATATAGTTAAACCTAACATTTACCTAAAAAATTCTTCAAAACCGACCGACATCCATCTATTATCTGTAAATTAAAATAAAGCAATACGTAATAAAGATATCAAAATAATGCAATTAAAACTAACCTTTTAATTTTTGCCTGAGAGGAAATTTTGACTCTGAAGGACGACTTGAATTAAAATAAAATAAAAAAATATAGTAAAAGTAGAAAAAACTATATATATTTATACACACACACATTGCATTCAAGTTTAAAACAACTTGTATAAATTTTTAGATGTTTTTTTTTCTCCAAAAATAAAGCAACTGTCCAAAAATCTGGAATGAAGATAAATTTAGTAATGTTCCGTATAACATTATTCCCAACACAACAATTAACTGTACTTATGTCAATGATGACAACGAGGTTTACTTCTTTAGTACAAATTTGTTACTGTGTTGAAGTATATTTTAAATTTGGCAAATTTGTATTTATTTGTCAAATATAATGTACTATAATTAGGACTTTTTTAATAATGGTGATTTTTTGAATTTCCAAAAATATATATTATTTGTATTTATGTATAATTATAATTTAAATTTTTTTATAAAAAGACGATTTTGTCTAAAGGAGAGTGTTTTAATGAAGGGTAAAAAATTCAAATCACTTTTCTAAGGGTCTTCACACTTTTAATATATTATTATAGATATAGATTAATTACCATATCAATATTTCCTACAAGGATAGTACTAAATGGAAGACAAATATAGAAACTAACTAGAGCTGTAAATATGGGTCGACCCAACCCATCCGGGCTAGCTCACACGGGCTTTGGAGTTTGACGGGCCAGGCTGGAATGACCCATCAACATAACAGACTAGAAAATATCAAGCCCAATCCATCACACTGTGGTCTGCGAGCCCCCACGGGCCAACCCACTTTTTAAAATATATTATTTTTATAATTTAAATTTAAATTTTAAATTGTTAATTACATAAATAAGTACAATATAATATTACATGAAGTTACTACTTGTTAATCAAGTCTCAAATTTACAAAAAAGTTCAAATACTATGTGAAATTAAATAACTTTTGACACCAAATTCAAATCAAATAGAGATGTTGAAAAACAAACGAAACTGTTAATGAGTAATAATATAACGAGCTAAATAATAATATTAAATTATTTTTATTTTAATTGGTCACAACAAAACACAAAGAAATGTCAATATTTAGTCCATTAAAAATGAAAATGAACTCCTCACAAAAAAAAAATTCTCATGGCACTTATGAGTTATGGAGTGTTCAACATCGTCACATTATCTTCATCAAACAGATTTGATTCTTTAAAAATATTTAGTATTTTAATTATTTATATATTTTATAAACATATTTAGTATTTAAATATCTGTGATGGTCCCAATAGACTTTGAATTTGATTTTTTATTTTATTTTTAGTACTTTATTCTATTTTTTAATTATTTTTTATTTGGCCAATGGCCAGCCCAACCCATATTGCTCAAGCCCCACAAGCTTATACGGGCTGAACTAAAAAATCCTATTCTTAAAGGGCTGTAAAAATCATAGTTCAACTCTATCAAATTACAAGCTGAATCGGACCGACCCAATAGGCCTGACTCATATTGACGACTCTTCTACATGTAACTATGCAAATGGAGCCATATAATAGCTTTATCAATAACTCATGAATAACCAAAAACTATATATAAAGTAGCCTATTAATAACTTACATGAATAAATAATTTATCACAAAATTAAAATAAAAAGAAAAAAGTGATGGGAGCTATTGTAAAGAAGTTTCTCCCTTCTTTATCTTGATATATGATTGAAATAAAATTTCATGGATAGCAATTTGATTTTTCATCTCTACAAATAAAGATGGGATAAGATAAGGAATCTTTCCTTTTTTTCTTATACATTTATTATTGTAACGGAGTATTATATGTTGTTTGTATTTATTGTTTTTTAATCTTTCATAAATACTTATATTGTGAGGAGTATTTATCAATTGACTAATTTTACTTTTCTTTTATTCACATTTAAAATCGAGAATGTGACTCTGTGAGTAAGTTTATATGGACAAATTTACGACTAAAATCAGTGGTAAATCCACGATTTAGGGATCATGGGGGCTCAAACGGTTCGAACACACATATTGACCCCTAAAACTTTATGATCCGGTTGGAAATCAAAGTACCCAACTGTTTTCTTGATTTTATGAGTATTTTTTTTTTTCACTATATACTAATTTTTATACATTTGTTATACAACTATACTTAATTTATATCAAATTTAATGAATGTTAGAACACCAAATATTTACACCTAGGTGACTAAAACAAGTAAGAACGAGCAAGGAGATTAAAAGACAAGTCCGAATTAGGAATAACCCCAACTAAAGCTTAATTATTTATATCCACAAAATATCGTATTTTCGATCAAGCATGTAAGAAATTAAAAAGATAAAATAACAAATAACATATTCTACAAGTAAAGTTTGAAAAAGATGTTCTCGATTCAAATAAAACATATTTTACATAGATAGGAGTAATATATAGAAAGAAAGGCCAATTAGATACAACTTCCAATAAAATTCTTTTATTTGAGTGTATGTTAGTGATGGTCCATAGACATGAAGACAACCAAGAGAACCCTTGTTTGACAATAATAAAAGAGGACAAATTCAATTGGAACTGTATTTTGGCTGATATTAATTAATTTATATATAGTATTGATATAGTCTATGCACCTTCTATTATTTTTTTATTTTTTTTGGGTAAGAAGGGTTACCATTCTTGGTTGACAAATGTAGAAGATTGAAATTTTTGGGGTCATGAGTCTTTGTTTAGAATAAATAATTTTTTATCAATCTCCAACCCTACATACACACAGAAAAAAAAATCTTAATTATGATGGGGAAATTTGTACTTTTAATCCCTGAAATATCAATAAACCCTGACTCTGGTCCTTGTGATACTCAATTAGGGGTCATTTGGCGTGCGGGATAAGATGAGATATTGCATGATTAAATTTGAAATAAAATTTATATTATCTTTAGTTACAAATTTATATTGGATAAATATATACTATTAACCAAAGACAGTAATTCGACTTAATCCTGGAATACCTCACCTTGCGTTTCTACGATGGGATTATCTGATTCCATCGAATAAATTAATCCAGAAATTGTATCTTAGGACTATCATCACAGGATAATTTAGTCCACTAACCACACAAGCAATGCGTACTTACTCTAGAATGGGAACTTAAAACACCAAAATAGCAAAACAAACAAATTACTATCCAGTCTAGAATAGAAACTTCTTTATTTGGGCAGCTCTGGTCTAGCCCAAGATTTTGCAAAGTTCCACTTTCAAGGCAGGTCCATTTAGTTAAAAGCAAATCTCCACGGGGAAATTACCTAGACACTAGTATAGGTTATAGGTTATAACATGTTGTTTGGGTGAGGTATAAGTTATAATAATTTCGGGATAAACTGTGGGATTATTTTATCTCATGTTTGATTGATGGGATAAGTTAATCAATGGATTACTCATCCCACCATTTGTGCATAAGTGATGGGATAAGTTATCCCATACATATGGTGAGGTAATTAATTCCGGAATAACTTGTTCCCAACCAAACGACCTTATGTTGTAGTGTTCCGATCCTAAATAAGTGATTTTTTTTAGTTTGGACACATTATTTAAGAAACTATTCATTTCTAGAAGACAAAATATTGCGAGTTATTACACATAGTTGGTTAACACAAAGTACTCACTATAGAGTGTTCACCCAAAGGACAGAAAATGTGGCAGAGATTGTGGGTTTCTCAAAAAAGCGTTTTTACTAACTTATTCTTAATAAATATCTTCAAAAAAATGTAGTTCTTCATTAGTATAGTTTCTTAGTTATGTAAAACTCCCTTTATATTAAAAAAAAGATAAAATTGGAAGAACATAAAACAATCATTTATTTAGGAACAAAACCAAAAAGCTAAAGAACCTCTTATTTAAGAACGGAGGGAGTATTAACATTGCAGTTTGAAAAATGAAAGGGGGAAGAGATAGAGACAAGATAGCTTTCACTCACCAATCCTTAATCTTGCTTTTGAAAAACTGTGATATTAAAATTTTTATGACATTAATTATTTTCAATTACAAAGGCTAAAATTGGCCATTTGGGTAAGTCATAAGTCATATCATCTAAAAGGAATCAGCATTGAAAGTTGACATATAGCAATGACTACTCCTTTTCGTTCTATTTCTTTCATTTTGCTTTGTCACAGTTTTCTTCTTAAAACACACTTTTTTATGGAGGAGTGTATTGGAATAATCGGTAAAGTTGCTGTCATGTGATCAAGAAGTCACAGATTCAAGCGTTGGAAATAGCCTCTTACAAAAATGTAAGGTAGGACTGTGTACAATACATCCTTGTGGCTGTACCCTACACATAGCAGAAAATTCCGTTCACCGGACTACCCTAAATAATCTTTCTTATACTAAAAGCTTGAGGTCTGATTTTCTCTAGTTAATGATCAAAGCTATGCCTAGGAGATTATCAATTTGATTCATCTAGGGAAATACCTAGTGCCTAGTGCAAGCTTCCTTTGTCCTATTCTTTTTTGAAGTTCCAATAGCAACAAATCCAGTGTAGTCCTGTACGTGGTACATTGAGAGAGCAGAGTGTACGCAAACCTTATCCTACTTTGTGGAGGTAGGGAGGATGTTTTCGAAAAACGCTTGGCTCGAGTAACACACATAGATCAATTAAAAGAAAATTACAGAATTAAAGAGGACATAGAAAATAAAAAGGCACCATGAGACAACAAGTGATTCTGACTTCTGACTTTAACAGATAGATGAGTATGAATTGGGAGCACTACTAATGACAGTCATGAGCCACTTTGGCTCATTTGCAAGGCCCCTCCCTTTTTTCCTCCACCTCTCCCAGCTTTAGAACTAAACTCAACGTCAGAGTATCAGAATACAGAGTGATTTAGTCCTAGAAAACATGTTTTCAACCCCATTCTGAGCCTCCCAGTTGAACTGGGGAACTCCAAGGCAGATAAGTAACATCTGCTCCAAACTAGAGGGAAATCAACTTTGCCTATGAAGATAACAACTTTGACTTGACAAGTTAACAAATTGCCAGTCCACTGAAAGAATGGGACTTATATATTATGTTGGCGGTGGAAAAGAAAATAACGATTGAATCACTAATTTATAGAGATGTTACATCATATCAAAATAAAAATTAATAAGGGTTATGCCTAAGCAGCAACCGATAAGTACTCTTTATTCTTAATTAGATGTCTTGAGTTCGAGTCTTCTGAGTACAAGCTGTCTTTGTGTTAGGGCATGAGAAGTTTTGATGATAGACATGTGAATGAAACATGTTGTGCAAGCTGTTCCATACAAGTGAAACAACTTTTGTCATATGAATTGCATGCTAAAATTACTGCAAGACTGTCAAGCCACTAGGACAAGAATGGATAAGCAAGGGACGTTCAGGTTTGTTTCAACTGCTATGAGAAGATAATTGCAACATTCAGAAGTTGAGTTGATTAAGGAGTCTACAAGGCTAAAAGGATAAAGCAAAATAGTCCTACTCAATCTAGAAGAGAGAGAGACGGCTATAACAAGAAGTGAAGTTATTTGATAGAGTTGGAGTTACTTGATAGAGCCCTACAGAAGATAGAAGAAGAGATCAAAAAGGACTGTATCAAAAGGTGTGCATATATACGCCAAATATCATTCAAGTAACTCACTCAATGCACTGAAAAGATAATCAACAATTAGCAAAATAGTTCACCTACTTGAAGAAGAACCTGATCTCTTACTTAGCAAGTCTTGGACTGTGTGAAGTAGGTAGGTTCTTTGAGTTGTAATGAGTCATTGTTCTATTCCCAGTGATCTATAAACTGAATTAGGAGTTGTGTTTTCAAGTTAGGAAACTCGAAGACTTGGGAGCACTAATCTTGAGAAGATTTGTGTTTTTGTAGTAATAGAAGTTAGAAGTTTTAATTCCTAGTTTACAAGAAGTCTTGTAATTTTGTTGATTGTTGAGGCTCAAGTGTTTTAGTGAAGTTGGGGTGAAATCCTGTAGAGGTACAGGTCGTGTTTTTTTACACCTTTCTTGAGTTGGATGTTTTCCACATAAAACTACTGTGTTCAGCATTTACTTCTGTGAACCACGTTTATTTACTTGTTACACAGATAGACAATTAGTAGGGCTCATACTCTAACACTTTGTTATAGAGAGAATTTTATCCCATGAGACTTGGGGGTTTGGGCCACAGGTGACAAAAGAGTTTTAAAATAAGGTGTAGGTGACACAAATCTTAATTATTAGGTGGAGGTGACAATTACTTTATTATGGATTAAGAAAGTTGGAGAATTTTGAAAATAACCCACAAGTTTTTAAATTTACACTTTGATCCAAATGTTAGCCTATATAACGAAAAACGGAGGAAAAAAATGAGTCTTTCTCTCTCTTCTCACCCTTTGTTGATTTCTCTCTCTTAGCGATTTTTGTTGTTCATTGTTGCTGCTGCTTCATTCATCATCTTCTGCTTCATTATCATCATCTTCTACTTCATTATCATCTTCATCTTGTTCTTGTTTACCATTTGTTGTTGTTGTTATTACCACTACTGTTGCTATTTGACCAATTTCTTAGGTCAAATTTTGTTTCTAACATCACTTTCCACTTTGGCACTACTTCATAGGAGACATTGGTAAGTCAAATTATGATTTTAGTTGAATTTTTCATCTGGATAACTGCTATCGTGTTGTTGTTTTCCAACAATGAATAGAACCCAATCATGATTCCAACATAAAATCCATCTGTTTAAATAGATAAATCATCTGTTGTGACAGATGAGACATCTGTTTCAAAGGAAGACTGATATGTTGGATTCATGTTTAAACAGATGGCTCATCTGTTGCAACATTTGACATATATATTGCAACAGATTAGTTACCTATTGCAACAGAAACTGAACACGATTCCAACATAGGTTACAACAGATTAATAACCTGTTGCATCAGGTAAGTCATATATCGCAGCAGGTTAATTATTTGTTGCAACTGTCACTCATCTGTTGGAATCAACTTCAAAGGTGATTTAGTTATAACATCAATTCCAACAGGCGATTCATCTGTTACAACAGATATTCAGACCCGTAACATGAATCCCAACAGGTAAGAATCTGTTGCGACTCATCACTTACCTGTTGCAACAGATAACACATCTATTGGGATTCATTCACGGCACTATGAAATCACTATCAACTTTTTTTAACAAATGGCTTTATTTAGGTACCACTAATGGAGGGATTAACAATAATAGGGGTGGATTGTTATGGTCATTGGGTCGAGAAGAGCAATTGATATGTATGGCGTTGGAAGGTGGGTGAAATGCTAAAGACGATAGCTATGACAGTCCAAAGTGATATTTTTATGATGATTTTGTGAACTTAATCATCAGCTTTTGTGGACTGAATTGTTAACCGGAAAAATTCGCCATCAGCTACATGCACAACTCCTTTGAAAATCAGAGGGTACTGCCTTTCAAGATAACCGATCAGGTTTGGTTGCATTCTTATCTAAGTGATTCAATCAGACCGGTGTTAAGGGTGTACATGGTTGAAAAGACGAGAGAGAATGAGAACCAGAACATAGAAGAAAAAGAAAAAAAGACTTCTTTGATGATAGGTTGGATGATCTAGACATGAATATTCCAGATGATGATCAAACACCTACGCCCATTGATGCGACCAATACGATGTGCAGTTCTTCTCAATTGACACAATCTGGAAATCTTCAAGAAGACGGGACCGACTTTTTTGTTGGAATGTCATTCAAGGACAAGAATGAACTATCTAACACTTTGTTTATTTCTTGCGTGAAAAAAGATTTCAGAATAAAGAAGGTGATTAATTCGAGCAGTGTTTTTTGCTTCAAATGTGCTAATTCGAACTGCAAGTGGTGGTTGAGAGCGGTGAAGTACGCAAGTTCTGACAGATTCGTCATTCATAAACATGAAAATCATCACACATGTGGTTCGGAGCACATCTCGGGCCAAAATCCTTACGCCACGACAAAGATCCTCGGTGAATATTTCAGGAGTAGTTTTCCCGATGGCAAAGGCCCTTCAACAAGGCTTATGGCCAATTAACTCCTTACGGATTTAGGTGTCCTAGTCAGTTATTAGAAGGTATATACGGCCATGGGGATTGCCAAGGACCTAGTTCGGGGGACACTCGAGCATGGGTATGAAGTCTTGGATGCTTACCATTACATGATTGAGTCCACAAATCCCGAAAGTAAGACGGCATTGCATCTGGATGAAAACGAAAGGTTCAAGTACTTTTTTGTATCCTATGGTGCTTGGATTCAAGGTTTTCGACATTTGAGAAAAGACATAGCCGTCGACGGTATCTTCTTGAGGAGTAGGTATAATGGAGTTCTGCTAGCGGCGATGGCGCAGGATGCGGAGAATCACATCTTTTCTATCGCTTTTTGTGTAGCGGACAAGAAATGTGATGCCTCTTATGGATTTTTTTTTGAACAACTGCGACGCTGCGTCGAAGATACCGAAGCGTTGTGTTTTGTATCGGATAGGCATCCAAGTATTCCAAAGATGGGTTCACTTTTCTTCACTTCATCTTACTTTGGTTGTTGCATTAGACATCTTGGAGAGAACATTCGAAACAACTATCACAACGAAAGGGTCGTCATCCTTTTTTATAGAGCAGCTAAAGCATATAGTGGAGAGGAGTTTTTAGACCATTTCAATCAAATAGCGGATGTGAATCCCAAGGTAGCAGAATTTCTTGCACGTGTCAGTTTTGAGAGATGGAGCCGGGCATTCTATCCAGCAAATAGGTACATTCTTATGAATTTAATGTCTTGCTTGATTTATAAGTTTAATTTGATGTCGTACTAAGTGATTCTTTTCTATAGGTACAATATTATGACATCAAACATAGCTGAATCGGTGAATTCACTGTTTGGCGATGAAAGAGAATTTCCCATCAAGGCTATGTTTGAAAAAATAAGCGAGAAATATAGCGATTTTTTTAATGAAAGGCGTGTGCAGTTCAAGTGCCCAGAAAAAAGAACCCGATTTGTTCTCGAAATCGAAAAGAAAATATCAACGAACATCAGTTTGGGGAAGAGGTTATTCTCTCATAAAATAGCAGATTATAAATTTCGTATCACTGGTCATGGTGATTTTGCCACGGTTGATCTTCAAACAAGATCTTGTACGTGTAGAGTTTTTGACTTGGACAAAATACCTTGTCCACATGCTATGGCAGCCCTTCAAGTTCAATACAACCATAAATATGGACTTGAAGTTTACGAGCACTCCTCTCAATATTATTCGGTGGAGAAATATGAAATAGCATATAGTGGGCATATTACTCCGGTGCCTCCTGAAGAATCTTGGGTTGTTTCAGTAGAGCTTATGGGGAGATTAATACCTCCTCCATATATTGACCCAAGCACTATCAAACCGGGAAAAAAGCCATATAAAAGGAGGTGTGGAGTTGGAGAATCATTTTCATCAAGAAGAAACAAGTGCTTCATATGTAAGTACGCTGGCCACAAAAGAACTACATGCCCGAATCATAATCCACCATGATCGTTGTAATTGCAGAAACTTGTGTTGTTGTTTGTTTGTTTGTTTGTTGTGGACTTTTATATATTTAACTCATTGTTGTGAACCTAATGTTATCATTTATTATATATAAAATGTCTCTTTTTTTAAATAACTTGTGCATCAATAAAATGAGGCAAAACATGAACTTAAATAATACAGCAGACCACAATTATTCTCAACAGTTGCACAAACAACTGGAATGCTTTCCTCCAGCAGATGAAAATTTATCGAAACAGATGGATAATCTGTTGAAACCCAACAGATGACCAATCGGTTCCAACTGTTGAAAGAACTCAAAAGCCAAAATTACTAGTGTTACTGGATTCAACATTGACTCCAACCGTCGACATGTTAACATGTATTAGATTAGAAGAAAACAGAATGAAAATTGAATCGGAATTAAAAAGCCAAAGTCTGACTAAAAGTAAATTTTTTATTAAATGAAAAATAAAATACATTAGGTATAGATCCAATATAGAAAAATTAAAATGCATACGCTAAAAGAAAAAACACATTCTAATTATTATTATCATCATCGTCATTAATGACAGCCGGCCAATCAACTCGCAGCAGCAAGGCTCTCATCAGCCTCTGCATCTCTCTGAACATTGTTGCTCTCACAGCGACCAACTCGCTCTGCAGGTCATTAACCTGCCTTTGAAGTTCCTGCGTTGTGTCGCGTAGAATAGCAATGTTCGGAAAAGGATCAGCCATATCTAGAACACGCATGAATTGACAAATATAAAGAAAAATGTTCACAATGTAATACAACGTATACGACCAACTGGTAAATTTACTCCAGAAAAAAACTTACCTCAACGAGAAACGAATATGCTCTTTGAAGAGAAGTGGTTGAAGATGTCACACGAAAGGAAAAAATGCAAAAAATAAATAGAGTTGAATGAAGATTGAGGGACCTATAATATAATCTGGACGTGTCAGGCCAAAAGGCAGGGCTGTTCAGATCCATTGTATTAATTACATTCAAACTGGTGGCATTTTGTTTTCTGTGAAAAGTCGCGACTTTTTCTTTTACACTAATTACTTCCTACCTTTTCATAGCGGTTTCAGACTCGATAAAAGTCATTATTAGTGAGCTGTTGCAATAGATCGTCTAGCATTTTTAACAGATTTAGCATCTGTTGCAACAGATGGACGGATTGAATGTGCAACAGACGGCTGTCAAAACAGATTTACCATCTGTTGCAATAGATGGTTTGTATATGCAATAAATAAGACATCTGATGCAACTTATGTATTATCTGTTGCAATAGATGAACAGTATGTATAAGTTGGAGGAGATGTTTTGATATCTTCTGACAGCTGATTCATTAGTTTCAGTTTCAACAGATGGAGTATTCGATTCATTAGCTGTTTTGAATGTGTTAGATAAAAAGTCTTCACCTCTTTTTAATAGTCCCTCCATTACGTATTAGTTGGGCCCCATGGGCTTGACACACCAATTAATAAAAATATAAATTAGGTAATTATTTTACCAAATTATCCTTATTAATTATGATTAGAAAGTATAAATGTGAATAATATACTTTATGTAGTCATTTAATAATAGGGGTAATCTTGAAAGAATATAACAAAATTCTCTTGATTTTATAAATAGGAAAACTAAATTGAAACAAACATATTTAGAAAGAAGTAATCACATGCGTGCAGATTAATTTAAAAAAAAGTCAGGTCTATCGCAACAGATTTACCATCTGTTGCAACATATAGATTATCTGTTGCGACAGATGGACCATATGTTTGGAGGAGATGTTTTGATTTGTTCCAACAGATGATTTGTCAGTTGCAACAGGTGGAGATTTCGATTCATCAGTTGTTTTGAATGTGTTAAGATAAAAAGTCATGACTCTTCACACCTCCATTTTAATAGTCATGACATTCGTGCAGATGAATAAACAACACTGACATGTCCTGATGGGGTAGGAAGAATAAGATGCGTGCAATGGATCCCATTTTCATGCATGCGAGTTATGTATATTATTGATCAGGCTACCGTGAAGACACATACAGTGCAATAATTTTGTGAATGCAGTTTTTTACCGATGATTAGACATTGATCCTTCAAACAAGATCCTGAATTGTACAGTTTAGTTTGATAGGTGTGAACTGATAAGGCCGAAGAGTTCCAAGACAGTTGTTGGAGGAGACTATTAGACCACCATCTTGGAACCCTTCGGCCTTAGCAGTTCGCACCTATCAAACTAAACTGTACAATTCAGGATCTTGTTTGAAGGATCAGTGTCTAATCATCGGTAAAAAACTGCATTCACAAAATCATTGTACTGGATGTGTGTTTTCATGATAAGTTGATCAGTAATACATACCTCCCACATAGAAAGTGGTTCCATCTGGAAGCAGCTTATTCCTCCGAACCTATCTTTACTCTAGCCTTTAATGCTGGCCGGGTAAAAGTGGATCCAATTTCACTTCCTTTTGTCTGCAAATAAGAGAAATACATTTGATGTTAAACAATAGAAGAACAAAAAAAACATTACAAAAGGGTAACACAAAATTGAGTGAATCAATAGATGACCAATATGATGCAAGAGATTACCCATCTGTTCAACCGATGAGGCATTGTTTGCAAAGGATAGATGACATGTTGCAACAGATGGGCCATCTGTTGGAATAAATCAAACCAGCCTTGCTACTGGTTTGATTTCTTCAAAAAGTTGCTCCGTCTGTTCCAACAGCTGATTCATCAATTGCAACAGTTGAGGAAACTGTTGCAACACCACCACCAACAACATCAACAACAAAGAAATAAATAAAACAACACCATATGTTCCAACACCATCCACAACACAAACATCACATGTTCCACCCCCCCCAATAACAGCACCACCAAAGTACCAAACAAAAGACATAAAAAAAACTATACTGATAACAAGGCTTTTTTAGTTCTCCCAACAGATGACTTTTTTCGCATATTTTAATAAAAATAATGGTTCGTTCATTCAAGACTTAAAAGTCACCTTTTCTTCAATTTTCTCAATAAATAGCAAACTGGTAATGGGTAAATCATTGATAACAACAGATGTAAATAACTAATTTAAATGACATACAAAGAAGAAGACGAGATGAAAAGAGCAACTTTGAACCATACCTGCAATGTCAAAAAAGCAAACAGATCAGAACATCCAGTTCAGTCGAGAAAAGATATTGATTGGTTGAGATCCCAAAGGATCCTTATTCGAAAGAAGAGAGAAAAGAGAGGAAAAAAGGAAACAACAAAGATAATTGAGAATAAAGAATAAAGAAGAGTTATGAGTTGAGTCTAGTCTAGACTACTTTATGGCTGAAGGAGAGAGAGTTCTAGGTATGGGGGGTTTTAAATATTCATTAATAACTTTTGAGGGGCCCGAGGAGACGATGACATTGAAAAGACTAGATAAGACTACTCACTCAGGAGATTTTTGAGTTATCAAAGTTGTACCGAGTAATATTTTTTACCGCCTTAGTATTTTAACTATTTTATCTCGGATAGGAAATACCTAGATTTATTTATTAAAAAAAGGATCAAAAAATATTTATGTGCAACAGATGACTTAATCTGTTTGATAGTTTACAACAGATTCGTGATCTGTCACAACAAATGACGTAATCTATTTGATAGTTTACAACAGATGCGTAATATGTTGCAACATATTACCTAATTTGTTTGATTTGATCCAACAGAAAAGACATATGTTACAACAGGTTGAACATTTATTTATATATAATTTCAATTGAGTTAATATGTTAGATTAAAACCTTAATTGAATGTGAGTTCTCATAGGGTCAAATACAACTTTAATTGAGTCTTTTGGCAATTTTATGATGAGATGGTACTGCGTTCCTCCGACCAGAGTCGTCGATCGATCACTCTGAGCCGAGTCGATTCTTACTACCTCATATGTTAGACTAATACCTTAATTGATTAATCTAGGACTAGGGTACTAATACCTTGATTGAATAATCTAGGACTAGGGGTGAGTTCTCATAAGGTCAACTACAACTTTAATTGAGTCTTTTGGCAATTGCATGATGAGACGGTACTACGTTCCTCCCGACTAGAGTCGTCGATCGATAACTCTGAGTCAAACCAATTCTTACTACCTCATATGTTAGACTAATACCTTAATTGATTAATCTAGGACTAGGGTACTAATACCCTAATTGAATATAGGGTCAACTACAACTTCAATTGAGTCTTTTGTCAATTGTATGATGAAACGCTACTGCGTTCCTCCCGACTAGAGTTGACGATCGATCACTCTGAGCCGAACCGATTCTTACTACCTCATATGTTAGACTAATACCTTAATTTATTGATCTAGTACTAGGGTGAGTTCTCATAATGTCAACTACAATAGATGACAACGCCTATTTGATAATTTACAGTAGATGGGTAATCTATTGCAATATATGACTCAATCCATTTGATAATTTACAATAGATGGGTAATCTGTTGCAACAGATGACTTAATCTGTTTGATAGTTTACAACAAATTCGTGATATGTCGCAACAAATGGCTTAATCTGTATGATAGTTTACAACAGATGTGTAATATATTGCAACAAATTACATAATCTATTTGATCCAACAGAAAAGACATCTGTTGCAAAAGGTTGAACATTTGTTTATATATAATTCAATTGAGTTTATATGTTAGACTAATACCTTAATTGAATGTGAGTTCTCATAGGGTCAACTACAACTTCAATTGAGTCTTTTGTCAATTGCATGATGAAACGGTACTGCGTTCCTCCCGACCAGAGTCGGCGATCGATCACTCTGAGCCGAACCGATTCTTACTACCTCATATGTTAGACTAATACCTTAATTGATTAATCTAGGACTAGGGTACTAATACCTTGATTGAATAATCTGGGACTAGGGGTGAGTTCTCATAGGGTAAACTATCAATTAATCTAGGACTAGGGGTGAGTTCTCATAGGGTTAGCCACAACAGATGGCAGCGCCTATTTGATAATTTACAACATATAGGTAATCTATTGCAACATATGATAATCCATTTGATATTTTACAACAGATGGGTAATCTGTCGCAACAGATGACTTAATCTGTTTGATAATTTACATCAGATTCGTAATTTGTTGTTACCTAATCTGATTGATAATTTACAACAGATGAGAAATCTGACGCAGTATGTTGAACATTTGTTTTTTACAATTTCAATTGAGTTCATATGTTAGACTCCTAAATTGATTAATCTAGGACCAGGGGTGAGTTTTCACAGGGTCACCTCCTAGAGTACTCGGTCAACTACAACTTCAATTGTTTTTATATGATTTTAAAAATTACAAATATATTTTATGATTTTAAAAATAATTAAGATCATTTTGAACCAAATTAATATTTTCAAAACTACTTGTCATTCTTTTCCAAAATACAAATAAACCCATTCAAAATGTTTCATCATTTCAAATCTCAAGGTCTGGCTCTTTCTCTCTCATTCTCACTCAACAATATAGTACAAACAATAACTACTCAATAAATTTGCTCAACCCTCCACAACAGATCGCTTTTCTTCTTATTTTCGACCACACATGTGTTATTTTCGATATTATTCTTGCTTGTATCAGTCGTTTTCTTTGTCTTCATAGGCAACAGAGTTCGAGAAGAGCTCTATAATCTTTTTTTCTAAAAAATAAGGGCTTTTAAGTTAATGATGAAAAATAAAACTTTTAGTTGTATTATCTTCGAGAATGGGTTTATAATTTTGAGTTTTGATGGTAAAATCATAGGAAGAACTTGATAAATCCCTAGTTTCCGTCGCAGTATTCCGTTAACTATCGTGGTATAGTTGGATGGTGTTGGTGGTAGTGGTGGTGGTCGTCGTCGTGGTGGCACCGGTGGTGGCATTGGTTGGTGGTGTTTATGGCGGTGTCGGTATTCGTGGTGTTTGTTTGTTTGTTGGCATTGGTTGGTGGTGTTTGTAGTGGTGGTTGTTGGTGTGTCGGTATTCGTGGTGGTTGTAATGTATTTTTTAAAATCTATGCATACCTCAATTGTAATATAATTTTTATTTTTCTTTGTCTGTAGGTAAAACATGTCTCCCAAAAGAAAAGAAAATGAAAGTGGATCAATGTCTGACCACTCAAAAAAAAGGCTACAGTACAGAGGGATTCAGAGGAGATTCTTGAACAATCTCAGTCAGGGAAAAGTAAAGCTGAGGAGAGATATGAAAAAAACGTTGAGGGAGGTGTACAAGGGTCCATAGATGGTGATGAAGAAAATGAAAGTAAGAAAGAGGAGGAATTGGAGAGTCAGAAAGAGAAAGAGGATGATCATCAACATGATGATAATGGATCACCGACGGGGTGTGAGTTAATATCGACTTCCCAGCATGATCCTGTCAAAACTTTTAGTATTGACAGGTTTGAAGTTGCGATGCCGATAAATGACCCAGAAGGAAAACAACTAACTGGTCAAATTGTACTTAAATGTCAGATGGGGAAATTTTTGAACATTTTATGAAAATTATGAAGAACGAAAACATAGGCGGACTTTTTAAGAAGAGCTGCTTTGGACTCTTTCTTGAGCTACCTGAGGACCCCTCTGCCCATATCCATTTTCCTATGATGATGGTGTATGGTCTTCTCAAGCGCAGGATCAAGTACATGGGGGATGATAAAGATCCGGAGGAGGGGGGCAAAAAGAAGATGGATGAAAACTGGATTAACTACTATGGTATGCCTGTTTGTTTTGGCTTGCAAGAGTTTTCCATAGTGACGGGCCTGAGATACCATCGTCCAGAAGGACCACCAGCCCGCAATAGATCTAAGGCAAGAAAATACAAGGGAAAAATAGATGGGTTGTTTGACATTGCTCGACGTGGATACAAAGCATCGGATTTGTTGACAGATCTCGAGGATAAAACCATACCAGAGCAGTACAGGGAGCAATTGTACTTAGTTTAGTTTGCCCATTCGGTTATATTGGCAAGAGACGTCAACAAGGTCATAGAAGATGATTTGTTAGCGCGTGCTGAGGATTTTGATAAATTCAACAATTATCCCTAGGGATATGACCACTTCTACTTGACTGTCCAATATTTACTGACAAAGCTATCCTCAGGAACGACCACATTATACGGCTTTCCTTGGGCTTTCATGGTAAAATTAATCACTAATTTTACTCATCCATTAATTTATATTGAATATAGTTATTATGATTTATTTTTTTTGCTTGCTTCCTGTTTACACTTTTTAGGCTTGGGCATTTGAAGCCATTCTTCCCCTCCGAAAGCAGTTAATGGATTACCCAAATGAGGTTTCTTATCCAATGATGTTTAGGTGGTTGGCTACAAAGAGCAACACCAATATTAAAGAGGCTGATCTCTTTAACCCTCCGAATGATGCAATACGTCTTCTTCAAGTAAAATAATTCTACTCAAAGATAAGAAAGATATTGAACAAATGTTATATCTGGTGCATGAGATATTATATCTGATGCACCAGATGGGACATCTGTTGCGACGAGGTATATCTTGCATCATATTACCCATCTGTGGCTTTGGTTCTCTGAACCCGACTCCTAAAAGATTAACCATCTACTGCAAATTATGCAACATATGTTTAATCTGATAATATATCATTCATCTGTTGTGACGTACAGATCATCTTTTGCATAACAGATTACCCGTCTTGTAAAGCTGTTGCAACAGATGATTGATATTTTGCATTAGATTATCCATGTGTTGCTCTGTTTCTCTGAACCAGACTCAAACGGATTTTAACTATATACTGCAAACTATGCAGCAGATGGGTCTTTTTTTTTAAATGTAGCCTAACTGTGAAAATTATTATATTATTTGATTTAAATGCATCTATCTTTTTTTTCTTTTTTATAGGTTGTGCATCCATGGATCATGCCTACTGAGGAGGAGTCGGTGATGACTTCTTATATTACTCTAGGTCATGTTGATACTATTGCAGATCCAACGGTGGAGTTAATAAAGAAAGAATTGGCTAGAGCAACAACCATAAAAAGAGCAGTTAGGCAAGGTCAGCCTAATATTGAGACTCTTAATGACCAACCTTTTACTAAGGCAGATCCGGGTGCTTCTTCTGGTGGAGTTGTTGGTGTTGGTGGCAGGTATGCTGATGCTTCTACCACTCATGATGATGAGTATGTTGATGCTCAAGAAAGAATAAATATGTTTGAAAACACCCTTTTTCACCCTTACACAGGTTCCTCTCACCCCTCTTCACCCTCGTGTTCATATTGCGAATGCGATGAGTGCAAGGACAGACAGGATAAACTCTTTGAAAAAGTAGAGTCTATCTCTAAAGCTATCGAGGAATTCAAATCCAAGAGGTATGTCATACCATCCAAGAAGGTGAGGGAGCCACATACTCCTACAACGTTGGTTAGGAGAAAGAAAAGAGCAATTAAAGACGTACTCTCCGCTCGAAAATAAAAAGAAATTGCAATTCCTCCCTCTCTAAAAGCTGTTGAAGTTCCGGGGCCAGTCAAGAAGGTGGACATATACGCAGAACTTGGCGCCGAAGAGAAGAGGGATCTGCGACAGGCCAAGAATGCCAAGCCAGGCGCACCAGATTACCCCAGGCCTCCTTTCCCCCCCAAGACTTCCAGACTATGACTGATATGCGTATGCCGTACGAGGATAAGGCAAGTTTACTTTTCCTAACCTAGCCCTTCTAATCTACTCCATGAAGAAGAAGCTACGCAATAGATTTCACATCTGTTGCAACAACTGGGTATACTGGTGCAACTGGTTGTGGTTCTGTTGCAACTTATTATCCATCTGTTGCATAAGTTATGTTGGATTATTGATTCAGAGAACCCTATGCAACAGATGGACCATCCATTGCATCTTTACAATTACTAACCTATTTAAAAATTGACTTCTTATCTCACAGCATGTTGACATAATTCTCTGCCTCATGAGGAAAAAGCAATTAACGTACCGGGAAGCTTATGATGTTGCCGATAGGATAATGGACCTCGACTTCTGCAAGAAGCTCAAGGATAGGTACGATCAACTCAATGGAGAGGCTTCAACCCTTGGAGTGGGACTTGATTTCCTAGTTCTTCTGTTGGTCTTGGATGAAGAAGAAACATTAAGATATGTTAGAGGGGACAGGCCAAATCCACATGGCAAGAGCTGGACCAAGGATAAAGGATTCTTGCAGTCATTGGCATAAATGACATACATTATCGGGCTGTTGAGATACTACTCGAGCAGGGAAAGATCAATGTTTATGACTCCAACGTACCTCTCGTCGACGATTTTGATCTTTTTCTCCTCGTGAAGCCACTGATGGTGTTGTTGCCCATCTTGTTGAGGGAGAGTAAACTGATGAATCATTTGCCAAAGGAAGTGTTGATGAAGAAATCATGGGATTTTGAAGATCAAAACAGGGGAATGATCCTTTCAAAAGATGATACCGCTAAAGCAAGTGGCTCGTACGCTCTTGCACACATTGAATGTTTGCTGACCGGCACAGAAATTGCCGAGCCAACGACTTTTATGTGCGACAACACTGTGGCAAACCTGCAAGAGGTCTGGGCTTATGGGGTACTAACTGGACGCTTGAAGCCTGTGTATATAGAAGAGCCTGTGAAATAGAAATTTTTAATTTCAAGTCACCCTTCACTTTATTACATGTACATGTAGTGGCAATAATTTTTTTCTGATGAAAGTTGAGTTTTTTATAATGCAATAGATTAGATTGTCAATCTGTTGTAAAATATCTTTAATCCGTTCTGGCAGATAGTTTATCTGTTGCAATAGGTTTGTTATATATTGCATTACGCCGATGTTATTTCTATGAATAATCTAAGTCTAATCTGTTGCAACAGTGGAAAGACCTGTTTGATAATTTCCACAGATGACCTAAATTTTACAACATATACCTAAATCTTTTTGATATTTTTCAACAGTTACGCTTGAATATCCATGTGCTCTTTGACAACAAACCAGTAGCAAATACACACACCACCATGAAAATTTCAGCAACTAGTCTTCAATATCCATGTGCCCAACAACACCAAACCAGTAGCAATAACGGCAACAATGTAGTATCTTCTTGCTCGATTTTGTTTCTCTTCATAAGCCTTGACTTTGTTCAACAAACCCCAGATTACACAATTTGCTTGTGAAGGGTGTCGTTCTTCATACCAATTAAAGTAATAGCATCCACCCAATTTCTATAAAAAAGAGAACACAATTACAAAACAATTACAAGTCAATAATTAATCAATTAATTAAATAAAAAAAATATTACCTTTGAAATCTTACAAGTAAAAAACCTACGACCCGGATTTTGTTGAGTTCAAGAAGCCTTTAACAGAGATTCATGACCGCACTTGCAATATCGAAAATCTTTATCACAAAAAATAGTGAAAGATGCGCTCGACATTGTCAAGGTCAGTTGGAAAAAATGAAAGTAATAATTTGAAGAATTTGGATAGATAAAAAAAGATGACAATGAAGAAGAAGATTTGGAAATTTAGGTTTAAATTTTAAGAAGAAGATGAATATATAAGAAAATGGGAAAAAAAAATGACCGTTGGGGGGGCCAAGTGACGGCAAGTCAGCGAAATGTGTCAGGACTGACACTAACACATTTGATGCCTATTTTATTTTACGTGTTTAAAATGAACATGTCTACTTGATGCCTATTTTATTTTAGGTGTTTGAACTGAACACCATCGATGGGTTCTGCCTTTTTTATTTCAATTCACTTTAACCTTTTTACACGTAGTGGAAATTTTTTATGTCCAACGAAAGTTGAATTTTTATAATGCAACAGATTCTCCATCCGTTGTAATAGTTATCCTACCTGTTCGGACATATAGTTTATCTGTTAGGTTGGTCATCTGTTGTATTATCTCGGTGTTTTTATCTAAAGTCCATCTGTTGCAACAATGGGAAGACCTGTTTGATAAATTTCAACAGATAACCTACCTGTTGCATCATATGTATAAATATGTTCAATTATTCCAATAGATGTATCGTCTGTTGCAATAGATAAAGTACATCGGTTGCAACATATGTCTAAATTTGTTCTTTTTTTCCCAATAGATGTGTCATCTGTTGCATTATCTTGATATTTTTATCTAAAGTCCATCTGTTGCAATAGTGGGAAGACCTGTTTGATAAATTCCAATAGATCACATAACTGTTGCAACATATGTCTAAATCTGTTCGAATTTTCCAATAGATGTGTCGTCTGTTGCAACAGATACATTATCTTTTGCAATATTTGAATCTAGTAGTCCTTTTCAATTAATAAGTTCAAATCTAAGGAATAAATAAAATTCATAGACAAAATAAAATAAATTGAAGACTTCATAAATTAGCTGAAATAAGTCAACGAATAAATGAAATGTAAAAAAATTGTTATGGGTACAGATCTCAACAAATACATCAACAACAATTTACGTATATTTCCAAGGATTGCTTTGACAGTATCAAGCTATAAAGATCTACTCAGTATGGACAAGTTGTTCTTCATCCGGTGCTATGGAATTCGGCTTTGATCGTCGTGGATCTTCATTGTCGCTTGCGTACGATTTCTGCGCTTTCTGTTCTCCGTATTTCCATAAAAAGAGTAGCATATTATCAATGTTGTTCAGCAGTAGCTTCTTCTACATCCACCTATATAGCCAGAATTGGTCAATGCTAATCACGGAGATACAACAAAACGGAAAAGGATAACTCATCTCTTCTAGCAAATCAAACAGGTCTTCCTCCCATTTTAAATTATCCCAAACATATTATATTTCTATTACAACAATAAATAACTGTTGGGATAAATTTCTACATGAGGAAGACCCTGTGTGATAATTTCCAACGGATGAACCATCCGTTGCAACATATGAATCATCTGTTACAGCAGATAAGTCGTCTGTTGGTACAAATAGAAGTTGTATGAAGATCTGTTTGATTTGCTAAAATAGACGAGACATATGTTGCACCAGATAAAGTATCTGGTGCAATAAGTTAGTCAACTGTTGCAGCAGATGTATATATCTGTTTGATAATTTTCAGCAGATGTGTCATTTGTTGAAATAGATATGTGTCTGTTTGTTTTTTCAGTTGGAAGACATATAAAATATTCACCTTCTTCAGCTCATGCTGCTCTCCTTTGGACATTGTACGTTGCTCAGTGCAACACGCAGACAGAGAAGTTGCAATTTCGCTTTTTTGGATGCCTGATAATGCCCTGGAAATCACTCTCCTTCTCCTCTTAGACCTAATATCTAATGGAGCGGATGGAAATAAAATCTTTTTTAATGGAATAAGACCCCTCTTAAATGTCAATTCCTTTACAGACGCAGTTAATGCATTAATAAAATTAATCACTACATCATGTTTCGCCCTGCAGTCTTGACATTTGCATGCAGAACATTCGTTGGTAGAGGAAAAATCTGTATAACCAGTATGATCATACTCATAATGGTTTGCTTTAAATACTATAAGAGGAGCATCATTAGCACCAACAGCAGCACCACTACCACCACTAACAGCTCCATCAATAAAAACAAGCCCACCCTCCAAAATTGTTTTTCTTGTAATGGTTATTGCTCCAAACAATTCCATTTTTATTTTGTCGCATAGACCATAAAGTAAGAAAAAATAACATCTTCAACTCTCGATTGGTCGGAAATAGCGACGGATGCACATTCTAACATAAATCATTACATATATTAGAATGATGATTAGATCATTCAAAAAAAACATTAATTAAAAGAAAAAAATAATTATAATTATACTTATTGCATCCTTCGGGGGGTTAAAGAGATCAAGAAATTTTATATTTTTATGAGTTTTGGCCGACAACCATCTTAAGATTCTTGGACAGGAAACTCCTTCCTGGTAGTTCACTTGTTGTCTCAAATAAGGAATGGCTTCAAATGCCCAAGCCTATAAAATAACGCCAATAAATCAAAACCATTATTGAGCAAAAAAAATGAATGATAGCATAATAGAAGAAAGAAATATTTACCATGAAAGCCCATGGGAAGCTATATAAGTTGACTGTCTTTGGCGCTAATGGAGTCAACAAATATTTGACAGTCATTTTGAAGCTTTCATACCCCCATGGATAGCTATTAAATGCCTCAAGATCCTCAGAGATCTTTATTAAACTGAGGCTTATGTTGTTGTTAACGTCTCTCGCCCAAAGAATATTATGTACAAACCAAACCAAGCACAATGACTGCTTGTGGTTCTTTGAAAATCCTTTACCTTTCAACGCTTCTATCAAATTTTTATTTTTGAATCTTGGACCAACAATGGACACCAGGTCATTACGATCACACGACTTGCCTTTACCTTTTTTGGGTGTACGGGGTATTTTTTTTGGGTTAGAATAGGTATAACTTGAGAAGGAGGATAACATTTTAGTCCAGTAACTATGGAAAACTCCTTCCAACCAAAACAAACAGGCATGCCACAATAATTTATCCACACCTCATCCATCTTATTTTTGTTTTCATACATAAACCTACGCTTGAGAAGTTCATATACCATTTTCATTTGGAAACGAGCATTGTTGTCCTCCGGCAAATCAAGATATTTCCCAAAGAAGCTGTCTTTGAAATAAGCATCCAATTTTTGTTCTCGAAGTATTTTTCTGAAGGCGTCGAAAGATTTTCCCATGGCTGACTTAACCACAAAATTACCCGTTAAATCTGCGGCACCATCGCACTGCATTCTCACAGGATAACGATTAATGCTGAAGGCTTTGACCAGCTCTTCGGTGGAAGGGCTATTAGCATCTGCATCATCTCTTTTGAAATATTTCTCCTCCCCGTGTTTATCATATTCTGCTCCCGTTTGAGATAACGCTTGTAAAGCAAGCTCATAAAGTGGTGGATGTAGCCTAGCTGCTTCACTTGTTCCTTTACTTGGACTTGATTTGGTTTCTGTTCTTTTGGAAACCATATTATCTAAAATTAACAAGAACATAAAATAATATGTTATTGTTGATTAATGCTTCGTTAAAAAAGGATAACAGTAAATCAAACAAGCAAAACAGTAAAATAACAGTTGCAATAAATCACCGATCTGTTGCACCAGGTAGTATATCTGTTGCAGCATATAACCAAACTGTTGCAGCGGATGAGTAATCTGTTGCAACAATACAAAACATACCACTCATCTTTTAAGACAGATGAATGGTCTGTTAAGCAGATCACACAACTATTGTGACATCATCTGTTGCAACATATGAGTGATCTATTGGAACAATTAATTAATCCGTAGCAACGGCTGAGTAATCTGTTGCGACAATACAAAATATATCACTCATCTGTTGAGAAAGATGAATGGTCTGTGCAACAGGTCACACATCTGTTGCAACACATGAGTGATCTGTTGGAACAGTTATCAACGGTCAATATTGTTTAGATTTCTTCCAACATAGGGTCATCTATCGCAGCAGAAGAATGATCAGTTGAAAAAATCAAGTCTTGAACTTTTCCTATAGGAAGAGTTGGTAGGATTTTATCCAACAGGAGGTTCATCTGTTGCATCAGATCATTAATCTGATGGTTCTTCCATTGCACTTGATGGTTAATTAGTTGCATAAGATTTTTTATCCGAAGCTTAATCTGTTGCAATATATGGTAAAACTGTTGCATCAAATTATTAATCTGTTGCATCAGAATTATAATCTGATGGTTCCTCAGGTGCATCAGATGGTTGATCTGTTGCATTATATGATGAATCTGTTGCATCAGATGGTTAATATGTTGCACCAGATGGGTAATCTGTCGGAAGAAATAGTAGCACGATTTTGTTAAACAAAAAACAACAATTTCACCATTTTTATCAAGAACAAGAACAGAACAAATCAAACTAAATTTTTCTTTTGTTTTTATAAACACAAACAATAAAAATCAAACTTCAAAAAAATGCAACAAACAATAAAATATCATAATTCACTTCGAAAAGAGAAGAGAAGAGAAGAAATACTAGAAATTAAGATTTTATTCAGACCGCATTTCAAATTAGTGCAACAAATATTGAAATTGTTAACCAATACTATAAGAGAAGTTGTCTCAAGTTCCTCGTTTTCTTCAAAACTAAAAAGGCCATAAATATTTACCTGTGAAAGAAGAAAAGAACCGATAAAGAATTCAAAGCTGTTGTGGCTGGACAACAAGGTTGTCACGTCGATTGAAGTAAAAAAAGAACTGGAATCCCAACTATTTATAGTCGGATGTGAAGTCGCCGAGGATTGAAATAAGAAATTTGCAGAACAGTTTGTTAGGAGAGAGTTGAGAGAAGCTGTCGACAGAGGGATGAGAGACAGGTTGATTGAATTGAAGAGGGGAACTAGAAGCCCAACTATTTATCGTCGGGGGTTGAAGGGAGAAATTTTATAGAACTGTTGGTTGGGAGAGAGTTGAGAGAAGTTGTCAAGAGAGAGGAGAGAGTGGTTGATTTGGATTGAAGAGGGTGTGGGTTGGGTTGATTTGTATTTTTGAAAATATTGGAAAGTTTTGAAAATATTAATCAAGTTCACAATTAACTTGATCAAATTTCCTAATAATGTTTGACCCTATCTGTTGGTCAATGTCACCAATCCTTCATTCAAGACTTAAAAGACACCCATTCTTCAATTTTCTCATGAAACTTTCTGACATGAATTCGAATTTAGTTGGCCCTAATGTGGATACTGGACCACAAATGAAAAACAAAACAAAACAAAAAAAGAATAACAAAGTAAATTTAAATTTTTATTGTATAAATTTAAAATTGTTCAAAATTATAAAAATTAAATAAAATTATATTAATGCCAAAACATATAGGTACAATTCACCTTCCTTAGGTGGTACCTGTGAGTAGTCCTTTTACCACACTTAATGAGACTTATTTATTCAACAATTTTAATTTGATAACATTTGCTCTGCCCCTACCAGAAATCCTTAGCCCTCCAAGTTGAGTTGGTCAAATGGGATTTATGTAAACTATTAAACTTCAAGCAACTTCCAAAAATATAAAATATAATGATACTAGTACCAAAAAATAAAAGAGAAAAAAGTAGAAAGATTATATTAAAATTACAGCTTAATGGTTATGAGTTCACCTTAAAAGTGTGTTTGGTATCGAGAATATTTTTCAATCTTTACGTGTTTGATTGATTGAATTTTTTTTTATATAAAAAAAATAAGTTCATTAAATAGGAAGAAAATGATCTTCCTACTAAAATAAAGAAAATAAGGTACATCGACGATATTTTTCATTGATTATTCTTCACCCTTAAACAAAACCCATCCCTGACTCGCCCAGTACCGTCCCAACTCTCAACCACCATCACTCAGTCTCAGTCTCACCTATAATATTTGTCTAAATTAAACATAATATTATCAGGATAATACTATTTGTGCACTTGTTAAGTGTCAAAAATTAATTAAAAACTTGCTTATTTTTCGAAAAAATATTTTCAAGAAAATAATTTTCTTGAAAAATAATTTCTTTCATAAAAGCACAAAATATTCAAAAATATAATTTAGTTTATCAATAAATTGACCGAGAGTCATAAATTATTTTCTTATTCAATTCTTAACGCAAACAACAACAACAACAACAACAACAAACCCACTGTATTCCCACCTAGTGGGGTCTGGGGGGGTAAGATGTATGCAGTCCATACCTCTACCTCTAAAGAAGTGGAAAGGCTGTTTCCGATAGACCCCCGGCTCAAGACACGAGATACCACACAAATACATAGTAAAGCACAGAACAAGATTTCATAACATAAATACGGCACCCACAAGTAATAAAAAACAGAGAAAAGCACACAGATTCGTAATACAAATGGAACAAGGTATCATAACAAGAATAATACCCCCACTAAGTAATTCCCTACACTAGCGACCCAAACTGGCCCTAGCCTTCTGCCCTAATTCGCGTCCTCCAGATCTTCCTATCTAGGGTCATGTCCTCGGTGAGCTGTAACTGCTCCATGTCCCGCCTAATCACCTCACCCCAGTACTTCTTCGGCCTACCCCTACCCCGCCTAAAACCATCAAACGCTATCCTCTCACACCTACGAACCGGGGCATCCATGCCCCTCCTCTTCATGTGTCCGAACCATTCCAATCGGACTTCCCGCATCTTATACTCCACTGGAGTCACACCAACCTTCTCCCTGATAGTCTCATTCCGAACTTTATCCCCTCTAGTCAGCCCACACATCCAACGCAACATCCGCATTTCTGCCACCTTCATTTTTTGGATGTGGTAGTTCTTAACTGGCCAACACTCTGCTCCATACAACATGGCCGGACGGACTACCACCCTGTAGAATTTGCCTTTAAGCTTGGGCGGCACCTTCTTATCACACAACACCCCCGACGCGAGCTTCCACTTCGTCCATCCCGCCCCAATACGGTGCGAGACATCCTCGTCAATCTCACTGTTACCTTGGATCACGGACCCGAGATACTTGAAACTATCCCTCTTACATACCTCCTGTGATTCCAACTTCACTACCACCTCATTCTCCAGCGTCACGTCATTAAACTTGCATTCCAAATACTCTGTCTTGCTTCTGCTCAACCTGAACCCTTTAGACTCAAGAGTTTGTCTCCACACCTTTAACAAATTACAAAATATAGTAGAAAGTCTTTTTATTTATACAAACTTTACAAAGTTATCTGATATTTATGTTGACGGCCAAAAAGTCCAAATAATACATGTGAAAATATCACCAATGGTAGTAGCTTTCACTTATTTCTCCTCTTTATATAATTCACAATATCATCCCTTTTTAAAAAAGAAAAAAGGAAAAAGGACTCAAGAAAATGAAAGATTGGGGGAGAAAAACAATATGGAAAAAAAGGTATCTGTTAAGAAATATTTAGATTTAGTGTGAATGTCTTTTCCTATTTTCAACAATATCTTCTTCCCCCATTTTCAACAATGAATACTTTCCCCCTCCTTTCTATTGGTTGTCAATGTTGGCAAATTTGCCTATAAAAGGCATGTACTTATTTCAATTTGCAGTGAGAGAAAATAATGCATAACAAAAGATCTTGCAATCTGTTTCTGAGTTTTCTTTCGTTATTTTATTTCATAACACGTTATCAACACGAGACTCTTCCAAACAAGGAGAGATTATAAATCTAAAGGATTTCAAGGTTAGTAATTTCTTATATTATTTATTTCGGTGAACATCCACCAAAAGGTGGAATATGAAGTTTCACCGTAAAGTTTAACTTTAACAGTTTAATTAATCTTGAAGGATTCAATGATATGGTTGTACAAAGGTATAACCAAAGAATTGGTTAAGTACGTGAGGTAGGTATCAAAAGTCATAATTTTCTATATATGTTTGTCTTTAAAGATGCTTATTTATTTACAAATTTTATGCATTTTGTTTGTTTAAAGGAAAGAGTTATTAAAGGTCCGTTATGAATTTTGTTGTATAATTTGACATATAATGTCATTGATTATAAGACGGTGGATTCAGGTTTCATCTCATTAAAAGGGTAAAATATTAGGTTAGAATCCCAATGAATCATGATAAAATATTGTGTTTAAGTCCCATTGACTTTTTGGCCTAAGATGCCTTTATATGACTAAAACGTTGACTTTTAATCTCAATACAATATATTGATGATATAATAATGACTAAAGTAAATTTTGTTGAAAAGTCATTAAATATGTCCCATTGAATATGCTCTATTCCTTGAAGTGAATATGGCAGCATGCAGTGCATAGTATGTCTGAAAGAAGACATGTGATTGAATTTATGAATATGAATATAGGCGTAACAAGGATAAAATATTCCGTTACATTATATATATGCCTCGATTTTCTCATGAAGGATCAATATCTTGAAAGATATTCTAAGCTATCATAATTTGATAGGCTTAAGACATCATTATATCTCATTCCTAGGGAATGAGAATTTTGATTGTTAAAACTACAGATCAATTCCCTGGGGTGAATGTGATAGGAGAAACACCTTCATAAGAGGTAGAGTAATTGAGAAAAAATATTATGAAATATACTCCAAAATAGTAAACTTGAAAAATTTTCATGTTCTAGTAAATCTGAAATTTACTAAGTAGAATTCATATGACATGGTAAACTTGGAGTTTACTAGCACAAATAAGTTCATAAATTGGCACGAACGATTTTGTCATCTCGAAGATGTGAATATTGAGTATTACACAACATATATATTAAAGAATTAGAAGGTTATATTCTTCGAAGAACATTATGAGTTCTCAAATGATCCTTCAAAATATGAAGGTAATTTTTGCCACTAATGAGCATGACATGAAAGGTCATTGAACACGTAATTGTCGTGTTACCTTTTGATATAATTTTTATAAATCTTCCATCAAAATAAAGAAATATAAAGTGATGGAACACTTGACCTTTTAAAGTGATGTTGAGGTCTGTCATGTAAATATAATAAATTTCATAGCGCGAGAATGAGCTTTTAATGAAAATTTATGAAGCATGTGAATATGAATATAATTCATTTAGTTTCTTGAAGAGAATGAGATTTGTGATAAGCATTGTTAATGCTAGATAATTCTTGAAATGAATGTGTCAAGATGATATAGTAAATTATTAATAAGGACATGTTGATGCATGGTTGGATAAACGTTACATCTCACCTCTACGAAAGGTTTGAGAACAATAAAGAAAATTTTATTTTGACATAAACGATCATTGATCATGTACTTGTTGTATGACATAAATATTTTTGATATGTTTATTATGTATTGTCAAAGGGTAAAAGCAAGAAACAAGTCTTGCCTAAATAGTGTTTTATGATTATGGTCGTATTTATATGATTTTCTCCTTGAGGGAGATGTTCACCATATGAATGGTGTGTGAAATATGTGTAGTACACGAAATTAATTAAGAGCTCCAAAAGACCTTAAGTGTTACTAGATGGAGGAATGAAATTGTTCAAAATATTGAGATTGTAGTAAGTATCAAAAGAAACTTATTAAGTTTCAAATATTTTGTCAAAAATAAATTATCTTGAGACTATAAGTAATGGAAAGATGTTATATCTTTATATTACTACAATCGGCGCGGGTAAGACTATCCGCACTTTTTCTCTTATTGTAATACACAACTATGTGCATGATGACAGTATCACATGCAATAGTAAATTAAAAATTTACTGAAAAATATCAGTTGGCATGACGGTTGACCATCCCGTTTCAAATGTGATGCAAAAATAATTGAGAATTCATGTGGTCATATATTAAAGATATAAAATATTCTTCACAAATTCTCCTGTGCTGCTTGTTCTCACAATGAATTGATCATTATACCAGCTAAGGTTGAGATGTATTCCCAAAATTTTTTGGAACATATAAAAAAGTGAATATGGACCTGTTCACCTGCCATGTGGACCGATTGCTATAGTTTAATAGATGCATCTATGATATGGTCATATGTTCTTTTCTATTAACTTACAATTTGATTTTTGTAAAGTTATTTGCTCAAATTATTAAATTAAGAGCACAATTTTAAACTACAAATTATGTTGATAATGTTGTGATACAAGTCAAATGGCCACCTTAATTTTTGAAGACATGATTGGAGGTCATCATTTAAAGGCTCAAGACTTGGTCATCCCGAAGGCACAAGAATACGCAAGAAAGACCCGTTTTGAGCACAAGCAAGGCCGTGTGTGGAAGATTATTTGGAGCATCGAAGACTCGAGGACTAACGATTTTGGACAATACTTAATGGGTCATGATTTGGTCATCTTCATTAAGGGTATTTTGGTCACTTCATTGGGTCCAAATGCACTCCATGGCCATCCCACCCTTTAAGGGCATTGTTGTCATTTTGTCTTGCCTTGTAATAGAATATAAATAGAACATTTTAGGTCTTTTTCTCATTAGTTGTTCATTAATGTAAGACTTGGAACATGAAACACCTTTAGTTGTAGGGCTTGGAATTGACACCACACCGAAATGAGGGCAACAAGTGTGGATATCACTTGTGTTGCAATGTTGGCTTGAGACGTTGGTGTTTAGAGGAAGTAAAGTTCCTCTTGTGTCAACGTAGGAGTTAGGTTAACCGTTGTGTGTAGTGTTAAGGGTCCAAGATTACCATATTCTTGGATTCTTAAGATTATACCAACCAAGGTCTAACTATCTATCCATTTTGTTTATGTTGTAATCGTTTGTTTGTGTTCTTGTAATTCAAATCCGTGACTTGTTGTTCTTGTTCCATTGTTGTTGTTGTTCATCTTATTGTTGTTATCATAGTTTGTTGTTATCTGTTTTTAGGTGATAAACACATCAATATATTGTGTTGTTGTTGTTGTTTGTTGAATCCGAGTATGGTCTTCAAAAGGGTCCTCAGATCTTTGATCTTGTGGACTAATTTTGAAGTGTGTTTCGTGTTGTCCTTGTAATTTTTGTATCATTTGGTATCAGAGTCATCTTTGATTTTGTTCTAACAAGATCAATCTTGGGCTTTAGAGTTGAAAAAAAAAATATCAAAAACAAAAGTTGAAAAACTGGAAAAAAAATTCCAGAAAAGGAGTAATCTGCCCGTTCTTGTTGTTCTTGGCAGAGAAAGTTGTTGTTCTTGTTGTTGTCTTGGCCGGGACATGTTTCATTGTAACTAGATCTTGTAGTCTTTTGTTGTTTAGAGTGTTTCTAGTGTTGGTTTCTTTCTCACCAACACTAAAAAGTGTCCAAATCTAAGCTTGAACTTGAACTTGTTGATGTTGTTAATGTGAACAAAGTGTGGCTGATTTGATGATGTTGTCATTCTTAGCCTTGACCGTGTTGAAGGCCTTGTTGTTGTGGAGTTGGGCGTTGGAATTTGTTGTTGTTCTTGGAGAATATTGTTGTTGTTCTTGGTGTTGTTATTGTGTTCTTGTTGTTCTTCACCCTTTTCATCTTTTGTTAAAACAAAAAGTGAACATTAGATCCACAAAAGGTGAAAGACCAAGTTGTAGTACTTGTTGGTGAAAGACTTGATCACATCACTCAAAAGACTTGACAACCACTTTTCACCTACTTTCCTTAATTTAAGGACCTTGTTTCAAGGAGAAAGTACCAAGAAGGTTAAGTCTTGTTTTGAACTTGAAAATGAAGCTCCAAGACCAAATTTCCCACCATTAACCAAATCCACCATTTCCAAATTGTAGATTGGTCAAGACTTGAAATTGGAGAGTAAAATTTTGACAAAACTGAGGCCAATAGTGGACTGCCACATCACTAAATTACTGTTCACAAAACATTTTGAGTTCAACTTTTAGATTTCTTAGTTTTATTTTATTGTTTCTTAGTTTTGTTTATTGGTTTGAACACTAATTGACGACCTAGTAATCTCCTACTAGCTTGTTAGTTAGTTTTTGTGCCCGTTTGTTCGTGTTAGCGTTATTTTGTGCTTTTCTTGTTTTTGAATCGTAGAATTTTTTGGTTCAAGTTCGAACATTATTTCCTTGAGTCTTCAAACAAAGAATCCATTCCGACCAAAGAGTAGACTCACCCCTCGACTCATCAGGAACTACAAGCCGACTTGAAATACTTGTGAATCCAAGTGTGAAACGATCAAGTGTGTGAGAGTGTGGTTAGGTTGTTTCGAATTAACTTGTGTTTTATTATGTAGACTTGTTCTTTTCTTTTCTTTTTAGGTGAAATTACGATGGAACCCGTGGCTGCAAGTGCTATTTTGGCTAAACTTGAAGCCATTACCCATCAATGGGAAGTGATAAATGAAAGATTGGATCATATGAGAGTTCCAAGGGAGCAAGTGGGCTACCCGGACACACGTCAAGATGAAGACCGTAGCTCATGTGAGCTACGAGGTAAAAATGTTATCCCTTACACTCATATGAACGTAGTTACAGTTTTACCTAGTGTAGGAGTGCATGAGTCTTCATTTTGTGATACTCTTGATATTGTTAGGTCGCATGAGGACCAAACTCTTGTTGTAGGTACGCAAACACTAGTTGATCCTTTAGATGACGAAATTGATTCTCCTCGTGAGAATGATTTGTATCCATCTGGTGTTAGCACTTACAACTTGACTAAGGTTCCATTACCAAGTGACGAGAGTATTCACACACTAGTTGACCCTTGTGAAAAACAAGGTGAGTCTACGTTGGTATGTGAATTGCCAACAACTAGTGAGGGTGAGCAAAATGATCAACCGGGCATAGATGATCTTGATTTGTTTGAATATTTAGAAAACTCGAGTTGTGATTGTCTTTGTGAAGATGATTTTGATTGTGGTCCTTTGGCTTCCCATGATGGTTTGTACGTATGTGAGGACAACTCTTGTGAAAGAGAAGGTGATATGTGCTTAGAAATGCCATCTACTTCGTCTTTATGTGTTTCTTATGTTGGTCATATTCCTAGTGGAAATTTTGAAACTAGTAGTAAGTGCATGCATGATAACCCTTTATTTGAAGTTGACTTATGAAAAACTTTCTCAACCCTCTTTTAGTTCATGATATTTTCAATAGTGATAAAGAGGGCTTGCTTAATTTCGAGGATGACACCCTAGGGGAAAGTGAGAGTGGCCGAGACCTAAGCCCTTGGTTACGTCTCCCATTCGATCCTAGTAACTTCTTAGGGTGTGAAGGATGGATAGTTGTTGGTCAGTGATAACGCTCAATCTACAGCTCTCGTAGGAGTGTAAAGCGGTCGTTAGCAAATATAGAACCCAACCTGGGTTGGGTATCGATCCCACAGGGAATAGCTTGGTCAACAAGTAAGCAACGATTACTAGACTTTTAGTGCAAGTCTCGTAAGAAGGGGGGTTTTGTAATGTGTAACCAAATTATTAAAGCAAAAACTGAAAATAGCAAAGTAAAAAGAAAGAATGTTTAGTAGGTTGTGAAACAATGAGAATTGAGGAGTTGGGGTTATGTCCACCTTCTGAGTTATACGTCTCTATTGACTATGAGTGTGTTGAATTCAGACATGCATGTGCTTATAGAGAATTGTATTCGATGGTAAATCTAGGCGTCTTTCGACCTATTCGAGGATTATTTCACTTTAACTCTTTCGAGCTTAAAGCGTGTCTAACGGTACGAATTCTCCATGAGGTTAATCCAGTTACGACACTAACTTTTTAATAGGGGATGGGACCCTACTACCTTGACATTATCTCTTTTCCAGACAGATAACCTTTCTTTCGAACAAGTTAAATGTTATACTGGCGTATTCTTGCGTTTGCAACCACAAAGAATTTAGATTAAGATGAAGAGAATAATGATATAAGCAACATACGTGTCACGAACTCACAAACTCACAGCAATAGATAGTATCTCATTCGGCTTCCATAACCCCAACAGAGAAGTTTAGTTACCCATGAGTGCGAAGGAAATCACAATTGACATTGTTTTTATACCACAATAAAGATTTCACGTTTGTAATGGTGTGGTAGGCGTTAGGCGTGAATCCCTTAGCAAAGTAACGTTTCTCTTGTTGTGCAATTTAAGAATAGATGAATAGAAGAAGAAAAATAGAATTAATGGAAGAATGATTGTTTAGAACTAGAATGTCTTAGAAGTAGAATAGAATAGAATTGAATGTAAGAAGATGTCTCAAAATCTCTAGCAAGATAGGGTATTTATAATACCCATATCCTATTCCTACTAAGCTAATGAAATGCTTAACCAAATCCTACTAAGCTAATGAAATACTTAACCCAATTGTACTAGGTTAATGTATCATTATCCTAATCCTAATAAGCTAATGAAATACTTAACCCAATTGTACTAGGTTAATGTATCATTATCCTAATCCTAATAAATTACTGCTAGTCCCCAAAGTCTTCAGAAATATGGTTTTAGCCCGGGACAGAATTTTCATGCGCCATCTTTAGTCCTTGGCGTCCAAGATTGGCTTTTCTCCTTTCGTGAAGCTTTCTTTGGTGTCAAGTTATCCATGAAATGCTGAATTCTGCATCATTTATACCTGAAACTTTGCTAATCATGTTCATTAGCTCACTTATAGGAAAAAGGACTAAAAGTGCATGAAATATATAATTTGTTCTCAAAACTAGGCTAAAATATGGGCAAAATATAGTGCTATAGGCGTATAAATTCGCCTATCATCAGTCAGTCCACTTGTTTGAGTGATATTGTTATACGTGTTAGGTGGACTTTACTTTCAATTAGGACACCACCCCTTGATGGTGATTCCTTTCGCCAACTCCTTTGTAATTTATTTTCTAAGTCCCTCGTGATTATAACAAAGGACGTGTGGTTATATCTCAAGTGTGTACCTCCTTGGCATGTTGATGTTGTTTATTGTACTAACTTTAACCCTCATGTCATGAGGATGTGGTGCTTGTTTGTCTTCTCTTTGTTCTTGTAAGGCTTGGATTCGAGGTCGAATTCTTTTCAAGAAGGGAAGGATGATACAAGTCAAATGGCCACCTAATTTTTGAAGACATGATTGGAGGTCATCATTTAAGGGCACAAGAATATGCAAGGAAGACCAATTTAGAGCACAAGCAAGGCCATGTGTGGAAGATTGCTTGGAGCATCGAAGACTGGAGGACTCACGGTTTTGGATAATACTTAATGGGTCATGATTTGTTCATCTTCATTCAGGGTATTTTGGTCACTTCATTGGGTCCAAATGCACTCCATGGATATCCCACCCTTTAAGGGCATTATTGTCATTTTGCCTTGCCTTGTAATAGAATATAAATAAAACATTTTAGGTCTTTTTCTCATTAGTTGTTCATTAATGTAAGACTTGGAACATGAAACACCTTTAGTTGTAGGGCTTGGAATAGACACCACACCGAAATGAGGGCAACAAGTGCGAATATCACTTGTGTTGCAATGTTGGCTTGAGACGTTGGTGTTTAGAGGAGGTAATGTTTCTCTTGTGTCAACGTAGGAGTTAGGTTAACCGTTGTGTGTAGTGTTAAGGGTCCAAGATTACCATATTCTTGGATTCTTAAGATTATACCAACCAAGGTCTAACTATTTATCCATTTTGTTTATGTTGTAATCGTTTGTTTGTGTTCTTGTAATTGAAATTCGTGACTTGTTGTTCTTGTTCCATTGTTGTTGTTGTTCATCTTGTTGTTGTTAACATAGTTTGTTGTTAGCTGTTTTTAGGTGATAAACACATCAATACATTGTGTTCTTGTTGTTGTTTGTTGAATCCGAGTGTGGTCTTCAAAAGGGTCCTCAGATCTTTGATCTTGTGGACTGATTTTGAAGTGTGTTTCGTGTTGTCCTTGTAATTCTTGTATCATGTTGGTTGGTTTAGTAGAAATTGTATGCCTCCAATTATAGCTAAATCATTGATTATGAGAACAAATCTCCCAAAAGAAATTTGATATGAGATGTGCCATTCAAAATATAGCAGTATTCATATGCATCAAGCCAACAAAGCTCCCCTATTACTATTGGTTCAAGATCAAGAACCAGATAAATTTCATCTAAAAATTTTGGTGTGCAGCATATGATGCAATTGATTTATCACAATGCACAAATATGAATCCCAAGATAAAGTTGGAAATAAATGTTAGATTTTCTAACATTAGGGGAAGAGTTGAATAACAGTTGAAAATTATGCATGAAATGAATTATCTAGATCCTCATAAAAAATGTATATGTGAACTTGAAATTCAAGAGATAATTCATTTGCAAAATGTTGCAAACTAATTGTTAGATATGTTTGCTAACTCTATATGATAATTCAACTGTAAAATGCTCCAATGAGAAGTACGTAAAAGAACAAAGTCTATGACACGCCTAAAGAGTGATAGACCAATTGATTCTAAAGGTAAAATTTCTTGAAGAAGAAAAGGAGCAAATGATCAAGATGGTCATGATAATGAGGCAAGTGCTTTAGCACCGACATAACACTTCATAAAACCTTGACAAAGGTTCAGGTACCTGAATAATTAATGAAAATAAAGAGATCTTCATTAAGTTATGTCTTATTGGAACCGATATCAAACAATTGTCGATGATATCTTTGATATAATATAGCGCTCAATATTATAAATAGTATCGAGAATCTTGGATACAAATCTGTCAAAGAGTATGGACAAATAAATTATTGGCCAAATAAAAGTATGTAATTCAAGTAGTTTATTTCACTTGAAAGGTGAATATTTGGACCTATAATCCAAAGACCAGAGGTATGATGCCAGTAGGGTACAAATAATTTACTATAAGTAAAATTCGTAAGATATAAAGTATGACTTGTGCCTTGGGGCATAAAGATTTCACAAAATTCCTGACGTTATTGTAGGAGAATTATTCTCCTGTGGTGGATGAAATGAAGTTTGTTCCAGTCTGACAATGTTGAAAAACTTGAATACATATAATAAATTATTGTCATGTCTAGCTAGATGACAAAAGTTATATGAAAATCCTTGAAGAATTTAAAATGTTATCAAGCGATTCTATTGAATACTCCATGATTATAAAGATCGCTTAACTTAAAAACAGATCAATTTTGATCTCATGAAAATGATTAAGTACCATATTTTAGTGTAGTTGGTGCACTTCTGAATTACGGAGCATCATTTATAAGAATAAAATGGTGTTTTAAATTATGCGAGTATAATACGCGCGCTGCACTCTTTTTCCCTTAGCTGAGGTTTTATCCCACAGAATTTTCCTAGCAAGGTTTTTAATGAGGCAACTAACAATGCGTACTACTGGATGTATACTCGGAATGTTTGACAAATGAAATATTTTTCCATTAATGAATATACGTTGAAAAGACATAAAATGATGCATCTTGATAAGCATAACACTTATTTGATTTGCAGTCCCGATCTTGTTAGTTTTGCTGATGTAGGGTATTTATTTGACCCACACAAAGCTCGATCTCAAACAAGCTATGTATTCATATTTGGAGGTACTGTCATATCTTGAAAATCTACAAAGCAGTCTATTGTGGCCACTTCATCAAACCATGCGGAGATAATAGCTATTCATGAAGCAAACCGAGAATGTGTGTGGTTGAGATCCATGATACATCTCATTCGAGAAATATGTGGTCTGAAATGCAATAAAGTACCCACGATTTTATATGAAGATAATGCAACAAGCATAGCGCAATTAAAGGGAGGATTCATAAGAGAGATAGAACGAAACACATTTCGCCAAAACTTTTCTACACACATGAAATCCAAAAGAATGGTGATATCAACGTACGACAAGTTCGTTCAAGTGACAATTTAGCAGACTTGTTCACCAAAAGATTACCAACTTCAACATTCGAGAAAATGATATACAAGATTGGAATGCGACATATCCGAGATGTTAAGTAATGTTTTAATCAGGGGGAATAAATACACACTGCACTCTTTTTTTTTTTTCTTAGTCAAGGTTTTGTCCCATTAGATTTTTCTTGATATGATTTTTAATGAGGCAGTTAAAAAATAAAATGTATATTACAAGATATGAAATATTAGAGTTTCTTTTATTTTGTGTTAGACATTCAAGGGGGAGTGTTAAGAAATATTTAGATTTAGTGTGAATATTTTTTCCCATTTTCAACAATGAAGACTTTCTCCCTCCTTTCTATTGGTTGTCAGTGTTGACAAATTTGCCTATAAGGCATGTACGTATTTCACTTTGCAGTAATAGAAAATAGGAAAAAGGGTTAAAAATACCCCTCTACTTTCATTTATTAGTCACATTTATCCTTTGTTGTATAATGGCGTCAAATATACCCTTACTGATAACAATGCATTTATTTATACCCCCTATATTTAACAATACTCCTATGTGGTTGTACACTCAGCTGTTAAAATGCCATGTGGACGACACGTGTGTATTATTTTCTTATTTTTTGTCCAACGTCCAACCCTGTGTTGCTCTGTTAACTCCATTGAAGTCCTCCATCTCAAATCTTTTTCTTTCCTTTTTTTTTTCTTTTTCAATATCACATTTCACTGAACATTTCAATTTTCTTCTTCTCACTTTCTCCCCTCGGTTATTAAAAGGATATTCTCTTTTTGCCCAGCCCAATGTTGCTTTGATACCATTGTTTTTTTTGGTCTTATGTTAACCAATTACGATGTGCTTGCAATTAATGTAACGTTGTTGAATTATATTTTAACCAATGGAGATGGCAAAGCCAGAGAATATATCATATTAGCAATAATTAAATGACTAATTAAAATTATGAGTACTAGTTGGTAGCAGTTAATTGTTCACTGTCCTTAATTAACTGACAAATAATCTTGTCAGTTGCCCCTTGAATGTAACATAAAGAAATGTAGTAGTACAAGATAATACCCGTGGCTTAGAGTTTAAAATACGCTAAATCAGTTTATGCTCTGAAAAAAGATTAATTTTCAACTTAACATAATTATTTTCTTTTCCCTTTTTAGCATATTTTATATAATTTTCCGAAAAAGTCCAACTCCTGGTAGTAATTAATTAACAATGCACATTTAATTATTGATAAAAGTCGAATGCAAATTGATACCAAAACTCCCAAAGAACACACGAAACAAACACCAAAATCAGTCCACTAGTTCAAGAACTATGGACCCTTTAGATGACCTATCTCGGATTCGCAAGAAGAACAAGAAAGGAAGTGATATCAAGAGTAAAACACACTAAAAAACAGCAACAACACGTGATGAACAAGATGAACACAAGAACACAACTTTCGGATTCAACAAGACACAAAAACAGTCCACTACAAACATACAAAGTGCAATAAGATAAAGATAGATAGATAGACAAATGAAGATGTAATATTAACAACCCAAAAGCTTATTCCACTTTTGGACCTTTAATATCACACACAACCTAAACCTATCTCTTACGTGACCTCAAGGGAACCGGAATCCCCAAGCAATCTCCGTTTCTAAGCGATTCATCAACACAAGGATTCCACCTTGCCCAAGGATTCCACCTTGCTAAGAGGCTCTCAAAAGAGGCTACAAATATCATTAAAAATCTGCCCCAAAATGACCTAATAAGGTTATATTTATAGCTAGGGCAACTTATTACAAATGACAAAAAACCCTTGCAAAGGGGTGGATGAACAGTAACGGATGAACAGTAACAGCTTTGGAGTGTGGGACTTGTTCTCTACACTTCAAACCTTGTTCTTTGGATGGGAAGCCCCACAAGCTCGGGTCTTCATTCACGTCTTCATGTCCTCGAGAGCTAAGATGCCTCTTTGACCCGTATCATCCTCCCCTCCTTAGAAAGGATTCGTCCTCGAATTCAAACCTTGCAAAACGATAGAAAGGACAAATAAACACAAGTTCCTCAAGGTATGAGGGTTAGGGTTAGTGTAATGAATCATAGCATTATGCCAAGGTGGCTCAAACTTTACGTATACCCAAGCATCCCTCGAGTTCTAAAAAATGATACACCAATCACGGAAAACCCAAATTACATACAAGACATGCTTAGCATCAACATAATCATGCTCACATAATGCACACATGTCATTCCCGAATATGGTTTGAAATGATCAATATCACACCTCAAGTGATCAATGAGATCAAAGGGGTAGGGTATCCATGGACATGGGTGGAGGACATGCTTTCTTTCTCCGAGACTACCACCAATACAATCACATATCCCCTCTATGCTAGGATGATCTACAACAAAAACAACTAGAGGACCATCTTTAGTCAATCGGCCAACTTGTTCAACATCACCATTTTCACACATAAGTTGGTTGTCATGACTTCCATAAGATAATGTACTATCACTTGCCACAATGGATTCAACACTAGGTGGATCAACTAGTATATCCATAATTTCAAGTTGTACATTATCATCACAAACTAAAGGCACATTCGGCTCACTTAAAGACAAACTATCATTCGCATTTAGTTGGCTATTATCCTCATTCTCTAGAGTGCAAAAGTTAGTTTGATTACCTTGTAGCTCATGTGGAGCATGGCCACTCACAGAAATTTGATTAGGAAGGTTTGATGCTCCATCAATTTATCCAACTTCTTGCAAAGAGAGCCTTCCGTCCCTTTCAATCTCCCTTCCATTTTGTCCATTATTTGACTATCGATGGCATCAAGCCTTGCCATGATGGATTTAACCCAACTAGGCATTTCAGCTTCATTCGCCATTGTACCTATCAAGAGCTACTAAACAAACAACACAAAAACATCAAACACATTAAAGGTTGGCAAAAATCAGTCCACACGACGTATCAAAACAGTCCGCACACTCTCAAGCTCACACTTTTGAAGTTTTCACTCTATTGGCCTCACAAGTGTTGATAACTCGCTTGTACTCCAATGAGGTCACTTGGTTCCAATTGTGGCTAGAGGACGGATTAGATTATTGTTTTAAACGACTCAAAAAGTAATGTACAAACTTGAACCAAAAAGAATACTACGACTCAAAAACGAGAAAAGCACACAACAAAAGCTAAACACGAATGAACGAACACAAAGACTAACTAACAATCTAGTAGACGAGTACTAGTTTGCCTATTAGTATTGGAACCAACAAAATTGAAACTAAGGAACATTAAAAGGAAACTACAAAATCTGAAATTTGAGCTTAAGTATGCAGCGTGAATAGTAAACGTGATGAACGTAGCAGCCACGTATTGGTCTCAGTCCCACACAACTTTTGTTGTCCAATTTCAAGTCTTGGTCAATTTTTTTTTCAATTTGGACTTTGGTGGACTTGGTTTTAGGAGAGAAATATAAGTCTTGTAATCTTTTTTTTTTCAAATTCAAAAGTGGAAGACTTGACTTTCTTGTATCATTTCCCTAAAATATGGTCCTTAAATCATGGAAGGTTGTTGGAAAAGTGGTTGTTAAAGTCCTTTGAGTGGTTGGAATTGATTGTAAAAGTCTTGAGAGATCTTAAATTTTGGAAATTTGTCTTTCAAGACTAACAAAATACACTCGCTCTTTCTTCAACTTCCAAGATCAAACATCCACTTTTTCTTCAACAATAGATGAAGATGTGAAGAACACAATTTTTGAATCTTGAAGTTCTAAGGTTCAAGTTGGACCCCAAACATCAACAACACATTTCCAAACTTAAAAATACAACACAATAACCACCATACACGTTCAAACCTTGAACCAACAACACATCACACGTTCAAGTCTCAAACCCCAAACAACAATCGATCACAATTTGGTTCACAACAACAACATCAATATTTCAAGCTCAGATCTAGATCTAGACTCAAGAGTGTTAGTGATGAAGAAACTAACACTAGAAAAAACAAAACAAACAAAATGACTTCTAGATCTAGACAAGAAAATAAAATTTTCGGCCAAGATAACGACAAAATCCAGATTCGGCCAAGAACTAGAACAAGATTTCAATTTTCTGGAATTTTTCAGTTTTCAGTTTTTTTTTTCTTTTTTTTTTTGAATTTTCGTCCAAGAGAACCCAGGATTGGTAGTGTAGGAACACAACCAGCCTTGCTTTGATACCAAATGATACCAAAACTCCCCAAGAACACACGAAACAAACACCAAAATCAGTCCATTAGTTCAAGAACTATGGACCCTTTAGATGACCTATCTCGGATTCGCAAGAAGAATAAGAAAGGAAGTGATATCAAGAGTAAAACACACTAAAAAATAGAAACAACACGTGATGAACAACATGAACACAAGAACACAACTTTTGAATTCAACAAGACACAAAAACAGTCCACTACAAACATACAAAGTGCAATAAGATAAAGATAGATAGATAGATAGACAAATGAAGATGTAATATTAACAACTCAAAATCTTATTCCACTTTTGGACCTTTAATATCACACACAACCTAAACCTATCTCTTACATGACCTCAAGGAAACCGAAATTCCCAAGCAATCTCCATTTCTAAGCGATTCATCAATACAAGGATTCCACCTTGCCCAAGGATTCTACCTTGCTAAGAGGATCTCAAAAGAGGCTACAAATATCATCAAAAATCTGCCCCAAAATGACCTAATAAGGTTATATTTATAGCTAGGGCAACTTATTATAAATGACCAAAAAACCCTTGCAAAGGGGCGGATGAACAGTAACAGCTTTGGAGTGTGGGACTTGTTCTCTACACTTCAAAGCTTGTTCCTTGGATGGGCAACCCCACAAGTTCGGGTCTTCACTCACGTCTTCATGTCCTCGAGTGCTAAGATGCCTCTTTGACCCGTATCATAAATGAATAATTACGTGAACTTGGATGTGTTACACTATCCATGACGTTACAAGAATAATTAAAAAAAAATAAAAAATTGAGTGATTGAAAATTTTCAAGATGTGGAGAATGGACAAAATTACCAAATTGGTTTTGATCTCATCAAAAAGAGAATATCCTTTTAATAACCGAGGAGAGAAAGTGAGAAGAAAAAAATTGAGATGTTCAGTGAAATGTGATATTGAAAAAGAAAAAAAAAAGGAAAGAACAAGATTTGAGATGGAGGACTTCAATGGAGTTAACAAGGGAAGTTAGTGAAGAGGAGGGGCATATTGGAAGTTTTGGAACAGAGCAACACAGGGTTGGACAAAAAATAAGAAAATAATACACACGTGTCGTCCACATGGCATTTTAACAGCTGAGTGTACATCCACATAGGAGTATTATTAAATATAGGGGGTATAAATAAATACTTTGTTATCAGTAAGGATATATTTTACCCCATTATATAATAAAGGGTAAATGTGATTAATAAATGAAAGTAGAGGGGTATTTTTAACCCTTTTCCCTAGAAAATAATACATAACAAAAGATCTTGCAATCTGTTTCTGAGTTTTCTTTCGTTATTTTATTTCATAACAGTATCCAACTTGAGTTCACCTATTCATAATTTTATTCTTTTCCTTCATTTTTGGTAAGGGGAAAAAAATATTAACTTGATTAATAAGTCATCAATAGAACTAAAAGTCTAATTGGCAGGTAATATGAGTTGCTCTATTTTATGCTTTTTTATACATCACATGCTTTGGTACATTGCATAATATTGAATAGAATCTAGTCAACTTAGTCCACTTAAGCTTGCTCATTATATGCCACTCTTTTTATTTTCTTTCACAAAGGTTATATATTATATGGTATTTAATTGGCAATATTATATTAATAGGATAATACATATTGCTGTCACATTTAGCTAGGTCTTGATGTCTTATAGTAGTACTTCCTCCCTTCCATGTTATGTGTTATAATTTGATCGGACATAAAATTTAAAAAATATGAAAAGACTTGATGATTTTTATTAAATTATTCTTTATTAAAAAATATATTACTATTATTTTTAATTAAGTGAGTTCTTATAAATGTGACCAATAAAGATAAAAGTGGAATTATGTCTTTAAATAGTTACCAAATAAGAAAAGGTGATATTCTTTTTAGGATGAACGAAAGAAAATGACGACACATGAAATAAAATCGTGCGGTGAAAGTATCATTGTCTACTTTGCATTTATTTATTTTTTCATCCCTTTCGTATCATATGTCTGTTATTTTGCCCATTATTATTTATATATAGGCTCAAGATAAATAGCATTCATATTTTTCTAATATAAAAATACGTACATACAAAATCACCATAGAACTATCAATCATATAGTTTCCTTGTCCTATCGAGTGTGAAAAAAGTACTCTCTCTGTTCACATTGGAAACTTATTCATATTTGACTTGACACTTCTTGGCCTAAAATATCTTTTAACTATGTGAAATGGTATAAAAATGTCCTCTGTCTATCTATTGGGCCTAAAATGTCCTTCACGTCTACCTATTGGGCCTAAAATGCCCTTCAACTATGTAAAATAGTGCGAAAATATCCTCCGTCTACCTATTGGGCCTAAAATGCCCTTCATGTCTATCTATTGGGCCTAAAATGCCCTTTTCGTCTATTTATTAAAGCAATTTTGCCTTTATATTTTAAAAATAAATTATATAATACCACAACTTATCTTTATTAAACTATACGAAGTCATTTTTAAAAAAATTATTACATATACATAGTCGTATTAGTTGGTTAAAAATTATTACATATACATAATCGTATTAGTTGGTTGTCGGGAAAGGACATTTTAGGTCTAATAAGTAGATATGAAGGGTATTTTAGGCCCAATAGGTAGACGGATGACATTTTTGCACCATTTTACATAATTGAAGGACATTTTAGGCCCAATAGGTAGATGTGAAAGGTATTTTTGCACCATTTCACATAATTGAAGGGCATTTTAGGCCCTTTTCCGTAAATAAAATAATAATTTTACTATATCACTCTAATTACTATATGTAGGGAAATGAATAAGAAATAGTTATAGTAGTACTTAACAATAAGAGATCGTTTGGTTAGGAATAATACAAGTTATTCCGTCATTATATGAGATAACTTATCTCGTTACTATAGTCTAAATGGTGAGATAAACAATGTATGGACTAACTAATACCTCCAACTAAATGCATGATAAAATAATCTTGTATTTTATCTAAAAATTATCATACCTTATATTTCATATCAAGTGAATTTTAAGAATAAAATAAATATAAATGGTAAGTTACATCTTGATTTTTCAAGTGGAGGGAAAGAATATTTTACTATGAGCATTTACTTTTAGATTGAATTTATGGACATGTATAGGAATCAAAAACATATCTAGTTTTGTTTTCTTTTCAATCCTGTCTATTTTGGAAGGTAACATTATTGGATTTGTCATTCTCACATTGAAGTTAAAAGTGAATTCAAATACTCCTTGTAAAAAAAAAATTATATTGATGGATTAAATTTTAAAAAAGTCAAGAAAGGAAAAAAAATAAAAAATGGACTTAGTTATAATACTTTTTTCTTAGAATATTTGAAATAATATTCATATTTGAAAACAAGTTATATGTTGTTATCCAAATTTGAAAAACTAACTTCATATTAAATTTGAAATTTTCATGATCAAACTCTAATCTTTAAATAAAATAAAAAATTGTTCCAAAAAATACATAAATAAATATTTTGTATGATCAAATAAATCATTAGAATTATTATATAAATCAGAAGGAAATCTTAGTCATATCAATAATGTTGATAGTCACTAAGCAAATGCCACATAACTATCCAAAAAATTCAAGAGTAATTATAAAGAAGGTATACATATGAACCTGAACGTATACGTATATGAATATGGAAAGTTAAATCAAAGCTAACAATTAATTGGGTGAAGGTTCTTTTTTAACTTTTTAAGTTATTTATTCTTTACATAATTAACATGGTCAAGTAAACTTTGCAATTTAATTCTTCATTTTTACAACAAGATAACAATAAAATATAGGAGAAACATGTAATGCGTTCTTAAAAATTACTTTTGTTTAACCAATTATTTGTTAGCAATAAGTATTTGTGACTTATGGAAGAACTTGCTAACCAAAAAAAAAAAGACTTATGGAAGAACGACGAAAATTGAACCCACTTAAGAGTTATTTAGAAAGCTTATTTCAAAAATTAGGAGTAAACTTGTTGAAATTTATATAAATTTTATTATATTTCGTAAGAATTGTGGGCTATTGATTATATATAACTTTCCCTTACAACTACAAGATTGTAAGAGTTTGCTTTGCTTTACATAATTTTACAACTACTTACAAAATGAATAAAAGAAAATACTTTTACAACAACAACAAATTCAGTGTATTCCCACCAAGTGGGGTCTGGAGAGGGTAAAATATATGCAGTCCATACCGCTACCTTCGAAGAAGTAAAGAGGTTGTTTTCAATAGACCTCCGACAATAAAAAAAATACTTTTATGTGTATAAATTGAAAATTTCTAATATATAAAAATGAAATCACTTCTAAAAAATAAAAGAAAAAACTGTGCTCCCTCCATCTAGTTTTACTTGTCTACTTTCTTATTGGCATGGAGATTAAGAAATAGTAAATGATAAGCGTAATTTTACCCTATTATCCTTTGAATGTAATTAAATTTAATGTTTTGAAAAATGCATTAGATAAAATGAATTTTATTTAGTATCAAGAATAAAATGAATAGAATTAATTAAATTATTCATTAATTTTATAAACGATTACTAACAAAACCAGTTCTCTCTCATGGACAACTTAATCAATTCCTCCAATGAGATCGTTTATTGCTTTCAAAGAAAAAACGATGTATCTTGTTCACTTATAATTTGAATAAAGAAAAAAAAAAGTTTTTTCAGAATTTGTATGCACAATAATAAAACCCGATCTCCTGTTAAAAAAAACATATATATATTTTTTAAAAAAACTACAATGAACTAGAAAAATGATTTCTAACTTAAATAGGTTTTGCAATATAAAAATTATTTTACCATTGATGACCAAAGACAAGTTAATTGAAAGTGAGTCATAGTTTGGAAATTTCAATCATATGGATGAGTGGGATACTTAGAATCTTAAGATCTATTAAATATTGTATTCAATTCAAAAACTTTAAAGTTTTAACCAATAAAAGATAGAGAGGCGCATAACAGGATATTTAGCGCACAGACTATCATTTAAAAGATAGAAAGAGTGAGAGGGAAATGTTCTATGGTTCAAAAGAGGTGTCAAATTACATACCTCTCTCCAAACCACCATTCTAATTAACAAGTTTACACTAATTTTGCATTATTTTCTGGATATTATTAGTCTTTCAAGACAATTTTCTACTTTTCTGTTGTATATATTTTGCCACTTTAACGCCTATTATCACCTTAAATGTGACCACGCGAACAATGAATGATATGACCAAAAGATATATATATATATATATATATATATATATAATTAGGTATTGTGAAATACTATATATTATTTTCTTCATCTCAATTTATATGATATATTTATTTTTTAATCTATATAATAAAGAACAGCTAAAGTAAAAATATGGGCAATCCTGTGTATTCGATGGATGCAAATCAACTCCTTATATAGAATGCAGATCGACACATTCAATGAAGCAATCAGTATGACAACTTAATTTTAAAATTATCACTTTACCTGTAGTGAAAAGATTTAGTGTCCGTTTAGTCATGGATTTTGTTTTATTTATTTTTTTGAATTTTCTTTCACTTTATTCCAAATATAAGTTCAAGTTGGTAATTGGCTATGAGTATAGTTGTCAAAATAGGCTTACCAAACCCAACCCAGCCTAAGCCTCACGGGCCAAAAAACTTGATGCGCTAGGATGGGCTGGCCCTTCACTTTAAATGGCCTTAAAATGTATGGCCCAACCCAATCCTAATAGGGTCGCGGGTTGGGGCGGGTTAACCCTTTATTTTTATCAATTTTTTTGTTAGATTTTCTTTTTCAATTTGAACTAATAGATATGACAATTCATTCGCACTTCTAACACATTATTATATAAAGTACATAATTCTACGAGGATTTACAATCTTTTCAACACCAATACATTGTCAAACACATTTGAATTCATTGATTACATTATCTTAGTTAACATCAACATTCATCTAATTTCATATGTAAATTTAATAAGTTGAACAATATCTAAAAGTTATATATCAAAAATTAATAATATTTAAAATTTACTTAAAAATATTATTGCTTTGAATTTGGGTAATGTTATGCAATTGATTTCAAGGCTGCAACAAGTATTTGAATATTTCATGATGAATGCAATTTTTATATTTATGATTAGAAATTTTAATATTTGTCATTTAATGCTAAATGAGTAAAATATTGTGTAAGATACTAGGTAAAATTTTTTGAGTAATCACAATTTATATTTTTAATTCTTTTTGCTTATAATTTTTTTAAAAATTTAAGTTTAAATTGAATAACAATAACAAATGAAATATCAATACTTGATTATTAAGGTTTAACACTTAATAAGTTAAATATTATGTAGGATATTCAATAACTACTATTCTTAATTATTACTTTTTCTTTTACAATATTCATATATTTTTAATTTAAATTAAATAGTATTTTGAAGGGGAGTCTTGGAGTAACTGATAAAGTTGTCTTCATGTGACCAGGAGGTTACGGGTTCAAGCCTTGGAAACAGCCTCTTGCAGAAATGTAAGATAAAGCTGCGTACGATACACCCCTGTAGTGAGGTCTTTTCCCGAACACCGCGCATAACGATAACTTTAGTGCATCGGACTGCCCTTTTTATTAAATAGTATTTTGATCCATAGGCTGGCCTAGCCCAGCCTCAGTCAAGCCTCAAGGGCCAGCAGATTGACTTGGGTTGGGCTTATAAGCCCCAGTTTTAAATGGGCTAAAAAATCACAACCCAACCCAACCCTTATAACGGACTGGGTTGGATCGGCCTCAAGGGCCAAGCCTATTTTGGCGGCTCTAGGTATAAAAATTTCAAATGCAATCTTATTTTCACTTTTTTCACTCTTTCTCTCACAAAAATTTAAAAACAACTCCACTTTATATTCGTGATCAAACACAATTTCAACGTAAGGAAAATATGATTTTGATGGCCAAACACCTACTTATAGTCACAGATGTGTCTAAGATTTGTTTTAGACATCAGCTTTGAATTTTTTTTTTCTTTTCTTAAATTTTTTGTAAAAATCAAACAATATCATATTAATTAGGACAGTTCAAATATTACATTGTGTGTGGGGACCCACATTAAGCCCAAAAGTCTCAATTATTTCAATTAGGATGTGCCACGTGTGGTGTTTCTAGGTTAGGGTGCAACACTATAGCCAAAGGGTTGAAAGGTAGGGAGTCCACACACACTGTTTTAATCAATCATACTATAAAGTAATTAAACCTATGCCATCTTTATTAGGGCAGGACGACCTAATAATTTTCCACTAAATATCAAATCAAATAAATTAACGCAATTCCTTCAATTATGCACAATTCAATGTTGATGAATTGTGACTAAATATAGTAAGAATTAATTTATTTTAACAAACGTATAAAAAATATGATTAGTAAAATCGACCGGAGGAAGTAACAAATTAAGGACTCCAATTCTTAATGATCACACTTAAAGAATTGATTTAAGGAATTAGACAAATGAGTTTAATTTTATTTTTATTTTTTAAAAAAGGGGGGGGGGGGGGATTTGGAAGAAGTAAAAAAGAAATTCTTTTTATTTATTTTTAAACTCGAGAGAAACCCACAATCTTTGCCACACTTTCTGTTCTTCGGGTGAGCACTCTGTGTAACCTGCTCACTGTGTAATAGCTCACAAATCATACAAGAGATGTAAACCGCACTAGACAAGTCCCATGCGATAAGCTCACGACTGAGCGACCGACGGAGGTTGGATTCAATCCCTGATCTCTTATATGGAAAATCACCTTCCAACCACTTAACCATGCCACTGTAGGCTTAATCATTTTATTATATTAATTGATTTCATCAAATACCTAATATTTTTAGTGAATAAGCATTTTGCGTAAAGAAAAAGGCAACACAACATTACAATGAGTATCTGCTGACCATTGGTTTTATAATAAAGAATTGATCACTGATCAGTTATTGATCAGATCCCAAAATAAAGTCATGAAATTAGGTCATTAGATGAAGTTTAGTACTCTTTACTTTTGGAAGCATTTTAATGGGTTCATAGCATTTTTGGTCGCTTATTTATTACTAAAAATTACACAAATACACAATTTATGCTTTCAATATTACAAAAAATTCCAACTCCCTAAATATATTATAAAAATCCCAACATATACACAGAATATTATGTATATGTTGGCTAAGTTATGTATATTAATAGGGAGAGAGAGTAAAGTAATTAAAAAAATGAGAAAAAATATAATTACTTTCAAAAAGGTTGATATTTATGTTATTTATACTATTTATTATGAAATTTCGTTTTTAGGCCATATGATATTTGATTAAGTATATTCGCTTATTAGAATTCACATACGCAGAATTCGTTTACAAAAAAAATAAATTATTTTTACATATAAGAAATCTGAAAAGGATATTTTCTTTACTTCATTTTATAAGTTACCCAACATTCTTAATTCCTCCATGATATATCACGTTTGTACTCCATTATTGATGTAATATTATTTCCTAAATAGTAGAATATAATATATTGTCTACATCAGTCACGACCCGATTTCTCAAGTCATGATGGCGCCTATTTTAATTCATCAGTAGGCAAGCCAAGCCATAGTCCGGAATGAAAGGCAACAGGCTAACAAGCAGAGACAAAATAAAAGATCGCGTATAATGATAACAACAACAATAATAAGTGAAAACTAAGAAGAGAGCATATATATATTATATCAAAATCAGAGGAGGAAAAAGGACCAACTATACAAATGAATCCCTCCGAAGACTTGATAAGGTCAGTACTGGAGCCACTACTAATAGGTACGTACCCAAAGTACTAGACAAAGTCTAAAATGTACACAATATACACAGGCAGTATCGAGTGCAAAAGGCTAACTAGAGTAGATACAGGAAGATCAGCCTCGGACGACAACAAACTCACCCTTCTCTGAATCAGTAATGGAAGGTAGGAATCTCGTCAACGTCGACTGCCAGTACCCGGATCTGCATCAGGAAAAAGATGTAGAAGTGTAATATGAGTACCCAAGCAACGGGTATTCAGTAGGCATCATCGGCCGACTGAGCTCAATACAAAAAAGGTATAACTACAATGAGAGGGCGTAATCTGAGTCATCAGTAAATAGGGATGGAAAGGTAAACAACTATCAAGCTACACAACGACTGTAAAGGAGTAAACTCTCAGGAGGGTCCTGAACAAAAGTAAAATCCCATTCTTTAGGAGGGTCTTGAACATAAGGTAAAATCCCATTTTTCATGACGTAAAATTCCATTTTTCAGGAGGGTCCTGAACAAAAGTAAAATCTCATTCTTCAGGAGGGTCCTGAACATAAGGTAAAATCCCACGGATGTGCATTTCCAATGGTAGATGAATTAAATGAAACGAATTTGCCCTGTTTCATCAAAGAAAATTTATCAGTTAAAAACTTAGTGATGGCTTGCGGCACTTGGCTGTCCCGACACCTGCTCCAGTGTTCATTCCCTTCATTTTGTTTCAGATTATTGGTACTTGCCCTTGCTTTGTCGTTTCATTGACCCAAACTCGGATTATTAAGAGTGACTTTGAAATAAACACAACATCTCTGCTTTGCCATGCTTCATGAATAAACCCTTTAAACCTTGGTATTTTCATGAGTTTCCAGACTTGTCTATTGGCAAAACTTTCTTCACACCCCCTTTTTTTTGGCTCACAATCATGTCTCTTTCATGTGTTGGTCTTTTTGTTTTGCTTTGTGCAATTGAAGAAGTTGGTAGCTAGTTTTGAAATCTTTTCTCGCTTGTTTTGACATGAACTTGACTCAAAAACAAGAGAAAAATGACAGCAACTTTTGTTTTATTTGGATAACTTACTCAAGAAAATAAAAATAAAGATAAAGAGAAGAAAGAAAAGACAATGAATGTCCCCATTTGAAACAAAGAAATGAAAAATTTATCTTAAATGATAATCAACTCTAATGATTATGCCATGCATTTTGGATTAAGCCGCCTGATCTTTCCATCCAAACTCTCACCAATTGTTGTTGAGTTAATGGCCTTGAAACTGCGTTGTTTCCTTAGGTCAATTGCATTTAAGACCTCGTTCGGCTAGTGGCGCCTTGGAGGTTTCTTGCCAACAAGCCCCTCTCATTTTTTCTCGGTTCACCATTGCCTTATGGTGTCTGTGAGGGTTTTTCACCATTGAGACTCTCTTATTTTCATCTCTCTCAACTCACAGTCGTCTTATGGTGCCCGTGAGGATTTTCACCAATAAGATTCTCATTTTTATCTCTCTCAACTTACCATCGCCTTATGGTGCCCGTGAGGGTTTTCACCAATAAGACTCTCTCATTTATTTCTCTCCTAATTTCTTATGCTGAGGAAGATGAGTAGTTCCCAAAATGTGTCATCGCCACCATTGCATGTTTAGCCTTAACATTCTCAAAGATTGATCTGAAGGTCTTTCTTTGGTTGTAACTTGGCTTTTGGATAAGGTTAGAAAAAAAGGATGGCGTGGGGCCCAAACAACACTTGAAGTGGGGTAGGACTTACAACTTTTGGAATCGACTCAAACAATGAGGATTAACTCATGCCCCAGTTTCTTTTGACTAGGTGACACTAAATTGTTTATTTGGTTGGACCGAGCCCTGAGTGGGGCAGCCTACGTATCTCACCCTCGAGAGAGGAGAATCAGGTCATGCGTAGTTCTGGCAGCTTATTTTGCTTGATTCTGATTTTTTTTCTTTTTTTTTGGGGGGGGGGGATTTTTTTGACTCTATTTTTCTTCACTCTTTTTTTCTCTTTTTTTTGACACATTTTTTCTCTCTTCTCTTCTTTTTTTTCTTTTGTTTTTTTTTATTTGCTCTTCTCACTTTGCGATTCTTTTTTTTAACTCTATTTTTCTTGACACTCTTTTTGGAAACATTTTTTTTCTCTTTTTTGTAACTTTTGACTTTATCTTTTGCTCGACACTATTCTTTGAACTTTGCTTACTCTATCTTGATTCCAAAAGAGGGGTATGAAAGAAAATAACACTAAGGTTCAAATGAGGTAAACAAAGGATGACATAATGTTTGGATAGCAGAATGAAATGCCTTCATCATATCAATCCTTGAGAATGCAAGTACATAACATGCAATTGGAAGTGCACGATCAAGATCACTTATGAAATGTTTTACAACATAACTTGCCCCGAGCACGTGTGCCACCTCTTTTTCTACACTTGCCCAGCATACAACTCCACTTTGTTGTACATTCCTCGTGCTGAAGAACTCATGACTTCGTGGAGCTAATTTTCTTCCTGTTCCTCTTGATAGGATCACGTAGACACTGTTTGACCTAATTAAGACATGTCTTTCAATTGATGACCAAGTTATTCTCACGATTTTCAAAATAATAGCCTTAATTTTCAAAGAAGGTTTCAACTTGATCACCAAATGCCCCAGCACTCTATCTATTTCCTCAGATGCTCTCTTTTTCTAACTTTAACCCTCTGATTCAATGTTCATTCTTAAAGTGGATGTTAAGATCTATCTGTAAATTTCACTAGCATATCACATCACTAGAGTCAACATAAAATATACTATGTAAAGAAAACAAACAAACAACACAAATTTAAAACATAAATGAAAAGGGGGCACTCCATTTAATAAAAATAAAAGATAAAAGGGTTTGAACATAAACGACAAAGGGACAAAACAAGATAGATCCCGAACTACAACCCTGAAATAATTCAGAAAACAACAAAGAAGACAAAACAAACTACCAGACCTCTTCCTAGTGGGAGAGGGGTGAATTCTCAATTGCACAGCTTGACATCTTAGCCACTAGTTTGCATATCAGCATGACTAGAGCTTTCCTCACTGTCAATGTTCTGTACCATGATTGATTTATCTTGAATCATCTTTTCAATTTCTCTTTTCAAAGCTCGACAATCTTCAATACTATGACCCTGAGCCTCAGAATTATACGCACATCGTGTGCTAGGATCAAAATTTCTTGAACGCCGATTAAGGGTGTGCCCAAGGAGAGGAGTGATCATTCCCTCCTGTACCAATCTCTAAAATAAACTGGCATATGACTCTCCAATTGGTGTGAAGCTATCTCTCGACTTCTGCCTCATTTTATCGTTTGGCTTGGATCGAAAATCAGGCTTAGAAGGGTTTTGGTATGTTTGTGGAGTTAGAGGACGACTCTGAGGAGTTGGTGTGTTCCAATGTGGGTAAGATGTGGGTTGAAAATATGGTTGTGCACAATATACTAGATATGGAGGTGGGGAAAAAGAGTATAATGGATTTTGGGAGTGATTATGTGGAGCTTGGGCATAAACTTGAGCTTGCGCCTGAGACCGACGACGATATGGTCTTCTTGACCTTTCCTGCTGTCCAACTACAATAGCAAATGCATCTTTCTCATTCTTCTTCCCTCCAGGCTCCCTTAATTGATTGCAATATTGTCCCAAAGGTTTCACGGATTCCTCATACCCATCTTGCTCCTCAAATTTTGACATCACAAAGATTGGAGAAAGATTAGCATTTGAAGGCATGCCCCAGTCTTTGTATGAAACACTTTCTTTACCCGCAGGTCCTAGAAAATTTTTCATAGCATTTTCTGTACTCTTCATTTTTCCAACCATTTTCTCCGACTCTTCTGGCACACTGGACTTCTTGTTCAGAAACTTTGGTGTTCCAGTTAACTTAAAAGCAGGCTCAAGAGTATAACAATGATCACCAAGAGTATTGAATATAGGTTCACTAGTAGCATGGGGACGCACAACCGTTGGATGAGACGGTGTGAAAGTCCCAGTAAAGGATTGAGCAATAAGATCACAGACAACATATGGTGTTGTGAATGTAGCAGGCTTATGCTGAGGAACTAGAGGCAAAGTGGTGGAAGTATTGAGATGCTTTTGGCTTAGAATGAATTCTGAGTCATGTTGCGGTGCATCAACAACAGTAGAAAACTGACTTTGAGATTTTGGTGGAAAACACGAGGTATTTGTAGGATCAATAAAGGGAAATAGAGGAGGAGGTAACCCACTGGCCCAAGCTCGATGCATTTTTGTCATTTGTTGTCTTAGCCTCTTGACCTCTTGCTTTAAACTCTCATTTTCTTGATTCTTTGTTTGATCCATGATGTCACTCTCTATATCTTTGTTGAACACAACTAACCCTTTGGATTTGGTGTGATGTGAAGGACCAGCCAGAATGCCATAAACCAACCACCTTAAACTGACTCAACATAAAACAACAAATGTGTTAGAGTTCAATACTTTTTCAAAACCTCTTTTTTTTTTTTTTAAAAGATCACCGAACCCAAGAAGGGCGCCTATGTATCTCACTCCCGAGAGAGGAGAATCAGGTGTGCGTAGTTCGTGAAATCTTGCCAAAATGGCCGATTAAAGTCTTTTTCTTTCTATTTTCTTTTTCTTGAAACTTTAAAAAGAAAAGAAAAGAAAAATTTGTCAAAAGAAATGACGAAAATATTTTTGAATTCTTCGGCTTTAACATCCCTATACAAAATGAAACCTATGATTACCAAAGAAAATCTTTTTGGGTTTTCGATTTTGAATTTCATATGAAAACGAAACTTGAACCTATTAAAGGAAAAATCTTTTTTTTTTCTGTTTTCTCTTAAATATGTATATGAAACACCTATTCGAATAAAGAGTGAAGAAAATCTTTTTTGGATTTTTGAAATAAGATCCCCGAACCCACAATAGGTTGCCTACGTATCTCACTCCCGAGAGAGGAGAATCAGGGGTGCGTAGTTCGTCCAGTTTTGTCAAAATGGCCAATTAAAATCTTTTTTTTTCTTTTTCTTGAAACTTTAAAAAGAAAAGAAAATAACAAATTATCAAAAGAATTGACGAAAATCTTTTTTGCATTTTTTAGGTTTAAACTCCCTATACAAAAATGGAATCTATGATTACCAAAGAAGAATCTTTTTGGGTTTTCGATTTAGAATTTCATAGGAAAATGAAAATTGAAACTATTAAAAAAAATCTTTTTGTAGTTTTCTTTTAGAGATGTATATGAAACACCTACTCTAAGTGAAGAGTGAAGAAAATCTTTTTGAATTTTTCAGATTCCTGTACAACATGAAATCTATGGTTACCGAAGAAAATATTTTTGGATTTTCGATTTTAAATTTCATACGAAAATGAAACTTGAACCTATTAAAGGAAAATATATTTTTTTGCTTTCTTTTAAAGATGTACATGAGACACCTACTCTAAATGAAGAGTGAAGAATTTTTTTTTTGAATTTTTGAAATAAGATCCCCGAACCTAAAATAGGTTGCATATGTATCTCACTCCCGAGAGAGGAGAATCAGGGGTGCGTAGTTCGTTCAGATTGGACAATTAACGATTAACTAAAAAATTGACTCTAACTTAAGAGACAAAACCAAAAACAAACGAATAAAAACTTTTTTTTTGGATTTTTCAATTAGACACTTTAACTAAGACTGACACCATTCATTATGGAAAAAATCTTTTTGGTATTTTGCTTTTGACAAATACGTAGAAAAGGCAGAAAAAAAAACCTTCTTCTTTTTTTTTTTTTTAATTTACGGTATTTTGAGAAGACAAATGCAAAAATGTAAAATTTTTTTTTTTGAGGTTTTGGATCGTGAAGAACAAAAGCCATAAAGAATTCTAAAATAAACTACGACATTCCTTTTGATTCATTCTTTTCGACTCGCTTTCTATATATATATATATATATATATATATATATACATATATATATATATATATATATTTATTTTTTAAAAACAATCAGTCCGTCAAATGACCACGTTACCCTCAAATATGCAACAGTTAGCACGTAGGGATGCTTTAAAGGTGAGTCTCCTACAAAGGACCGTGTAGGCCCCGCTAGGTCTCAATATGATGCACGTAAGGATGACCTAAAGGCTGACCTACGTTGTGGTTTACTAACAAGGCCGTTCGGGGGAGCATATGGTCGATAGTGGCTGCTTTGCTTTCCACCTACTCCATACATCCAACGGCTCCCCCCCCTAAAATAAAGGTGACTCAACTAGAGTTCGTGCGCACGACGTGCGCTCCGAGACTTGTTGCAGAAAGAAGGCCGAGGGGTGGACTCATGATGACAGATATAAAGCGGTAACACATAGGATAAATACTATAAACAAAGAGCACGAAAATACACAAAAGTGAAAACACAAACAAAAATTACAAACAACGTTTATACACTCATAATGCCAAACAAAGTCGATACGACTCAAAAGTAAGCTCGAATTCTGAAATGTCCCCAGCAGAGTCGCCAGAGCTGTCACACCCCTTTTTTTTTTACGTACTCGAAAATATTATATATGTATTAAGGTTCGAAAGGGTTTTTATTATTAAGTGACAAAAGATGAAAAATTTGTTTTCGAAAAGGATTCATTTTATTCAAAACTCAGAGTCGCCACTTGGCATAGTTCGGTGTGCCAAGTCACCTTTGGAAAACCCTTTTCAAAACGATTTTGACTCTGTAAAACTGATCCGCGAACAGAGAATCCGACTAAGGAATTCTGTTGATCGAGGGGAAGGTGTTAGGCACCCCTCGGTCCCGTGGTTTGACCACGGTCGCTTGGTGGAGTGTATCGACTATTTTGGCATTACGAATGTATAAATCACACAAAAAAATATAGAACAATCAATCAAAACACACAAAGACAAAACAGTCCAAAGTTTAGTATTCAGTCTAATTATACAGTCCCGAAATAGAAAAATGCAAAAATATAAACCTACGCTAACCTATATTAATCCTAAACTATGCTTCAAAGCTTTACCCGATGCCTCGGGCCTTGATCACGAGCGTCCTCCGAGTACAAGATACCTCGGGGCATTCCCCAGATAAAATAATACAAGTGCTTCGGGGCATTCCCCGGTCAAATGGTACAATTGAGTCAATCATGATAAATTAGAAAATATTCGACACATATACATTCAAACATTCATCAAAACACCATTCCTAAACTTTGCCTACCCGAACCTAAACTTGTGCCTATGAATTTTGATCTAAAACGTGATATTATCAAAGTTAGCAAATTCGAGGCATATTTTGCATCACACAAACATCAATTAATCAATACGAACTAATCACATTCATTTTTTTATCCGCTTTTAATTCTCACCCCTCAAATCCATTCTCAACATGATTAAACCAATTCAATTACGCAATCCATCAATCAAGTAAATCAATCACGCATCCACACAAATAATTATTCATCATCAACAGAGACCAACCAACACACGATATTCAATCAAACACATCAAATATGATAAAAAATGAAATGAACAGAAGAAAGATTAGAATTGAACCTCGATTAAAGCTTTTAAAATGTCGAAATGATCAAATGAAACTTCATGAATCCGGAACCTCGAACGTGACCTCGAATCAGCCTCAAAAGAGTCAAGAAGCGAATTCATAGCTCGAAGAAAAATTAAAACCAGCAAAGAAACCTCGATGGCTCGCCGAAATCGGGGTCGGGTTGTCGTTACCTATCACACCGAAGCCCCGATAGACTAGGAAGCAACGACACAACATTTCCCGATCAAATATCGCCGGGAAGAAACAGAAACAGTAACAGGTTTGGATTTTGTGGGTTGTGCTCCGGCAGCCTTCACCGGAACAACACTCGAATTGAGGCTCCGATGAAGATTATGACACTATTCTGGTGGAAATTCTCCCTCTACCTCTCGATTTTCATCTATTTCTTCCCGATAGCGTGTATGTGCACAACTCCGGTGGCTGTGAGCACCGGTGACTGGATTATGTCGTGTGTATGTGTTAATCTTGGTAGCTGGGTATATGTATTGACGTGATTTTTGTGAGAGTGATGGGGGGGATCTGTGTTCAACCCCTCCGTCCGGATCTTTAGAGTATTCTGTGTGTATATATATTTTTTGGAGATGATTCCAAGCCCCCCAATTGTGATTGTGAGAGTATGTGTCTGTTTTTTTTATTATGAGGGTCACGTGGATGGGTATTGGGGTAGGGTAGGTGGGGTAGAGTTTGTTAGGATAGGGTAGGTAGGTGTTGTTTTTTAATTGGGTGGGTTGTTAGAATGTGTTGTCAATTTTTGGTTGGGTGGGTTGTTAGAATATTAGGATAAGACAAAATTAGTTAGGGGGTTGTTATTTTGTCATTTTGTGGAGAGATTATCACACGGGTGAGGGTACACGGTAGGATAAGGTAAACAATAGGTAAAAACGATATCGAGGAGGGACGAAATTAGGTGTCTACAGGTATTGGTAGAATCTCTACCCTAGGCACCACTGCCGCAGGCTAGGCCCCTAAATCAACACCACCCTATGTTGTTGGCTGAGCTCCCACAGCCGGTGGACCGCCAACTAATCTCAATAATTGTACTAATGTATCCCGAAGAATCGACGAAGATATAAAGTCGGGTAGATCCTGGGTTGCCCCCTGGACAACCTACTGATATGGCGGAATACCTAGAGCTCTCTCAATCGCCGAAGCTATAACAGGATCAAGTGATGGATCCCTGGCCAGATCTCGAACAGGGGCTGCTGCTCTACCCTGCCCCTGATATCTGGGTCGACCTCGACCCTAAGCTAGAACTCAAGAAGCGAACCTCGGACCTCGATCCCCTGCTCTCGAACCCCGCGTCCTAGCCATCTGCATAGAGAGTGAACTAATGAAAAAAAGATTACAATCAACCCAGACTCAACGCACAAAAATGGATCAAGAAAATGAGAATTTTTTCCAAAAAATGCTCGGTAGCCTCCCAAGGATAAGATGCATACGTCTTCGTAGCGATCCGCGAGACTCTACTAAACATCAGCTCCAGTACCAACAATACCACTAAGAACTAAGCTCTGATACCAAGCTTTCACGAGTCGATTTCTCAAGTCGTGATGGCACATACTTTAAACCACGAGTAGGCAAGCCAAGCCATAGTTCTTAATGAAAGGTAACGGGATAACATGCAGAGACCAAATAAAAGATCACATATAATGATAACAAAAACAATAATAAGTGAAAACTAAGAAGGGAGCATATATATATTATATCAAAATGAGAGGAGGAAAAAGGACCAACTATACAAATGAATCCCTCCCAAGACCTGATAAGGTAAGTACTAGAGCCACTACTAACAAGTACCCGGAGTACTAGACAAAATCTTAAATGTACACAATATACACAAGCAGTCTCGAGTGCAAAAGACTAACTAGAGTAGATAGAGAAAGATCAGCCTCGGACGACAACAAGCTCACCTTGCTCTGAATCGGTATTGGAAGGTAGAAATCTCATCAACGTCGTCTGCTAGTACCCAAATCGACATTGGAAAAAAGATGTAGAAGTGTAATATGAGTACCAAAGCAACGGTTACTCAGTAGGCATCACCGGCCAACTGAGCTCAATACAAAAAAGTATAACTACAATGCGAGGGCGTAATTTGAGTCATCAGTAAAAAGGGATGGAAAGGTAAAAACTTACCAAGCTACACAACGACTGTAAAGGAATAAACTTATGCGATACAAAAAATAAATAATGCAGTAATAATAGACAAATCAAACATAACCTAATTGGGCCCTCATAAGCCCGCTAGGCACACTGAAGAAGATAATTAACCTAACCGTACCCCCATAAGACGGTGGAACACACAGGTAATGAAAATAAACATAAATAATCTATAACTGCGCTGATCCTCATAAATCATGATAGTCATCCAGATATGCACCGAACCTGAACCGGTAGTGATGGATAATAACAAGAGGACACGTGCCAGATTTGAACCGAACATAGTGGTTAATAACGATAGGCCACATATATAGAACTCATAATCAGATGCCGGACTCGAACCGAAACTCAGCGGAACCACAACCATAATCAGATGCCGGACTCGAACCGTAACTCATAGTAACCATAATAGTCAAATGTTAGACTCGAACCGGAACTCATAGTAATCATAATAATCAAATGCCGGAATCGAACCGAAACTCATAGTAACCATAATAATCAAATGACGGACTCAAACTGAAACTCATAGTAACCATAATAATCAAATGTCGTACTCGAACCGAAACTCATAATAACCATAATAATCAAATACCGGACTCAAACCAAAACTCATAGTAACCATAATAATCAAATGACGCACTCGAACCGAAACTTATAGTAACCATAATAATCAAATGCCGAACTCGAATAGGAACTCATAGTAACCATAATAATCAAATGCCGTACTCTAACCGCAACTCATAGTAACCATAATAATCAAATACCAGACTCAAACCGAAACTCATAGTAACCATAATAATCAAATGCCGTACTCGAACCGAAACTTATAGTAACCATAATAATCAAATGCCGGACTCGAATAGGAACTCATAGTAACCATAATAATCAAATGCCGGACTCAAACCGGAACTCATAGTAACCATAATAATCAATTGCCGGACTCGAACCGGAACTCATAGTAACCATACCCACCGGTACTATTAAAATTCATACCATATCATAACAATTTCAACGTCTAAATAATCATCCGTCAATCTTAATTAAAAAGGGATAAATATAAGGTTTTGCAATTTAATTTCACGTCCTAAAGTAATAGATGTGATATTATATTAAGAGATAAAATTTCAAAATTTACTACAACGGGTTCTTAATTCAAATAAATAAGGCATATTATATGTATATATATCAAATGATACGGAACTACAAGTAATTATCTTGAATTAGCATAATAGTTTACAGTTTCAGTAAATAAGCTCAATATAAAGATAAGGTAAGTCTAGCCTACCTGGATGCCAAATCTAAAAAGCCTTTCCGCGAAACCTCAAAATAATGCTACTAAAATTCGAGCTTTGAATAATCAAATTTTAATTTGATGGTCAAATGGTGCTAAAATATTTTTGCCCAACTTAGGCTATAAAATATATATAAACATGCAGTATATGCATAAAATATAAGAAACTTGCACTTTGATGCCTTTTCTTAAAAAGTTTGAATTGAATAATGTCACTGTCAAGAATATGCTTTGTCAATATTATATAAAGAAGAGGCAAGAGACATGAGTGGCTGCCAGCTAACACCATGATTGCTTTCCACATTTCTTCCCCACGTGTATGGTTGTATTGTTACAACTAATAATTTTTCTACATTGCGTATATATTCGTGTATTATATAAATCTTTGGTAAAATAATTATAATATTTTAAATATACCATAATTAATAGAAAATTTTTGGTATCAGAGCCTCTATTATATACTAATAATATTTTAACATTTCTAAATTTACTATCTTCGCTTAAAATATTAATAAATCATAAAAAAATAAATCTATTATAAAATAATATAAATTTATCATTACTTAAAGAATTTTACCTGCATCGAAAATATTCTAGAAAGGTACTAAATTATATTTCTACCAAATTCCAAATTAAATTAAATAATCTGCCATACATTTAATTAGTGCTAAAATTATATGAAAATACAGGAATATGACCATAGTGGTCATTACGACATCTAAACAGATGTGTACATTTTAATTAATAATATGGGGAGTCATATATAACAAGGAACAAAACAAAAATTTATCAATAACTTAAATAAAAATTTATCAATAACTTAGGAACAAATATGGAACTATCCCACTTTAATTATGTCATTCATTCTTTCTTTTTTCAGATATAACTTCAAATGAATAATTGAATGACTACGAAATCACAATTTAAAGCATGATATATAAATTTGGATTAAAGTCTTTGTTTATGTGATTATTGCTTTGTAATTGAATCTTTAATTAAATACGTGAGAAAAAGGGGTAAAGAACGTGTTATATGCTGGTGGAGGAATGGATCATGGGCATTGTCTCCAACATAATAAATTATTGAATATTGATCCCTGTGTTTTAATTTATTAATCAACTAATTAAGAGAGAGAAAGGCTTAAAATTCCATTAAAATCTATATCTATATACATTATAAAGCAAAGGATGAAGCAAAGAACTCTTCAAAACTTCTTTTTCAACCTTCTCCTATTTATTGCATTTCATGATGAATACATCGATATTGTTTAAAGTTAATTTTCATTTAGTACAAAATATAAATATACTCTCTCTATCTTATTTTATTCGACACTTATACTAAAAATAGTTGTTTAAAATTAATTATCATTCAATACAAATATATAAATATACTTCCTCCATTTTATTTACTTGGCACTTATACTAAAAATAGTTATTTCAGTTTGTTTGTACAATTTATGAAATCAAGAGGATTTTATTGTATATTTTTCTATTTCTGCCTTTAATATTAAATAACTTTGTAACGTAGTAATAGTCAAATTCAGAGTTCAAAATTATTATTAATAGGGCTATTTAGTAAAAAAAAATCTATATTAAAATTTTCGTCGATAGTGCAAGTGAGGGAATGCGGAGGCAGCAGAGCAACTTCTTTCGGTGAAAGCAGAATAGAAGATTAAAATGATCTGTCAAGATTAGTGACTTAATTGTTAATCATGATAATTTTTTATCTTTAACATTTATTTATATTTTATAAAACATTCTTTAATTTTTCTCCATCACATATATGGGATTAGATATTTAATACTTATAACATAATTTTTTTCTTCACTAAATTTGTTTTTGATTTTCTTATTCAAATTCACATACAAAGGTTCAAATTGGTGTTTCCTGATCAACTAGAATGTTTCTCACAATTCTTTTTGTCAAATAATTTGTACCTAACATTGTGCTACTAAATTACTATATCTTCAACCATATTTTAATTTGTTTAAATCCGCGCAAAGCGCAAACAAGTACACTAATATATATATATATATAAAGGAGTTATTGGAGGCTGCTCATGTGGCACCTTTCAATGACCTCCATTCACATTTTTCTTTTTTCTCTTTTCTTTGGTCTTTTTCATCTATTTTAATTCATTTTATTCTAACAAAATTTTTAAATTATTTTAATATATGTATTAATGTTAGTCCTTATTGTGCCATTACAAAGGGTGATTATAAGGTAAACATAAATGATAATTTTATTATTGGAATAGGAAAAGACAATGAAAACTTGTAACAACAAATCAATTGAAAAAAGTATAAAATATGAGCTGACAATCAAGTTTGATGACTATAGATAGCTTTGGTGTAGTTTTACTGTAGCTAATTGTGGAAAAGAGAATTGTTGATATTACGAGACACGGGCATCAACAGAATTTATGAATTATGCTATTTCCAGAAAAATCTACAATGGCATCATCCTTGCTGCATATGGCAACATGTCCAACAAAAGGTGCAAGCCAAGAGACCACAGGGAGACGAGTCCAAACAAGGAAACTTTTGTTTCGTTGGATCAATTTTCTCTAGAGGCCATAAGTCATGCTGGAGTACCCCCGTGCAATATTATCCCTTTTAACCACATACCTAGAATTTACATCTATCCTAGAAAATCTTCTAGGAAGCATTGAAGCAAGAAAAAAGAAGCATGAAGAAGAAACACCGATGTAAAAATATAAGAAGAAGCATGAACAAGTGTTGGCCTTATTATTAATTTATTAAGCATTTTATTTTCTTTTGGTGTAACTATTCTTTAGGAAAATTTAGTTAATGACTTTTAGGAGAATTTCATAAGTTTGGAAATTGTATTAATTGTGTGTTAATTTATGGATAATTTTTAGGAATCACTTTTATTTGTAATTTGAAATTTATGTCAATAATATTGTCTCAATTTTTAAATTATTGTTCTTTTTAGTTTCTCACTCAATATTCGATGACTGTATCACAGCTCAATTAAATTCGAATTCACATAAAAAAGTTCGACATTATAAATAAAGTGCCCTCCTAACAAAGAACTTCTACTGTTATTGTTACGCGATTTCGATATAATTGAATATATTTTTCACTTCAAATTAAACTTATGTATGAATGGATTAATTTTTCTTCATCACATGTCTCTATTTTTTCCCACTAAAATACGTTGAATTAATATGAGAAAAAGGTGACAATATTTTAGAAAAAGTTCATTATTAGTGAATTGTTACATAAAATTGGGAGAAGAAAAAAATGAAAAGTACATGAAATATTTGAAGAATATTTTCGAAATTAAATAGTAATTTGCAAATAATGGTTCATTTATTTTGTTTTATATATAGTCATCCTAAATATGTAGAGAATAAAAATTGACTTTTCATTTGAGAGAAAATTTAGGAAATAAAGAAAGAACAATGATTGTAAAAAGGAAATATGCTTAATTAACGTGTGAGGAAGAAGGAAAACTAAATAAAAATGGAAAAGAGTGGCATAAAAGAAAAATAAAACAAAAAGAGATGTGGAGGATTTGAATTTAATTGTAAATTTCCTTTTTTTATTCATTTTAGTACATTTCATATTAATATTTGTATTTATATATAATAATAAAGTTAAAATAATTTTTTTAATTAATTTTATTTTAATTTAAAAAATAGACAAGTAATTTGTGACATATATTTTTAAGTAAGATGACTAATATAGAACGAAGGAAGTACCGCTCTTTAGTCACATTAGTATTTATCAAGTCCTTAATTTTTCCTCTCTTTTTTCCAAAAAGTTTTTAAAATTTTATTCAGTTTACCATTTAAAATATACAATTAATTATTATAATATGTACTAATTCAATTATAATTATTTTAATATAAATTAATTTTCAAAATTTTATAGCCTATATTTTGTTGACTATTCTCTCTGTTTCATTTTAGTTAGTCATATTACTAAAAATAAGTATCTCATATTAGTTGATCACTTACTAAAGGTTAAATTTAATTATTTTATCCCTATAATTAATTGTATCATTAAATGTGAACAAATACAATTTTAATGCCTATTCGTATGTTCAATGAATTTCTGATATTGTAAAAAGTAAAATAGTAAAATTTATTACTCAATTTATGATTTTTTAATCACCATGTAAAATAGAATATATCTAACTAAAATGAGACAGAGAAAGTATATGTCTTAATCAGAAGTGAAAAAAATTTCTTTGCTTGTATAATAATAAAAGAGAAATTTAAGCTTGCTTACATGGCACTATCATAGAGAAGGATTGTCATTATCTTTTTTCTTAGATTTTTGTGGTTATTTTACCTTTTTGCATATTTTTTTGTGTTATATGTATTTACAAAAATTCAAACATCACTTCTTAATTACACCTCCTCTTTTCCCTTGTATTCCTCATATTTCTCTCATAAATTCAAAACAATTCCAAAATAAAGTCATAATAAGTTACAAATTTTCAATGACTATTATAGTTCTTTTAATTACTTTTGCCGCTACTTGCATTACATTGATAATAGTGACTTTTCAACAATTTTTTTCTTTGCACATTCTCTTTTCTTCACTCAATTTCTATATCTTTTTCTTCCTCTTTTTATTTTTTTCCAATTTTAAATACATAATCTTTTTAACTAAATGTAAATTGAATGTTTTACGCTAAACTAATTAGGTGTTTCTTTATTTTCATCATTTGTATTTATAATGACTTTTAATGTATTTAATCACTGCATAATTATACTTACAATTAATTTTGTCTTTTCATTGTCTATCTTTTTGTGCTATATATAAATTGAAAGTACGTATATATTTTTCACTTTGTAGTTTGCTTACTTTATCCCGCTTTTAATTGAATTATTGGTATAACATATTTTTTTCTTTTTGAATTGGTATCGATGGAGATAATTTGATGATATGAGTTAGGATTTATAGAATGTGGAATATCACTAACTTTCAGAAAACAATGAATTGATAGATTTGGATATGATTATTGTTGATGAAAAGATATCTCATTACATTTTTTTTTTTTTTTGTAGATGTTCTTTTTAAAGCTTTTAATTCTTAAATCATTTATGCCTTTGTTATATCAGGAAACTTGACACATGCTAGAGAAATCAAGTTAACATATTTAAGTACAAGTTGAAAGAAGGTTCTTTATTTATCATTAAAAATTTTGAAGTTGTTAAAAATAACAGTGAATGCAGACCTATTAAAATTTAATTAAAATTATATTTAATTTTTCATAATTGCGATTAAAAGTTTATTTAGAGATATTGTTGATATTTTTGCAAATGATTTCAGCCCAAAGCTTTTCATTGAAGAGATCAAATAAAAAACCACATAATCAAACGTCTACTGAACTCATTTGGATGGTTGTTACATATTATTTCATAATATATTATTTTTGTTGTGTTATATCGCACTGTATTATTTTAGTGAGCATAACGTTTGAATAGATTGTTTCATTTTGGCCATTATATAATCTCACACATCAATAATTTGAAGGATAAATCTATTAGAAAAGTAGAGTACTAGATAGGATTACTAACTATAAAAAGGTATAATATTGGATAAAATGAGATTATTAAAAACGAACAATGATAAAATGAGAGGGGAAAAAAAGATAATGACGCAATTCCACCAAATCAGTCGTTACATAAGATAGAACTTTTCGTCGTTACTTATAATGAAACTTAACGATATAATAAAATTTAACTAACATGCAAAATAAATATGATATTAATACTAATGATATAACTATAATATGATGGTTAACAACCATCCAAACACATCGTAAATAATAGTGTTGCCTGAAGGGTAGGAAAGAAGTCAAGAAAAAAGAAAAGGAAAGCAAATTAAAAAAGAAAGAGCAAAAAGGAAGAAAAAATATAGCGAAAACACTTTAATTAAAGAAATACAGAAAAAAATAAATTTGTTCAATTATTATTTTTCGCTTTTACATGCTTGAGCAGAAAAAAAACATTTTCACCCTATTCAACAAAATGAAATGATGTAAGATATGATTTCTTTTCAAATATGACATTTTTAAAATGAAAAAACTTAGAGGAAAATAAATGTTAACAATAAATTAAATTAAAACTTGAAACTCAATGTACAGATTTGAGACTAATTTTATTCTTTGTATATTAAAAATAAATACTTATTTAAAAAGTTTATCATCGCACGAAGCGCGACTAAATTCACTAGTATATATATAAAGGAGATTTAGAAGTATGCTTTATGTGGCATACTTCTAAGTCCTCTATTCCCAATTTTCATTTTTCTCTTTTTTTTTGGGACATTTTTATCAATTCTTCCCTTATTTTCAAATTAAAGAGATGATAATATTCCACCCTATTTATTAAGTATAATTAATAATTAATAATTCTTAATATTAATTGAATTCTTAATATTAATTGTTGTAGTTAAGCTAATGGAGACTTGAAAAGACCCATCAACTTTTATCTTTTAACATTTTGCAGAAAAATAAACCCATTCAATTCTCATTACTCTCCATCTAACGTGCCTATCCCAAATGGCTAAATCCACTACCAACTACCGTTAAACTCATTTAATTTACATTAATCAATCTATCAAAATCCATATATATATAGAGAGAGAGAAACAACATCCTCATATTGAGGGTTATGTCATTTGTCATCAATTACGGTAAATTTTGTCATGTTTTCACCCTTATTCCTTCTCTATGTTTGCTTTCATGAAAGTTAATTTTGAGTTTTTATGTTCTAACAATTTTGGATGGAGGCATGAAAGCATGAAAGCATGAAGTAGAGAGGTTGCTGAAAAGTTAAGTTAAGAGGGTTTTGCTGCCTATCATACTTCAACAAGGTTAAAAAATACATGTTTGAAAGATTCAATCTTAATTTGTGCATGTAACCTTTGACTGGACATACTCATGTGGTTATAAATTATGGACACTCAGCACACGTACATGTTTGATATATTTCATGCATCACTATTTTAACTCTAATTTTGATAATTGTATGGACAGAAATAGTTTATATGTTCTTTAGTTAGTGAGGAATACGACAGTTTTGTAAAAATATGATACTTTTTTTTGTAAAAGGTACGAAATTTTTTTATGGAAAAGCTTGATTAAACAGATCAAATTTTGCTTTATAGTGGAGAATGTGATGCTTTCTAAGGTTGGTTGAGGAGGAGGGAAGCCTCCACTTCCCCCTCCATGTTGGAAAACAAAAGATTCAAGCTTCATTGTCAATCAGTAATAGAAAGAAAGAAAAGAGAAATGATGAAACAAGAAGAAAAAATGAAAATAGCAACAGAGGAGGCACGCGAGTGGCACAAACATTCAACATAGAAGGAATAAAAGTTGTTAGGGATTTTGTATAGGATTGGGACAAGTGTACAACCGAAAGAGTGTACAGTTGAAAGTAATTAGAGTGTACAGCTAGAAAAATTAGCTGTTAATTAGAGTGTACAACTGAAAGTAATTTCTTTATAAGAAAATTTTCATCATCAATAAAATAGATCAGAAAAATTTCACAAAGTTTCTTCTACTTTCTTTCATGGTATCAGAGCAGTAAGCTCAATCCATCAATCTCATAATCAAAATCAGCTTTTTTACTCCAACATGGCAGGTGAAACTACTCAGCTACCTTTCCCAAGCAACACAGTTGTTGCTACTACTGTTGTTGGAGCAGTTCTTCATACCAGTCATCCTTATTACCTTCATCCTTCTGATTCACTAGGGATGAACCTGATTAGTACAATGTTTGATGGAAGGGGATTTCCAGGATGGAGAAGATCTATTCTCATAGCATTGTCGGCTAAGAGAAAGATTGGCTTCATTAATGGTACCTCCAAGATACAAGATCTGAACTTCTCAGATTTCCCTCAGTGGAGCTGCTGTAATGACATGGTTATTTCTTGGATCTTAAATGCTTTGTCGAAGGATATTGAAGACAGTGTTATCTACTCCACCACTGCTAAAGAGCTTTGGGACAACCTTGAACAACGATTTGGTAAGTCAAATGGTGCAAAAAAATTTCACCTTAAAAAAGAATTAAGCACATTAGTACAAGGAAAAACTGATATCTCAGGATATTTCACAAAAATAAAAAAGGATTTGGGATGAATTGGACTCTCTCAATGATGATATTGTGTGCTCTTGTGTTTGCACTTGTGAAGGGAAATCAAAATTAGCTAAATCTTTACAGGACCAGAGGTTGATCCTGTTTTTGATGGGACTAAATAACTTCTATGCACAAGCAAGGGAAAACATACTAATGATGAAGCCTTTACCAGGCATGGATTTGCATATTCCCTCTTATTACAAGATAAAAATCAAAGAGAGATCTATGTGAATGCACAGATCTTCTCAAATTCATCTTTTTTCATGGCAACAGGACAAGGAAAACAACATGTTAGGGGAGGAAATTAAATTTTCAGGAGTGGAAATGAAAATTAGATTCTCAGAAATGCAAGTAGAAATCAAAAACCTATGTTTTACCCACGAAAATCTGGACCTAGTCCACGAAGAGATGGTAACACTCAACAAAAATTCAAAGGAAGAAGAGCTAAATATAATTCAAATGTTACTTGTAGTTATTGTTTCAAGAAAGTACATGTGATGGATGATTATCTTAAATTAATTGAATTCCCTGATGATTTTGAGTTCACCAAAGGAAAAAAGGCTTTGGTAAAAAGGAATGCAACATTGACAAGGAAAGATATTCATGAATTTGGGGATGAATATATAAGAGAACGGGGAAACAATTCATATCAATTTTTCAAAGAAGGATGCAATAGTTCATTTCCACGCTTAAGAAAAGAAAAGAGAGAAGAAATCGCACAGATGGTTAAGGATCTAGACATGTCAAAATCAGTCCCAAATGCAGAAATTAATACTAATGCAGTAACTGGTACTATTCTTAAATACTCTGGCATATGTTTTTTAGTTTTTAACTCTACAACTTAGATAATTGACTCCGGAGCATCAGAACACATGTGTTTTAATGTTTTTTTTTTCTTCCATGACCCCTCTTCAATTTCCCTTGAACATTAGTTTACCTAATTCTTTCAAGGTAACTGTTACCCACATAGGTAGTATCCCTATTATACCCAATCTCACTTTTACTAATGTGCTCTATGTTCCTATGTTTAAATACAATATTCTCTCAGTGCATAGATTTACTGATCAAATAAAATGGAATGTATTATTCACTTCCAGTCAATGTCTCTTCCAGGACCTTTCACTGAAGAGGGTAGTAGCTTTTGGTGAGCTTAGTGAAGGAGTTTACCTTTTACAGTCTCTTGTTTCTAAGTCTAGCTTAAATGAGTCTGGTTCTATTCCAGTTTCTTTTCCAGTTGTCACAAATGTTGTTTTAGATGTAAGTCTATGGCATGCTAGACTTGGGCATTTGCCTCTATCAGCAATGAAGCATTTCAATTTCTTAAGATTACCATTTGCTTCTGATTTTATATGTCATATCTGTCCTCAAGCCAAATAAACTAGATTCTCCTTTTTCTATCAGTGCCATAAAATCTAAAGGGTTTTTTTAATTTAATTCACATTAACACTTGGGGTCCTTATAAAAATTCTACTTACAATGGATACAAATACTTCCTTACTATAGTAGATGACTATAGTAGAGAAACTTGGACCTATTTGTTGAGTACTAAAAGCAATGACTTTCATGTCTTAAAAACGTTTATGCCAATAGTTGAAAGACAATTTAATAAGAAGGTTAAGTGCATCAGATCTGATAATGCACTGGAGCTTGGAAAAGGAACTTATGAGGCTGCCTTCTTAAGAGAACATGGCATTTTACATCAGCAAAGTTGTATGGCCACCCCACAACAAAATGGAGTGGTGGAAAGAAAACATAGATATGTTTTATAAGTGGCTAGGGGTTTGTTTTTCCAATCTGATATTCCTATATCATATTGGGGTGAGTGTGTACTCACAGCCACCTATCTAATCAACGTCTTTCCTTCTAAAGTTTTGAAAGAAAAGTCACCCTATGAAGTACTTTTCAATTGTTTACCTGATAATTCATCTTTAAAAACCTTTGGTTGTCTTTGTTATTGCTCAACCTTGTCTCAAGAAAAAGGTAAATTTAATCCTAGTGCTACAAAATGTGTACTATTAGGATACCCTCAAGGTCAAAGGGGATATAAAGTCATGGATTTTAAAACTAGAAGAGTTTGTCTCTAGAGATGTTGCTTTTCATGAAAGCAATTTTCCTTTTGCTAAAGTTTCTGCTTCACCTTCTCAAACTTTTTTACCTTCTATTCCTCCTTTGAATACATTTTCAGATTTCCCTTAAATTATCCCAACTCCGCAATATTCTCCTCCACATTCACAAACCCCTCAACAAGACATTTATCTTAATCCTCCAGAACTAACAAACCATCTTATCCCTGCCTTTCCACCAGAACCTCCTTCCTCAGTTGTTGCTCCTCCTAGAAGATCAAGTAGAATTTCTCAAAAACCTAGCTATCTTCATGATTTTATTTGTAATAGTGTTTATCTCACAAACCTCACTGATTCTTGTTTTGCTACACCTCCCTCTACTGTTTTTTTCTCTTTCAATGCTTCATCTAGACCCAAACAACATTTCTTACACACTATCAATTCTTACTCAAAATCCACTTGCTATTCACAAGCTGCAACTCACCCTGAGTGGCAAGCTGCAATGGATGCAGAAATTGCATCTTTGCAATTGAATGACACTTGGGATATGGTTGATTTACCTCTAGGAAAGAAAGCTTTACCTTGCAAATGGGTTTACAAGATAAAGCTTCTCTACAATGGTTCAATAGAAGATATAAGGCAAGATTGGTTGTGACGGGAGATATCTAAAAGGAGGGTATTGATTACAGTGAGACTTTCTCCCCGGTTGTTAAAATGACAACCATAAGGTGTCTTTTGGCTGTTGCAATCAATAAAAACTAAGAGTTTCACAATTGGATGTGAACAATGCATTTTTACAGGGATCCTTAGAGGAATAAGTTTTCATAAAATTTTCCCCCGATCTCATTCCTAGTTCACCAAATCAGGTTTATTTACTCCAAATATCACTGTGTCGACTAAAACAGGCCTCTCGTCAATGGTATTCTAGGATGGCTGGTGCTCTTGCTTTTAAGGGATACACTACTTCTTTAAATAATTACTCATTATTTTACAAAGTCTCAGGGGATCTGATTTCTATTCTAGTTGTATATATCGATGACATCTTGTTGACATGGGATGATCTTACTAAGATTGCCGCTATTAAATTATTCTTAAATACTGAATTCAGAGTAAAAGATTTGGGTGATATTCATTACTTCCTAGGAATAGAAGTCATTCGAGAACATCAGGGATTTATCATTAGTCAATGAAAGTTTGCTCTCGACTTACTCAATGAATTTGATTGTTCAAAAATTTCTAAGGTCACTTCACCTCTAGACTCATCTATCAAATTACAAGAAAATGCCGATACACCTATTCCTGATCTTACAGTATTTAGACATCTAGTGGGTAAGATGAATTACCTGACTCATACTCGGCCAGATCTAGCCTTTTCAGTGTTGAAGCTCAGTCAGTTCATGCTGAAGCCTTGTCATTCCCATTTTTATGCTGCACTTAGGGTGTTGAAATATCTAAAATTGAATCCTAGGCAAGGTATTCTCTTATATTCTGATCCTTTCTTGTCACTTTTGGCTTTTTGTGATGCTGTCTTGCAAGGTGATAACGCTCAATCTACAGCTCTCGTAGGAGTGTAAAGCGGTCGTTAGCAAATATAGAACCCAACAGGGTTGGGTGTCGATCCCACAGGGAATAGCTTGGCCAACAAGTAAGAAAAATTACTAAACTTTTGGTGCAAGTCTCGTAAAAAAGGGGGGATTGTAATGTGTCACCAAAACAATTAAATAAAAGCTGAAAATAGCAAAGTAAAAGAGAAATATTGTTACGTAAGTTGTAAACAATGAGAATTGAGGCGTTGGGGTTATGTCCACCTTCTGAGGTATACGTCTCTATTGGCTATGACTGTGTAGAATTCTGACATGCAACTGCTTATAGAGAATTGTATTCGATGGTAAATCCAGGCGTCTTTCGACCTATTCGAGAATTATTTCACTTTAACTCTTTCGAGCTTAAAGCGTGTCTAACGGTACGAATTCTCCAAGAGGTTAGTCCAGTTACGACACTAGTTTTTTAGTAGGGAATTTTAGGGGGTGACCCTACTACCTTGACATTATCTCTTTTCCAGACAAATAACCTTTCTTTCGAACAAGTTAAATGTTATACTGGCGTATTCTTGCGTTTGCAACCACAAAGAATGTAGACTAAGATGAAGAGAATAATGATATAAGCAGTATACGTGTCGCGAACTCACAACCTCACAGCAATAGATAGTATCTCATACGACTTCCATAACCCCAACAGAGAAGTTTAGTTACCCATGAATGCGAAGGAGATCACGATTGACATTGTTGTTATACCACAAGATTGAGTAATTTCGTGTAGCTTAGGTGGTAGGCGTGAGGCGTGAATTCCTAGGCAAAGTAACGATTCTCTTGTTGTGGAATTTAAGAATAGAAGAGTAGAAGAAGAAAAATAGAATTAATGGAAGAATTAGAAGAGTTGTAGAGTAATAGAATTGAATTGTAAGATGTGTTTTTTTCTAAAATCTCTAGCATGATAGGGTATTTATAATACCCATATCCTAATCCTACTAGATAAATAAAATATCTAACCAAATCCTACTAGGCTAATGTAATACTTAACCCAATTGTACTAGGTTAATGTAACATTATCATAATCCAAATAAACTAATGAAATACATAACCCAATTGTACTAGGTTAATGTATCATTGTCCAAATCCAACTAAGTTACTGCAGATCCTCAAAGTCTTCAGAAATGCTGTTTTAGCCCGGGACAGATTTTCCATGCAGCAGTTTTGGTCCTTAGGCGTGTAAACTCTCTTCCCTTCCTTCGTGAGCTTTCTTTTGCGTCAAGTAAGCCATAAAATGCTGAATTCTGCATCATTTATACCTGAAACTTTACTAATCATGTTCGTTAACTCATTTACAGGAAAAAGGACTAAAAGTGCATGAAATATATACTTTGTTCTCAAAACTAGGCTAAAATATGGGCAAGATATATTGATATAGGCGTGTAAATTCGCCTATCATCACAAGGACACTCGTCATTCGATTAGCAGTTTCTTCATTACACTCGGTGGATCCCCCATCTCCTGAAAATCAAAGAAGCAAGCTTCGATTTCTTTCTCCTTCGCTGAAGTCAAATATCGATCCATGAGAAAAGTAACAGTATAAATAACTTGGTTGGTTCGCCTACTTGAAGATCTTTCTGTTCCTCCCCCGCTACCAGTACCAGTTTATTCTGAAAGTCAAGCCGCAATTCATATCGCCCACAACCCAGTTTTCCACGAAAGAACGAAACACGTGGAACTTGACTGTCATTTCGGCGTCAACAATATCTTTCTGGATTATTCTCTCTGAAGTTTACTCCTTCAAAGGACCAACTCGCAGATCTGTTCACTAAACCTCTTTTTGGATCCTCTCATCAAAGTATATTATCCAAGTTGGGGATTTCATATTTCCCCTCTAACTTGAGGGGGATGTTGGAAAACAAAAGATTCAAGCTTCATTGCCAATCAGTAATAGAAAGAAGGAAAAGAGAAATGATGAAACAAGAAGAAAAAATGAAAATAGCAGCAGAGGAGGAACGTGAGTGGCACAAACATTCAGCTAAGGGTGTCAAACGGGCCGGGCTGACCCGGCCCGACCCGGCCCTATTAGCTAACCCGATCCGGTTTGACCCGGCCCGGTAAGCCCTAGGGCTTAAGGGTTCCGGGTCCCGGGCCGTTTTTTTTTTTAAAATGGGCCCGGTTAACCCGACCCGGACCAAGCCCGGTCCAGGCCCGCCGGTTAACCGGCCCGGCCCGGCCCGGAATATAAAAAAAAAAAAATTAATTTTGGGCCAACTAGCCGTTGGCCCAACGGCTATATAGCCGTTTTTGGGTCCAAACGCCTAGTTTGGGCCCATTTAATTAAAAAAAAAAAAAAAAACTTTAAAAAATATTTTTTAATCCCCCAAAAAAATCTATAAATACCCTACAACTTCAAATCATTTTTCACATAATTTTTCACTCTCTCAAATCTCATTCTCTCTCAAATCTCAATTCTCAATTCTCTAATATTCAATATATTTAATTTCTTAAAGTGTTCACTTTAATTTTTTAATTTTCATTTACAAAGTACGAGCGGAAGTTTCCAAAGTCGCAATCTTCGGATACTTCCAAAATTTGGTATTGTCGTTCCATCTCTTACGTTTAATTTTTATTTATTGTATTAATTGTTTATTATTTAATTTTATTATATTTGTGTATTTTGAATATTTTTAGTTTAATTTAATTTATATTATGGATAAATTAAAAAACCTCGCTGCTAAAGGTGTTAAAATTTTTTATCCCGGAAGCGGTAGTGGTAGTAAAAAGCGAATTACTAGTGGTAGAGGTAGTTCAAGTAATAGATATACCCGTGTGCCTTCGCCTCCAGCACCGCTTGGTACACCTTTTGAGGAAGAAATAGGTGTAGGTGCTCACGATATGGATTATGTAGAAGCTCAGAAAAATTATGGTATAGAAGAAGAAAATGAAGTAGATGCAGTTAATTTAGACGAAGATAATGAAAATATTGCTGAAACACCCGCAGTAGGAGATGCTAACGTTAGATCTGAATTAGTTAATCTCCCTTCCCGTCCTCCCAGTGCCCCAAAACCTCGTAAAAGAACTAGTATTGCATGACAATTTTTTGAACGTATATCAGATATTGAGGTGCAGTGCAATATTTGTCAACAAATATATAAGCATAGAAGTGGAGGCAAGCAAGGGGGTACGGGTACGTTAATGAGACATATAGATGAAGATCACAAAAGAGAGTTAAATATTGCAAAAGGTGGTGGGGATGTTGGTGGGTCAACGCAAACTAGAATGGACCCAACAACCGGTCAAGTAGCGAAAAAGTATAATAAATTGAGGGACAGGGAAGAAATAGCTAAAATGGTAGCTGTGGGTTGTTTGCCTTTTAGTTTTCCTTCTTCTGATGCTTTTATTCGTTATATACAAGCAATTTATAATCCTATGTTTAATGGTATTCCTAGAACTACTTGTCGGTCTGATATTTTTAGACTCCATTCACAATATTGTTTTTATTTATCAACATTGTTAAAAAATATTCAATGTAGATTGTCCCTAACTTCTGATCTTGGTCGTGCTGTAAATAAAAATGATTATTTAACCGTTACTTGTCATTGGATGGATAGTAATTTCGTGATGCAAAAACGTATTCTTGCTTTTTTATATGATGAAGATCGTAAACATACTGGACAATTTATTGCTGATTCTATTGTTAAAATTGCCGGATACTATGGTATAGAAAATAAAATTTTATGTATTGCTTTTGATAATGCTTCTAACAACAAGACTGCTATAACAAAAATAAAATTTACGCTATCTCCGTCCTTGCCTGAAATTTTTCATATTAAGTGTGCATGTCATATATATAATTTAATTGTAAAAGATGGTCTTGAGTTTTTTGAGCTTTATATTGAAAAAATTCGTCTTGCCGTTGGTTTTATTCAAGGAAATAATCGTAGATCGAGAATTAGAGAATTTAAAGTTAAATGTCAAGAAAATGGACTTACACCGATTTTGATGCCTGAGGAAATTGATACTAGATGGAATTCTACGTATGAGTTTTTAAAAACTTGTTATAAATATAGAATTCCTATTACACTAGCTTTTAACCAACATTGCGGTTCATTTGCTGATTCTGCTGATTGCATGCTACATAATTCTGATTGGGTTGTAATTAATGATCTTGTTATGTTTTTAGAAAAATTTTATGTAGCTACGGTTGAATTTTCCGGTGCTTATTATCCTACTGTTTGTAATATTTTGGCATATATAGCCGATATTTCTGGTTTGCTCCAACAATATAAAAATAAAGAAGGTTATAAAGAAGCTGTTGGCGCCATGTTTACAAAATTTAAAAAATATTTTTTCCCGATTCCCCCTATTTACTTGGTTGGTGCTATGCTAAATCCGTGCATGAAATATAATAATATGTGTCACTTTAGTACTCTTATTTATACTAACTTAGAAATAAATACTAACCATGATTCTGAACAAGTACAGCCTGATTTGTGGACGGCTACGGCTGATGCAAAAGATTATATAGAAAAATTATATAATCACTATGCTGATTTATTTGATTCAGCCGTACCTACAAATATCACTTCAACTGTCGCTCCTCATCCTCCCGAGGAGCCATCATCTTCTAAAAGGCCGGCACATAGTGGTTTTTCTGATTCGTTTTATGATTTAAATTGTTGGAACAGTGTTGATGAGAGAACTTACACATCAACTTATCGGGAAGAGCTGAAATATTATCTTCGGACGGCACCAGAGGATCGCAGACGACGGATCAACACGCTGGATTGGTGGAGGAATAATGAATCACAATATCCTGTGCTTTCAAGATTAGCTAGAGATATCTTGAATGTTCCAATGTCAACCATTGCATCAGAGAGCGCCTTCAGTCAGGGACGACAGCAGCTTGGAGACAACCGACACTCATTGGGAAGCAATGCAATGAATGTTCTAGTTTGCCTCAGAGATTGAATTAGAGCGGAAAGAAGAAACCAAGGAATGGAACCGGAGCCGAGCGACGAGCTGAAACTAGAAGAAATTATGACTTCACGGGAGAACTCAGCAGAATCAAGTCCAATGCATGGTTTTGCCCCCGTTGACTTTGATTATCCTATGCAAGTTCCCATTAATATTAACATGAATGAGTTGGAAAAAATGATGCATAATTTATAGATTTTTCATTCATGTAAATTATAAATTTTGGATCATTTTGCAATCAATAAAATTCCCCAAATTCATTCAGTCCTTAGTCGTTGTTTTTTATTTTTTTTTGAATATTTGTGCATATATCTTCTATAGAAGTGTATATTTAACGTATACATGTGTATATGTTTTATAAATTAGTATATAAGTATATCTATACATATTGTAATGTATATATAATGTAGTATATTTTATAAGTAGTAGTATATATACATTTAATGGTGCGTATACACGTGTATATATCTTCTATAGAAGTGTATATTTAATGTATACATGCGTATATGTTTTATAAATTAGTATATAACTATACAAATATATATTGTAATGTATATACATTATAGTATATTTCATTTAAAGTATTACATATACATAGAATAGAGTGTATATATGTGAATGGATCTTCTATAGACGTGTATATTTAACGTATACATGTGTATATATTTTATAAATTAGTATATAACTATACAAATATATATTGTAATGTATATATATTGCATATATCTCATTTAAAGTATTACATATACATAGAATAGAGTGTATATATGTGAATAGATCTTCTATAGACGTGTATATTTAACGTATACATTACTTTATGTTTTATAAATTAGTATATATATTGTAGTATATACTTTTTTTAAAGTAGTACATATATATTGAATGGTGCGTATATATGTGTATATATCTTCTATAGACGTATATCTTTAAAGTATACAAGTGTATATGTTTTATAAATTAGTATGTAACTATATATATATACATATTATTGTATATATATATATATATGTATATCACTATATTGTAGTATATATTTTATTTAAAGTAGTACATATATATTGAATGGTGCATATATATGTGTATATATCTTCTAAAGTAGTATATATTTAACGTATACATGTGTATATGTTTTATAAATTAGTATATATATATATTGTAGTGTATATATATATATATTATACTATTATAGAAAATGTTTTATTTAAAGTAGTACGTATAGTCATATATAATTATATATTGAATGGTACGTATATATGTGCATATATCTTCTATAGAAGTGTATATTTAACGTATACATGTGTATATGTTTTATAAATTAGTATATAAGTATATCTATACATATTGTAATGTATATATAATGTAGTATATTTTATAAGTAGTAGTATATATACATTTAATGGTGCGTATACACGTGTATATATCTTCTATAGAAGTGTATATTTAATGTATACATGCGTATATGTTTTATAAATTAGTATATAACTATACAAATATATATTGTAATGTATATACATTATAGTATATTTCATTTAAAGTATTACATATACATAGAATAGAGTGTATGTATGTGAATGGATCTTCTATAGACGTGTATATTTAACGTATACATGTGTATATATTTTATAAATTAGTATATAACTATACAAATATATATTGTAATGTATATATATTGCATATATCTCATTTAAAGTATTACATATACATAGAATAGAGTGTATATATGTGAATAGATCTTCTATAGACGTGTATATTTAACGTATACATTACTTTATGTTTTATAAATTAGTATATATATTGTAGTATATACTTTTTTTAAAGTAGTACATATCTTTTGAATGGTGCGTATATATGTGTATATATCTTCTATAGACGTATATCTTTAAAGTATACAAGTGTATATGTTTTATAAATTAGTATGTAACTATATATATACATATTATTGTATATATATATATATGTATATCACTATATTGTTGTATATATTTTATTTAAAGTAGTACATATATATTGAATGGTGCATATATATGTGTATATATCTTCTAAAGTAGTATATATTTAACGTATACATGTGTATATGTTTTATAAATTAGTATATATATATATTGTAGTGTATATATATATATATATTATACTATTATAGCAAATGTTTTATTTAAAGTAGTACGTATAGTCATATATAATTATATATTGAATGGTACGTATATATGTGTAATTGTTTATACTTTATATATTTTTTTAAAAATATATGTTGTATATTGGAGTGTATATAGTGTATATTGGATTTTTTATTTATTTTTTAAACGGGTTTGACCGGTTTTTAATCGGGTTTGATCGGGTCTTGGTGGGTTTGACCGGATTGGGTTTAGTGGGCCGGGTCCGGGTGAGTTTTAATTTTTTTACTGTTTGGCCCGTCCCGGCCCGATTAACGCCAAACCCGGCCCAAAACCGGCTCGGAACCCGGGTAAAATGGGAGGGCCGGTTCCGGGTTGGCCCGGCCCGGCCCGTTAGACACCCCTACATTCAGCATAGAAGGAATAAAAGTTGTTAGAAATTTTGTATAGAATTGGGACAAGTGTCCAAATGAAAGAGTGTACAATTGAAAGTAATTAGAGTGTACAGCTGAAAGAATTACCTGTTAATTAGAGTGTACAACTGAAAGTAATTTCTTTATAAGAAAATTTTCATCATCAATAAAATAGATCAGAAAAATTTCACAAAGTTTCTTCTACTTTCTTTCACTCCATGAGAAGAGCTTAGTGTATTGGACCGTGGATAACAGAACTCCAAAATCGAGAAGGTATTTAAAAATATTTTGATATGAAATCATAGTATAAATGAATGAGGAGTCCACTTAAAATGAATTTAACATCATAAGACTCTGAATTAGTTGAACTATTGAATTTTATCTAATGAATAGGGAATTCATTTTAAATTTACAATACCAATCTAGATTAATCGATCAATTGAATTTTGAATATCAGATAATTATATTAAAATGAATTCCTAGTAACTATAAAAGAGTAAGAAGCTAAAAAGAAGTTATTTAAGATATACTCCCTCCGTTTCGTTTTTGTTTGTTTTTATTGACTTGATACACCCTTAAGAAATTATTTAATAGAGATTTATTTTACTAAAATAACCCTATTAATTATGCATTGAAAATATGAATTTGAGTAAATACACTTTGTTTAGTCATTTAATGTTAGAAATATGGTCAACTAAAACGAAACGGAGGGAGTAAATAAAGTATCATTTTCTTAACAAATTAAAAAAAAAGTAGCATAAATAGAATAGATCGAGTATATCTCTAAGCGTTTTCTTTGTAAAAAGTGCAAATAATTAAATCCTTGTATTGGTTTGTGTTCTCTAAAACAATGACCAACATAATTTGAATGATAAGATAGAGATTTTATTTTATTTCGATGAAGTTAGATGTAATAAATTTGCAATACTGTCACATTTAAGTGCTTATAGAGAGACTAAAACTCTACTCCCTCCGTCCCAAATTACTCGTCCCAAATTTTTTAATTTGATGTTCTATTTTACTTGTCTTTTTCATTAATCAAGAAGAAACAATTTTTTTTCATGTTTTACCCTTTGTATTAATTACTTTTTTCTTTAAATTAAAATATAAATATCATTTAATAGAAATACTATGGTAAACTAATCATGTTATTTATTATTTTTCTTAATCACTGTGCCACCTCAATTTGGGACGGGTAATTTGGGATGGAGAGAGTACATTAATATCATAAAGAATTCAGTGCTGATACAAATTTACCAATTATAATAAGTTATTTTCATTGGCTGAGTCTGAGCACCGAAACATTTATAATAATACTCCCTCCGTCTCAAATTATCTGTCCCAAATTTTCTAATTTGATATCCCATTTTACTTGTCTTTTTTCATTAATCAAGAAGAGACAAAAAGTTTTTTTCCAAGTTTTACCCTTTGCATTGATTGTTTTTTCTTTAAATTAAAATGTAAACATCATTTAATAGGGGTACTGTGGTAAACTCGTCATGTTATTTATTATTTTTCTTAATCAATGTGTTACCTCAATTTGGGACGGATAATTTGGGATGAAAAGAGTAGAATATAGTGTAAAAAAAGGAATGCAAACAGTAAGTAGCTTATTAAACAATCGTAAACAAATATTTGATTAATAAACAATAATTTTCTTTATTAAAACTCAGTGACAATATATATATTTATTATGCGTGGATGAATTCACTAGTTGATAATATAAGTTTCATTATGTTTTAGTGGCCGAATGAATTTTGGGATTTGCATTGTGCAATATAACCTTAGAAAATTACCATTTGGGATAACATCTCATGTTTAGTACTTATCAGTGAAATTTTATGGAAGAATCAAGGTAATAAATTGGCAAAATTTTAGAAATAGCTAAAATTTAGATAACAAATGTGGGGTCATAGCTAAAGTTTGTCTAATTAGAAGACGTAACTACAGTTTAGTAGTTAAATGATACAAGACAAGATACGAAAGACGAAAACACGAGAAAATGAAGAAATGAGACAATAAAGTAAAGGATATATAGATTGACACAAAATGCTAAGGACAGGACAACCTAAGGGTATATTAAACTCGAAGACTTCCCTATCGAAATATCACAAGCACCAACCTCCTACGAGGACCTCACGGGAATTGACCCGAGCAACCCACGTTTCTAGACAACCAAAGAAACTCTCAACAAGTTTCCATAAAAACACTCTCAAGCGTATTCAAAACATCATCATCCATTAACTAACTAAAATGAAGGAAAAATACCGATTTATAGTCATGGGCTACTAGTTGATAACAAGATGGGCTCAAAAGTGACCATAAATGCTATTGGCTCCAAAAGTGACGTAAGAGCCAAAATAATGCAAATGGGCGTCCATACTCTCTCGAAGCCTAAGCTATCATCCAAATGTGGTGTCGCCCATTCCTTCCTTGGAGGATATCATCAATATAGCTTATTTCCAAGTTATCCTCCATTCACGTATTTGATCCCCTAAAATGACCAAATCTTGAATCCATAGATGTGATCCTAGAAGCATCGATCCCAAAGAAATGGAGCCCATTGAGCTTGTATCACTAAATATATAATTAGAAATTGTATATATAAATACAAATATAAATTCGCTCTAGCGATTTGTATATGAGCGTCGAAATTAGCTTTATATACAGATACAAACATATATGATCTCCAAAATTAGAGATTTTTATATGTGTCCCGAAATTAGAGGTGTGCAAAAATAGATTCAACCGATAAAAATGTTATTGGTTTATCGATATCGGGTTAATTATTTTTTAACGGTTTTGTAGATTTTTTTATTGAACTATTGATTCGATTTTCGATTTTAAGGTTTTAGTTAGTGGTTAAGTCGATAACCCAATAAGATTATGCTAAAATTATATTTTTATTCGTAATTATATGATAATGACCTTAGATTTTAAATACATACCTTTTTCTTTTGTATTCAATGATTGTTGTCTTAGTTCTTATAATTTGTGGGACTTCATACATGAAGTTAGTGTAGAACAAATGAAAATAAGAAAAATTAAAAAAATTAAGGGGGTATTTTCTTATCGGTTAAATCAAAAACCGAATTGATAAAGGCCAAAAATCGATTAATCGAAAGTCGATAATGAATATCTTATTAGTTCGATACCTTTTTAATGCGTTTACAAATCGAAAATCGATCAATCAAATCGATAATACACAAAATCGAATCAAACAGACTGATGTGCACCTCTACCTGAAATATACAAAATGCACAAAAAATAGATATTTGCTATTTAATCTAAATCTTAACTGTAAGCATAATTATCTTAAACATTAGCTAGCCTACTAATTATGACTTGATATTTTCTACTCCATATAACTTTTCCTACTATAAATTTGTATTATTTAGGCTCTAGAATTTAGATTTATCTAGTCCCTTAGTATTTCCCCCCCTAATTTTTCCTACAATAAATTCCTGGAATGATGTCACAGAGTAATTTTTTTTTCTGTCTCTACTCAAACCTCAAATCTCATAATTTTCAATTTAATTCATTAACCACTAGAAAATACTCTATAGTCTGGTAATTGCAACATTGAAATGTCTTAATTTACTTTTATACTTATTCTAACAAAATGAGGTCATGAGATATGTGTCACACTACTATTGGTTTAGTGATATTATATTAGTTTTCTCCATCTTTTCTATATGTTAAGGTTTCATCATCATCAAAACATATGATGGATATGCTATACTAGTTTGTTTCTTTGTCTTTTTTCAATTATTAAGGTTTTCCTCGACTAGAAGAATATATTTTTCTAAAAAAGAAAAATAATGAGGGTTAAATTAGTCTATGATTTAAAAATCACAAATACCGAAATTGTATTTTGAATAAACTCCTGGATGAGTTGAAGCAAAATTAGAGATTTTGAAAAGACCAAACAAGTCTAATATTAATCTCAAAACTATATAGTGAACAGTATCCTAAATAATTTTTTGCTTTGAGGCAAAAGAAAATGAAGAATATTTCAACATGAGGTAAAAGAGAGTGCTTTAATTAATTAGTGTTTTGTTGGTAAACTAATTAATTAGTGGGTTGATGAAAAGGAAAATGGGATTAGAGACAGAGAGAGAGACATCCAAAAGGATATATGTATATATGTTGTGGGTGCTGATAAAGATTGCATACTGATGACACATATATGTCTAATCTAATGTCTTTCAAGTTATATGCTCAAAACTTTTAAAAAAAATTACTAATAGAATTGCATTTCCTTTTTAATAATCGTGGTATTCAGATTAGTCTTCGTGTATCTTTTGACTTTATATGGTAATTGATATTTCCAGTTCGGAATAGGTATCAAATAATTCTATTCATCAAAGCTAAGATGGATGAAAATAAAGAATCTAAGTGTTCTTTCTTTTTTGGAAATTAAATCTCATGAAACTTCAAAAACTTTCCATCCACTACATTGGTACTAGGCCACGCCCGTAAATACCAAAACATTGTACTTGGTTTTAGTATAATTAATTACCATATTGATGTTGGGTGAATTTATGCATTTTAGCGTTGCTATTTTAGTCCTTTTGGCCTTGTTTTTAGGATGATTCATGTGCTTAATGTGGTGATAATGATATAATGTGCATCTAAGTGTCCCTGGATGTGCTTACAATGTTTAATAGTGTTTCCACACAAGTTTTGATTCAAATTGAGCACTACTAATATAAGCTAAACAACATAATCCACTTCAATTCCATCTTCACGTTATACCAATTCTAAATAACTATTTATGTTATTCACACATTTATTTTTTTGTCATTTTTATTAAAGTGCATAAATATTTTTCTTTCATATGAAAAAGCTTAACATATATGGAATATTATTAGTGATATCACTCCTTTCTTTTTTTGTTCTCATTCATCCCTCCTCTCTTCCTCTTGCTCACACCATCATAGCCATATTTTTTTTTTTTTAAATTTGTTGTATTGGTTAGTCCTTACAGAATGTCATATATAGTATTTTTAATTTTCATTTTTTCAATTAAATTAAATTCTCGATCATTTACTCTGTAAATGACCATCACACTTGTTATATATTGAATTAGTCAAATAAATATTACATTTATTATATATTGAATTCCTTTAGCAGATTATAAGAAGACATAAATAGTAGGTTGGCTACTGACTTTTGAATTTTTAATGAAAATAGGTTGTTCTTATATTGTTGTGGAAATTAAAGAAAAGATTTTTTATTTTTTAAAGTTTTTTTAAGTACATATGACACATAAAATAGAATTAACAGAGGCCACAACCAATCATTCTTAGTATTTGTTATGTGCGTTTATTGCTATATTTATTTTTAGACTTTTAGAGTACACTATGTAAAATTGAATTTAAAATGTAAAATAATATGAAAAAAGATAAATAGGAAAGTTGATCATAAAGAGATGTCATATCACCTTATCTATATCAAACTTGATATGTATTTATAAATTTATTACGATGCACTATATATGTCGATACAATAGATAAATGAAAAGTTTAATAAAATGAACAAGTATATACCATGAAAAATATAACTTCTTCATGCACAACAAAATTTCTTTATGTGTATTTAAGGGCGAATTTAGACTTTCAGTTATGTGTTTGACTAAATGCAGTAACTTTGAACCAAACCCTATTATCTTAAGAAATAAATTTTTGAACTTGTAAACTTCAAATCTTGATTCTGCTTCTGTAATATCTCAAAAAATGACAGACATAATTACAACATTTTGATGACAGACATAATTACAACTGTAAAATGTCCATAAGATATCATTCGGACGAAATAATACATTTAATTATTGGATCAATACAATTGCAAATAAAAATGAAAAGCAGAAGAAGAATAACATGAATGTTTATACCTTTCATTAATTTTCATTAGCTTCTTTATTTTTCTTTTTTCACGAAAAATAAAAAGTTTCTTCCTCTTTTTTTTTTTTTTTTTGGGGGGGGGGCTTAGGTACCAACCTTTCCATTGTGATTCTTGTTGGTACTCTATTTGACACAATTTATATGCAACCACCATCACTCTTCCTTCTTCATTAACTATAGAAAATGAAAAGACAAGAGTTATAAGAAACTGTACAATTAAGAAATTAAAGTTTCTCATTTAATTGAGTAATTATCTAATTAATTTTGAATTTATTTTTCAGATAAGATAAACAAAAAAGAAAAAAAAGGAGAATTCAAAAAAAGGAGAAAAAATTGTAATAGAAACAAGTTTAAGAAGCCTCCAAGTTCTATTAGAATTGTAATAGAAATGTTTAGTACAGAGGATTTACTAATTGTGACTTTTAATGTTTTGTTTATTAACGGAAATTTAAGGCACAAAGAATTTAATAGTTGTAACTTTTTTTTTTTTTTTTAATTTAAGCACATAAATAACACTTTAAAAAGGCAAAGCTTTAAGAAAATAGATAAATACAAAAGCTGATCATTGAGGCATGCCACATCAACATGCCTCTAATCCTAACTATTTTAAGGATTAGCTACCCTTAGAATGCATCAATTGTCAACCTTGTGATCTTGGGAGAGGGAATAGGGAGATAGAACATGGGAATACGCAAAATATGGTTTGTGTTTCTTTATGAAACAAGGAATTCAAATTAGTATCTAGGACAGGGATGTACTTAGATGCCATACTTGTTTCACACATAGGATGATATTTGTAAAGAGCTTAAGTGAACTATTACGTCCCCGATCAACAATATAGTTATAAGGTTCAACTTAGGTAAAGGATTAGATGTTGAAAAACCTTGATCATGCAATTAACCCAATGAATCAATAACCAAGATAAGCGATTTAACGAATGAAGTTCAATAACGTAGTATGATTGTTCGTAAGACTTAACCCTGGGCTCCTAACCATTGATTGTCCTAAGTCATTACTTTTCACATTAGTTTAGTTTCTTTTTAGTTTACACTTCTAAAATTATATTGTTTACTTTTTCTCAATTGTTGAACTAGAATTGGATAGTCGGTGACCGTAAGTCCCTGAGAGATCGATACTTGGGCTTTCTTAAAGCCACTTTAATACTTGATAAGACCACGCACACTTGCGTGTGCGCTTGGGCGCTGTCACATATCATTATGTGCATGTAACTATTAGGGGTGTACAGATCAAACCGTCAAGTCAAACAAAACCGAAGAATCAAACCAAACTGAGAAAAAAACTGAATTATGATTTGGTTTGGCATTTGAAAAACAAACGATCATTTTTTATTTGGTTTGGTGTTAACAAAAGAAAAAAAGTCAAACCGCCCAAATCAAACCGACATAATATATATATATATATATATATATATATATATTATTAATTTTCAATATTTAGAAAGTAGGTGTGTGTGTCTATATATATATTCATATTTGGGCCTTTAAATTGTAATATTTGTCCATTAATTGCTAATAAAATGATCTAAAACCCAATATAAACTTAAAACCGAAATTTTTCACTTAGTTTCAAGAGAGTTTTTCACTCCTCAATTTTTTATAATTGTGATTTTTATTTAGCACATGAGTGAAAACATACTTGATCTAGTTTTCAATCACAATATAATTGTAAAAAATAAAGATTATAATTTTTTTTTTGAGAAAATTCAAAAAAATCGAAAGAACCAACTAAAACCTAAACCGAAAAAATTAATTTTATGTTGATTTGATTTGGTTTATAGTTTTAATAAACCGACATAATCGGTTTCATTTTTTTTTCAATAAAAACCAAACCAATCCAACCTATGTACACCCCTTGTAACTATGCCCCCCTCTTTTTTTTTTTTTTTTTTGAATGTGTATACAATAGCTTTATCAATAACTCATGAATAACTTGAAACTATATATAAAGTAGTCTATGAATAACTAACATGAATAAATATTTATCACAAGATTAAAATCAAAAGAAAAAAGTGGTGGGAGCTACTGTAAAGAAGTCTTCTCCCTTCTTTATCTTGATGTATGCTTGAAATAAAATTTCAATGGATAGCAATTTGATTTTTCATCTCTACAAATAAAGATGGGATAAGATAATGAATCTTTTCTTTCTTTCTTATACACTAGTGAAATTGGTTCGCACTTCGAGTGATCATAAAACTTTTATTTAATTATGACATTTTTTTATTGAATATATAAATTAAACTTTTTTAGTCCTCAAATTTAAATGGATTAAATTTTTGTTACAAAATAAAGAAACAAAAAAACAGAAATATTGCACCATATATAAACTCATTATTATCTATTTTTGTTCTGCAAAATAATTTAAGTTATTTTGAAAGAATTAATTCAAATGTATGACGAAGACCATTGTTGCTCGTAGTTGGTTCGGGCTTATGCAAAAATTATTTATGCTTATGTGCTATATTTATTTTTGAGACTTCTATTTGTCCATAGGTTAGGGTGAATAAGAAATCCAATAAAGCAAAAATTCTCAAAAGAAGAATAGAAAATGAGAAGTGCAAATATTAATCATAGAGAAATTATACACCACCTTATCGATTTTTGTATATATAATATTTTTAAAAATATATCTACAAATTCAAGAAAAGGATGGCACTCTGAGTTAGTTAACATTTCTAATGAATCATTTTAGCACTACTAATATAAGCTAAACAACATAATCCACTTCAATTCCATCTTCACGTTATACCGATTCTAAATAACTATTTATGTTATTCACACATTTAATTTTTTGTTATTTTTATTAAAGTGCATCCGTCGCTAGTTCCAACCAATCGAGAGTTGAAGATGCCATTTTTTCTTACTTTACGGTCTGTGCAAACTTTATCGGACCCTAAGATCATCGACAGAATAAAAATGGAATTGTTTGGAGCAACAACCATTACAAGAAAAATAATTTTAGAGAGTGGGTTTGTTATTGTTAATGGTCTTAGTGGTGATGGAGCTGTTGGTGGTGGTAGTGGTGCTGCTGTTGATGCTAATGATGCTCCTCTTACAGTATTTAAAATATACCATTATGAGTATGATCATACTGGTTATACAGATTTTGCCTCTCCCAGCGAATGTTATGCATGCAAATGTCAAGACTGCAGGGCGAAACATGATGTAGTGATTAATGCTATTAATGGTTAACTGCTTCTGTAACGGAATTGACATCTAAGAGGGGTCTCATTCCATCAAAGAGGATTTTATTTCCATCCGCTCCATTAGAGATTAGGGCTAAGAAGAGAAGGAAAGTGATTTCCAAGACATTATCAAGCATCCAAAAAAGCAAAATTACAACTCCTCTGTCTGTGTGTTGCACTGAGCAATGTACAATATCCAAAGGAGAGAATCACGAGATGAAGAAGGTGAATATATATGTCTTTCAACTAACAAAATAAATAGACACATATCTGTTTCAACAGATTACACATCTGCTAAAAATTATCAAACAGATATATACATCTGTTGAAACAGTTGACTAACTTGTTTCACCAGATAAAGTATCTGTTGTGACATATGTCTCGTCTATTTTAGCAAATCAAACAGCTCTTCGTATCACTTTTATTTGTACCAACAGATCTATCTGCTGTAACAGATGATTCATATGTTGCAACGGATGGTTCATCCATTGGAAATTATCATACAGGTCTTTCTCATGTTAAAATTTATCCCAACAGTTGATTCATTGTTTCAATAGAAATATAATTTGTTTGGGACAATTTAAAATAGGAGGAAGACCTATTTGATTTGCTAGAACAGATGAGTTATCCTTTTTCATTTTGTTGTATCTCCGTGATTAGCATTGACTAATTTTGGCTTTTCAGGTGGATGTAGAAGTTACTGTTGAATAGCATTGATAATATGCTACTCTTTTATGGAAATACGGAGAACAGAAAGCGCATAAATCGTATGTAAGCTACAATAAAGCTCCACGACGAGCAAAGCCGAATTCCATAACACCGGATGAAGAACAACTTGTCCATACTGAGTAGATCTTTATAGATTGAGCCTGTCAAAGTAATACTTGGCATCATACTTAAATTGTTGTTGATGTATTTGTTTAGATCTGTACCCTTAACAATTTTTTACATTTCATTTATTTGTTGACTTATTTCAACTAATTTTTGAAGGCTTCGATTTATTTTATTTTGTCTATGAATTTTATTTTTCCTTAGATTTGAACTTATTAATTGAAAAGGAATACTTGATTCAAATATTGTAACAGATAATATATCTGTTGCAACAGACGACACATCTATTGAAAAAAATCGAACAGATTTATACATATGTTGCAACGGGTGAATTTATCAAAAAGGTCTTCCCGCTGTTGCAACAGATGAACTTAGATAGAAATATCGAGATAATGCAACAGATGACCAACCTATTGCAACAGATAAACTATATGTCAGAACGGGTAGAATGACTGTTACAACGGATGGAGAATCTGTTGCATTATAAAAGTTCAACTTTCATTGGACATAAAAAATTGCCACTATGTGTAAAAAAGTTAAAGTGCATTGAAATAAAAAAGGCAAAACCCATCGACGGTGTTCAGTTCAAACACCTAAAATAAAATAGGCATCAAGTAGACAATGTTTATTTTAAACACGTAAAATTAAATAGGCATAAAATGTGTCAGTTTGACACTTTTTGGCCCCCAACAGTCATTCCCCCCCCCCCCCCATTGTCTTATATATTCATCTTTCTCCTAAAATTTAACCCTAAATTCTCAAATCTTTTTCTTCATCATCATCTTCTTTTATCTATCCAAATTCTTCAAATTATTTGCATTTGGTCTTTCTTTTCTTCATTTTTTTTATTTTTTCCAACTGAGCTTGATAATGTTGAGCGCATCTTCTACTGTTTTTTGTGATAAAGATTTTCGATATTGTAAGTGCGGTCATGAAGATCTGTTAAAGACTTCTTGGACTCAACAAAATCCAGGTCGTAGGTTTTCTACTTGTAAGATTTCAAAGGTAATATTTTTTTATTTAATTAGTTGATTAATTATTGACTTGTAATTATTTTGTAATTGTCTTCTCTTTTTTTTTTTAGAAATTGGATGGATGCGATTACTTTGATTGGTATGAAGAACGACACCCTTCAGAAGAAAATCGTGTAATCTGGGGTTTGTTGAACAAAGTCAAGGCTTCTGAAGAGAAACAAAATCGAGCAAGAAGATACTACATTATTGCCGTTATTGTTACTGGTTTGGTGTTGTTGGGCACATGGATATTCAAGCCTAATTGCTGAAATTTTCATATTGGTGTGTGTATTTACGACTGGTTTGGTATTATTGAGCACATGGATATTCAAGCGTAACTATTGGAAAATCTCAAAAAGATTTTGGCATATGTTGTAAAATTTAGGTCATCTGTTGGAAATTATCATATAGGTCTTCCCACTATTACAACAGATAAGATTTAGATTACATAGAAATAACATCGGCATAATGCAACAGATGACCAACTTATTGCAACAGATAAACTATCTGCCATAACAGATTTAATATATTTTACAATAGATTGACAATCTATTGCATTATAAAAAAACTCAACTTTTCATCAGAAAAAAATTATTGCCACTAAATGTACATGTAATAAAGTGAAGGGGGTGACTTGAAATTAAAAATTGTTATTTTACAGGCTCTTCTATATACACAGGCTTCAAGCGTCCAGTTAGTACCCATAAGCCCAGACCTCTTGCAGGTTTTCCATAGCGTTGTCGCATAGAAAAGTCATTGGCTCGACAATTTCTGTGCCGGTCAGTAAATATTCGATGTGTGCAAGAGCGTGCGAGCCGCTCGCGTTACCTGTATCATCTTTTGGAAGGATCATTCCCTTGTTTCGACCTTTAAAATCTCATGATTTCTTCATCAACACTTACTTTGGCAAATGATTCATCAGTTTACTCTTCCTCAACAAGATGAGCAACAACATCATCAGTGGCTCCACGAGGAGAAGAAGATCAAAATCATCGATGAGAGGCATGTTGCAGTCATAAACATTGATCTTTCCCTCCTCTAGTAGTATCTCAATATCCCGATAATGCATGTCATTCACGCTAATGACTGCAAGAATCCTTTTTGCCTCGGTCCAGCTCTTGCCGTGTGGATTTGGCCTCTTTCCTCTAACATATTTTATCATTTCTTCTTCATCCAAGTCCAACGTAGGAACTAGGAAATCAAGTCCCACATCAAGGGATCACACCTTCCCATTGAGTAGATCGTACCTATCTTTGAGCTTCTTGCAGAAGTTGAGGTCCATTATCATATCGACAGTGTCATAAGCTTTCCGGTATGTTAATTGCCTTTTTCTCATAAGGCAGAGAATTATGTCAATATGCTATGATATAAGAAATCAATTTTTAAATAGGTTAGTAATTGTAAAGATGCAACGGATGGTCCATCTATTGCATAGGGTTCTCTAAATCAATAATCCAACGCAACTTATGCAACAGATGGATAATAAGTTGCAATAGAACCTCTACCAGTATACTCAGCTATTTTAACAGATTTAAAATTTTTTGTGTAGCTTCTTCTTCATGGGTTAGATTAGAAGGCTAGGATAGAAAAAGTAAACTTTTCTTGTCCTCGTACGACATACGCATATCAGTCATAGTCTGGAAGTCTTGGGGGGAAAGGGAGGCCTGGGGTAATCTGGTGCACCTGGCTTGGCATTCTTGGCCCGTCGCAGATCCCTCTTCTCTTTGGTGCCAAGTTCCACGTATATGTCTACCTTTTTAATCGACCCCTGAAATTCAATAGCTTTTGGAGAGGAAGGAATTGTAATTTTTTTTTATTTTCGACCGGAGAGCACGTCTCTAATTGCTTTTTTCTTTCTCCTAACCAATACTGTTGGAGTGTGTGGCTCCCTCACCTTTTTGGATGGTATGACACACCTCTTGGATTTGAATTCCTCGACAGCTTTAGAAATAGCCTCTACTTTTTCAAAGAGTTTATCCTGGTTGTCCTTGCACTCTTCGCATTCACAACGAGAATACGAGGGTGAAGAGGGGTGAGAGGGACCTATGCAAGGGTGAAAGGGGGTGTTTTTCAAAATATTTATTTTTTCTTAAGCATCAACATGCTCATCATCACCAGTGGTAGTAGCATCAGCATGCCTACCACCAACACTAACAACTCCACCAAAAGAAGCTCCCGGATCTGCCTTAGTAGGTTGGTCATGAAGATCCTCAACATTAGGCTGACCTTGCCTAACTGCTCTTCTTATGGCTGTTGCTCCAGCCAATTCCTTCTTTATTAACTCCACCGTTGGGCCTGCTATAGTATCAACATGACCTAGAGTAATATAAGAAATCATCATCGACTCCTCCTTAGTAGGCAAGATTCATGGATGCACAACCTATAAAAAAGAAAAAAAGACATACATTTAGATCATATAATATAATGATTTTCATAGTTGGGTTACATTTAAAAGAAAAGACCCATTTGTTGCATAGTTTGCAGTATACAGTTAAAATTCCTTTGAGCCGGGTTCAGAGAAACAGAGCAACGCATGGATAATCTGATGCAAAATATCAATCATCTATCGCAACAGATTACCAATCTGTTGCAACAGTTTCACAAGACGGGTAATCTGTTATCTCCACTCAAAGTATACTTTGCGAGCTCGTAGAGGTGCTAAGCCCCACTCATAATTTGTGATGTAAACATAGAGAGATGCCCACTCAATAGTGGTCTGGATATACTAGGAAATATCATCCACTAATTGGGTAAGAGTACCATTATTTGAAAAAGTCATGGAAGAAACTTTGGCAAATATGACTATAGAAAACTAGGCCAGTTGGTAGGTCGAGGTAGTGGTGTGGTTCTCGATAAAAGAGGAGTGTCGGTAGAAACCTGAGGAGTGTATGAATCAAGTGTTGGAACTGGAGATGCCTTCACCCCCTCTAAGCTATGCAAATCACTTGCAAATGGATCTACCAAAACTCATACTTTACTCTTAATCCCCATGGTATTATCCTTGTCTTAGCAATGTGTGATATCTATCACTCCGGTGTATATAATTCTCTAGTCAATCTTGGTGAAGAAAGGGACCTTGTACTTAAGGCAAAGTATTGTAATGAGAGAAGCAAAGGGCAAAAAGGTGCCCAATTTCTTTGACATTTGTTTTATCATTTCCACTATCAATTCTCTGAGATTCACTGGACTCTTGTTCATAATACACCCAACAATGATATCTCTTTCTATCATAACATCTTGGTCATTCCTTGAAGGAAGTAGGTGGTTACTAACAAATCCAGCCAATATTTGGTTTGAACCTAAAGTCTCTGTTTGATTTTCCAACATCATTTACCCATAAAGGAAGTCCTTTAGCAATCACAAGAGGAAACCAAGGAAAATATTCACACCTTCTAAATACTCTCTTCTTACACTCCACCCGAATTTTATGTTACAAGTAAAACATATCTAATTAATCTCAAAGGTCATGCAATGGATTTCAACACCCTAAACTAGTATACTAGAGAGGCAAGGCTTTTCAAAAACCAAATTCTTGTACTTTTCTCATTGTTTCAAATAATATATGAGGCATAAACTTCCCAGAATAGTTTGAAAAAGTATCATAGTGATGAGAAGGAGGTTCCATATCCGTGAAGAGATCCCATAGTCGGTCTTTAACTTTAGTAATGATTTTGGGAAAGTGGTTTTCAACTTCTTTCATATTAAATACCTTATTATGATTGAAACCCCTAGTGTGTACCCAATAATCATAAAGATATCTCATACCCTCTACGCCAAAACAGATTTGATCCACCTCTTTTGAAATACCTAGACTTTGGACCCTTAGAAAAATTTCCTTGGATGAGGGTTCTGGACAGGGTATGACTCATAGGTACTAGTCGTACCCTAGGATACGAACTAAGGTCCTCTCTCTCATATATTGATCAGTGTCTGTTGGGTACATTTTTTCCAAGATATGGTTTAGCCTATCCCTAGTTGTATGTTAGGGTACATGTCATATACTACCTAGTCATATAAAGTGTTGGTCTTGATCTAGTGGTCATTGACTTGGATGCGGGTTGCATACCCTTGGGTACAAGTCATACATTTTGGAAGATCAAAACTCACCAAAAACACTCCTAAATCCTCTCTCAACTTCTCTAACAAAAATGGGGTTAGGGTTTATCAAAGATGCCATTTATAGACTTGAGGACCAAGAATTTCTCCATGAATCATCTTGTATAAGGTATTTTACTCTTTCCCTATCATTATTTCTCAAATATCATTTTATTTAAACATTGTTTATGAATCATTAATGATGGTTTTTGAAACAAATGTTGAGGGTTTTGATGTATAGTCATGGGTAATATTTTCTCTTGTTTAAACTTATGATGATACATGTTTTTGGTGATGGTTTGTATTTGTGGGTGCTTTTTGATTGTTATTTAATAAATGGGTCAAGAGTAACCCTAATATTGATGGTGTTATCTTGGGTTTTGGTCATGGAAGAGTATGCCCTCAAGGTATTTGTGAAAATGTCTACTAGAAATAATTAGTCACGTGTTGATGGTGATTTGAACTAAGGAAATGGCTTAATGAGTAAAAATAATTTATAAATGATCTTGTAATGGCCTTTTTGGCCATGTAATGAGTTAAATGGTGCCCTTGGTGGTTTGATTGGTTTAAAATGGGTTAGAGTTCCTGACATGAAATTGAATTATGTTTGAACTAAAGCTTGGTGTATGAGTATTTTGATAAAGGTATTGATGACCATAATTTGACTTGAATGATATTTGAAACTAATGTATTGGCTTATTAAAGTGATTGATTGATATATGATTCATGAATACCTTATGGTCATGTATGATGTTGAATTATGGCCTTGATGGCTTAAAACGGTTAAATGGGTTAAAGTCCCTAAATGGATAGTGTGATATGAATTCATGGACAAAAGGTTAGAGTCCCAATGTTGTCTAGTAATGGATACGATAGCTTGTGGTTAGAGTCCACTTGAGTAATGAAATGGCTAGTGGTTAGAGTTCACATTTGTAATGAAATGGCTTGTGGTTAGAGTCCACTTGACTAGTAAAAGGCTTGTGGTTAGAGTCCACTTGCTTAATAATATGGCTTGAGGTTAGAGTTTTCTTGCTCGAGATAACCTAAGTGGTGGAAGCTTGAGTACTTTGAAATGCATCCTAAGGCCTTGTTATTTTTTTACACTTGATATATCCATATGTATTTACATGTCTATTTGTATAAATGTGGTGGTTTATGATGGTTTTATTCGGTATTGAATAATGACATAATTTTATCCTTACCCTCGAGTTACATGCTAGCACTCCAACCACTACCTATTTTCAGACGCTGTGTCCCCATGCGACACAGGGGTTAGAGCATCTTGTTCTCTTTCTGCACAATGATCAGGTGTTCGGGCAGTTCGAGTGTTGACATTGAAATAGTGAGCTTCCATCCTTCGGAAGGCACACATTTCATTGTATTCTTAGATTATGTCATAGACTTACTTTGGATTCAATTTTGGCTATTGTCAGGTGCTTATCCCGACATATTATTGACTGCAGATTTATAGAGGCTTGTGGATGACTGTGGACTTGGGTAGATTGGATGTTGAATGTTGATATTAATTAATGTATAAACTTTCTTATGTTATAATTATTAATCTTGTTTCCGCTATCTTTATTATGTGCTTGGAGTTCATTTGATGCTTGTGGATTGATGTGATGGTTAGGTTGGGTTAATGGGCTGATCTTCGATCCTCGACAGGTTTGAGATGCCCATACGACAAGGCCCAATTTTGGGTCGTGTCATCCTTGCTAATTCCCATTGTACTTTCCATGGTGGTTTGCACTTCTAGGCTTTGTTGGACTCCTTTAAAGGCTAGTTTTTTTGTCCTTTTTGGTTGTAGATTTTTCCATGCCCTTATCCGAAACATTTTTCTTCTTAACACCTCACAGAAAATTCTTTCTTGGAGACATACCTTTGAAAAACAAAATAACAAAATCAAAATAAAATAAAAAGGAAAAAACATGTTTCGGAGATTTTCATATATTAAGAAAGAAAATAAAGCTAAAGAAAAATTAAGGTTGAATACAAGGTAACATGACCAATACAACTCATGGGATTATTTCATCATAACATCAACCATTTAGAATCTATATTTCCACACGATCTTCATATTTTTCCAATCTAGCTCATAGAACATCCATGACACTGATGGAAACAAAAATGACCCTATTACCCTTAAGAATGGCGTCACCCAACCTATCATAGGGCAATGTAAACATTTATGTCTTTTGGGTTACTTAGACTTCACCCATGGATTATTTCTATAATACATAATATTATTATGTTGGAGATACCACAAGACAAAGATTCATAAGAAAATCACCAATAAGGCACTACATGAGCTTATTTCCTATCAGGTGGAATCTAAAAGTGAGATAGCAAATAAAAGAAATTATATAAATGAAGTAGAAGACAAATAATAATAATAATAATAAGATAATCTTGACAAGGAATATTAATTGCTGAAGCATACAAGATTGTCACCTCAATTAGCATCTAAGGTTAAAAAAGAAAAGAACAAAGTGAAGTCTCTACCCTTTAGGATAAATCCTAAAAGGTTTATCAAATCAAGTGGTAAGTGAAGATGAAAACATTATTTTTGAATGTAAGGTCTGTGAGAACCCAAAATTCATTCCTTTTGTGTGGCTTTATGTAGGTGCTGATATGCAGGGACCAATGGAGCTCTAACTTTTTGAACTTTGTCCCGTACTCAGCTACTTGTTGTGGCCTACCTAGTCCTCTTTGCTCTCAATCCTTTTTAATTGCTCTTCTCTCTTCCTCTACAACAGCTAAAAGTTATTGCATCTATAAATCTGCAATATTCTGTAGATCACCTAGAGCATGTGGAAGTGCCGAATTTTGATCAATAGATGGAGGAGTAGGGTTTTGAACCCCAACAGGAACACTATCACAAACTTGTCCTGAATTCTTCTCGGTGTTTTAAGAATTCTTTCAGGCTCTGGATCTAAAGGTAGTAAGGGATTTCCTCTTCTCCTACTATTTGATATACACCGGCTTATGCCAAATCAAGAACAAAAAATAAAACCCATGAACTTTACCAATTCAATTAACTAATCAAACCATCTTTCCCGACAACAGAGCCAAAATTTGATGTCTCCCAAAACTAACTCAAAAGAAGTATGCTACGATCGATGCTAAATATAGTAACCTAACTAGGTTGGGGTGGATCCAATAAGTAAAACATTGACCGGTTGCTTAACTTGCTGAAATTCATGAGCAGTGCGGAAAGTAAATGGGGGGATTTGAAATCAATCATAAGTAGTAACCAAACTTGAATTCTTTGAGTTTGTAAACAATAGAAGAAGAACACTAGGACTATGTTCCCTCTAGCTTCTCAACTCCGTAAATTTCTTGTGTTCAACCCACCTATTCTGCTGCTTTGTGTGTAAAGTCAACAAGAAATTATTATCAACTGTCTTGCAAGCATGTTGATAAATCTCACTCTTTACCTTGTGAGTATCAGAGCATCACCTTATTTCTCCTTGTTTATGTCTTCAGTTCAACTTTTACCTTTTGAGTCTCAAGTCGATTAGATGGGATAATGGAATAATAAGATGAACATGAATCTCAAATTACTGTCTTAATCCTCTTTTCCTAATCTCAAACTCCCTTGTGAGGACGTTATCAAATACAGGCAATCCTCAAGATTCTGCAATAGCTCTGAGGTCAATTAATATGAAGAAGATGAAGGTATATGCAGCAACATAGAAAAAATGAATCTCCCACTTCCTTTACATAGCTAATCCGCTAGGGTTCCTACAACCTTAGTCAGGTAAATTAACCGCTCATGTTCATGCAACAATCCATGATAATCAATAAAGAATTCATGTAATTTATTGCATAAGAATAAAAAGAATTAAATCCAATGTCTTCAATTGAATAATAAGCCAAAATCTTAAGAATAATGTAAAGTAATGTAAAATAATGTTAAGGAATGTCTAAGAGTGCAACCTAATAAAATATAAACCCTAGGGTATTTATAGTATCTCAAAATAACCTAGAAATCCTAATTATAATGGAAAATAAAAAGTAAGTTGGCACAAGGTACGACTCGCTCGTCCATTCTTAAGGTCTTCTTACGAGTCGTATAGTGCCTCACGTATGTTCTACAGTGTCTGGTCTTTCAAGGCTTTAACTTTATATTATCTTTATGACTCATGCTTATGAGTCGTATCTTGACCATATGACTCATTACCTTCACTCATTACCACCTCGGACTTCTTTCTTTAATGCATTAAAAACTGGTGTGCTTACGGTTTACCAATACGAGTCGCACTCAGACTCCTGACTTGTCTTCCTCTAAGACTTAAACTCTGAATCTGACTTTAATTTCTGTTCTCTTGATGACTGTTTCTTTAGACTCGCATCCTCATCTTACGATCCATATTCTCCAGTTATATCATATCATCACTTGTTTTTTTTGTTTGGCTTTTATCATTGTTATGCTTACGAGTCAACCTACGAGTCGTATGATGTGTTGACGACTAATAAGGTGACTTGTATTATCTGCAAATTTGTCTTCTTCAGCTCTTTTTCTTTAAATTTCATTCCAACACTATAATTGACCTGTTTCACCTGTACAATCACAAAAGCACATCATATCTACTAAAATAACCTAAGTACAAGTATAAATTCTTTGTTTTAAGCATCAAAAGTATCGTGTTTCCGTGACACATCACTTTGTAACTATAAACACAGAACCTAAAAAGAAGTGTTTGCTTGAAACACCCTGGGTTTTGGCCCTTGGAAAATTCCTGAGCTTTGAGCTCACTTTCCGATTGATAACTTAACCATAGGAGTCATATGGTGTGGTTAGGGTCAGGTGACCCAAATTGTTAGGTTTCCAGTGGATGGTGGTTAGGTTTCTGTTATAGCTACGACTTGGTGGTATGGGCCGTTAGGGGTGGTGATGGGTCATTAGGATGATTCTTCATCAAATCAGAAACTTAGTGACTTGACTTGGCTCTAAGTACGAGTGGATCACTAAGATCCATGAGGATATGGTACGAGTGGTATAGTTGAATCATATGTTGTCCAGTTCCTAATCCCTTTGGATTCTTTCTTGGGTACAACTAGGCCATACGAGTAGTATGATTTGGTAATGAGTGGGATTAGGGAGTCGTATGGTGGACAGTGTGTGGGTGTCCTTCTCACGGTATTGGTGACGACTCAATGGTACAAGTCATATAATGTGGTCACAAGTCACGGGATCGACTCATAATCACCTGCGGTATTTTTATAGTTTTAAGTTTGGGGTATTCTGGACATTTCCCCTTTAAATCCCTTTAATACCATGACTTAAAACACCTTTTGGGACTTTATTAACCTATCATTCCCAATCAAACACTCTTAAAATCTCTCTCAAACTCTCTTTCAAGCAAAAGGTTAGGGTTTCATCAAGATAATCAATTAAGGCTTTCAAGGGTGGTTTATCTTCGTCTTCCTTGGAGTCTAAGGCATGTTACTCCTCCCTCATTATTATTTTACAAAGAGAATGCATTTTAATGTATTCTTTTCATGATATTGTTATGGTTTTGAAACAAAGGTTGGGGTTTTGGAGGTTCATGGTTGAACAAGGTTTCTCATGGTTTAATTATGTTTTCTTTCATTCTTTTAGTATGATTTTGACATTGTGGAATGCACGTTAATAGTAAATGGATTTTGGGGGTATTATGGATTCCCCAAATTACTTAGGTATGGTTTGAAACTCATATGCCCTCAACCTGATTGTTAAAATGCCAATGAGAATGATTTTTTTTGTCACCTAGCTTGACTATTCTTGGAATCCTTGCATTGCAAGAATGGAAATGGAACTTAAATTGGTTTGGTTTAGTTTCAAATGGTTTTGGGAAGGCTTTGGTGGCCATAATCTTGGTTTAATTGGAAATTGTGGAGTCTAATTTTGGTTTAATGGTTCTATATGGCATAAGTATATAGACTTGCAAGCTCTAATTTGGGTATGACGATACCAATGGTTAATGCCTAATAAAAGACTCCTTGGTAAATAGTTGTGAATGTGTAATTTGTTTTAATGTGGGCTTAAAAGGGGTTGTGTAGCAAAGTCGTGGAAGGTGGAGGTCCCGGGGGATCAATACTGGAAACTCATGTTTGTCGATTTTAGGTTTAGTCATGATGACCATGTGCATGAAGTCATACTTTATATTTTGGGAGATTTACTAGTCATCTCAGCTTATTCTCTGATTCGTGGGGTTAACACACATCGGGGTCCTTTCAACAAGGAAATCTGAACCCATATAGCCTGTGGGTGGACATTTAGGATGGCGGAGCTACACAATCCAGGTTACGTTTTTAAATGCATGCTAAACCTTGTTCTCTATCCCGACACGATATATATGTATATATGGGATTGCCTCGGTTATTTGATTTGGTTTTGAATGATGGAATTATTTTATCTTTATCCCTGAGTTACATACTAGCATTCCCTCCGCTAACCATCTTCGGGTGTTGTATCCCCATGCGATGCAGGAACCGACCATTCTACTATTCCTCCTGCTCGGTAACTTGGATTCGGGGACAACTTTGAGTCAGACTAAAGTGGTGAGCTTCCATACTCCGGAAGACTCTATTTCATGCTATGGACTTCTTTTCATCATTTTTATTTCTTAGATTTTGGTTTCGGCTATGGTCGGGGGCATGTCCCAGTCGGATGTTCTTTGATTCTGGTTAGAGGCTTAGTCAAACTACTATGAGCATGGGCGGTGTCGGTATTGGCGTTAGCCTTGGTATTGGTATTGGCATTAGGGTTGGCACTGGTTGGATATTTGGTTGAGGTTGTTGGATTATGATTATAGATTTTATTTAGTAAATTTGAATTATTATTGTTTTATCTTGTTATATGTTCGAAATTCATCTGACATAGGGTGCAGGACAGTTACGGTTGGTTATCGGGGTTGGTCTCCGATCCTGGTTGGACTTGAGATGCCCGACACGACACGACCAGGCCCTAGTTCAGGTCATGTCATTGCTATACACTTATGGGAAAATAAACACTCCTTATGGGGAAGCTATGCACTATTGATGTTCACTTCGGCATTTATCAAATTATATTCAACTAAAGCGTCATGACTAAGACCACTACTGCTTTGTGATGAGGATCATATCTCAAGTTGAGTCACATGACCAACTTCTGAACTAAATGTTGATGAAGATTCTTCAATGTAATTTTGGGCAACAACCGGAATCGATTTGAAAATAGCATGCTCATCTCCGTTAGTCCTAAATCCTTCTCTTAGCATAGTAACTGTCGTAGTATGAAAAAAGGAAAATCCTTCATCTTATTTGATCTCTTAAACCCTTTCTTAGATAATGATAATATTCTTAGCGTGTGAAGTTGATTCTTGCTTGACTTCTGGGCTCACCCGAGGCGAGGACTGCTTTGGGGATAATATTCAAGTTGTACAACATCATTACGTCTCAATTTCAAATCAATGGATGAAGATTATGGGATAGGTTGAACTTGATAATAAGATTAAGTCAGCATGAAGAACAACTTATATAACATACAATTTTCTACTGTACACTAATAGAGGAAATATATTATTACACATAAGAACAAACTTGAATTGCCAGTGAGCAGTTCAAACTCAGTAAAGTGATATTTTCTTAATTTACATTTTGTACTACAAAGAGATAAAGAAATTCTCTGAAACATCAACTTCAGTATGACTTTGAGAATGTAACTATATCAGTGAGAAATCAAATAGACAGGTACATGCCTAATATAAAACAACACACAACGAATTAAATGCAAATCCAAGTCTAGAGAAACTACAATTAAATGTTGTCCAAATCCAAAGCACCCAGCTCTATCACCTATGATAGAGAGTGCAAATTTGTTCAACTGAGACAAAAAAAAATTCTGGTTTAGCTGTTCCTTGAGCAGTACAGCCTAAAAAAAGACATTAGAAGCCCTTTTTAGTCAGAGAAGTGAGCATGATACAAATAGGCTCCTTACACAAATGTTACCATTAAATAACTTGTGACCTTAAAAAGTATGTAGAAGTTATAACAACCAAATAAAAACACATAGCAACATAGTAGAAAAGGACAGAACAAAGGCAAAATGCATGACGGTATAGCTGCACCACTAGTCATTAATAAGCTTGCCCACTACAATCTCCACTTCTTTAGTAATGTAAAAGATCCAAATACATTTAAATGGATTAAATTTTTTAGTTTATGGTAGGAAATGTAAACCATATATCAGATATTTTGTTCTAATTATCTTGAAATAAGCATTTAATGGTAGAAAAAGGCTCAAAGGGTTAGCTTGAGGATACTTGTAGCATTAAACACCGTGTGACGCTTCGGGATCCATTTTCGGGGCATTACACGGAACATCACCAAGACCCTTCTGAAATGCTCTCCAAAACTGCGAAGTGAACTGAGTACCCCTATCCGAAATAATAGACAAGGGAACTCCATGCAATCTGACTAACTCCCGAATATACAATCTAGCATAGTCCTCAGCTGTATAAGAGGTATACACAGGCAAGAAATATGCTGAATTACTCAGTCTGTCTACAACAACCCAAATAGAATCATGATGGCGTCGGGAAAGAGGTAAACCAGTCACAAAATCCATATTTATCTCTTCTCACTTTCAAGTGGGAATACCAAACTCTTGCATCTTACCACCAGGCCTTTGGTGCTCTATCTTAACCTATTGTCGAGTGGCACACTTAGCTACAAACTCAGCTATATCCTTCTTCATACCACTCCACCAATAAATTTCCCGTAAGTCGCGGTACATCTTGGTAGCGTCGGGATGAATAGAATATCGTGAACCATGCACTTAAGCCATAATCCTTTGCCTCAGATCATCAACACACGGAATACAAAATCTATCCTGCAGTCTCAACACACCATTTACCCCTTGGGAGAAAACCTCCACATTTTGGTCCTTTACAGACTTCTTTAGTCTAACCAAACTAGGATCAAAGTCTTGCCTCTTCTTCACTTTTGCAACTAAAGAAGATTCAGAACTACTCTGCACTAAAATATTCCCCTCCGTGGAATCAAGCAACCTAACACCTATTCTAGCCAAACGAAGCACATCATGAGCTAACTCCTTCTTATCCTTCTCTACATGCGCAACACTACCCATAGATAACCTGCGAAGGACATCTTTCACTATATTGGCCTTGCCCGGATGATAAAACACACTCATATCATAATCTTTTAACAACTCTAACCATCTTCTCTGTCTAAGATTTAACTCCTTCTGAGTAAAAATATACTGCAGACTCTGGTGATCAGTAAACACATCAACATGAGACACTATTAGTGTCTCCAGATTTTCAGAGCAAATACAACATCAACTAACTCAAGGTCATGGGTTGGGTAATTCTTTTCATGGGGTTTCAACTGTCTAGAGGCATAGGCTATAACCTTACCTCTCTGCATCAACACACAACCCAAACCAACTCCAGAAGTATCATAATACACCACAAAACTATCAATACCATCAGGCAAAGTCAACACAGGGGCTGAGGTAAGCCGAGTCTTCAACTCCTGAAAACTCTTCTCATAAGAATCTGACCACAGGAACTTAACTTTTTTTTGGGTCAACCGGGTCATAGGAGACGCAATAGAAGAGAAACCTTCAACAAAATAGCGGTAATATCCAGCTAAACCCAAGAAACTTCTAATGTCAGACGGAGAGATAGGTCTAGGCCAATTTCTTACAGTTTTTGTCTTTTGGGGATCAACTCTAATACCTTCTGTTGAAATAATGTGACCTAAAAAGCAATTGACCTTAGCCAAAATTCATATTTGCTGAATTTGGTGAACAATTGGTGGTCTCTAAGAGTTTCCAACATAATTCAAAGATTGTCTGCATGGTCTTCCTCACTACGGGAGTACACAAGAATATCATCTATGAAAACTATGACAAACATATCAAGATACTATTTGACCACTCGGTTCATGAGGTCCATGAAAGCTGCCGGGGCATTGGTTAGCCCAAAAGACATGACAAGAAACTCAAAATGACCATAACGGGTTCAGAAGGTTGTCTTTGGGATATCACACTCCCTTACTTTAAGTTGGTGATAGCCGGATCGAAGGTCTATCTTTTAGAAATAACTTGCACTTTGCAATTGGTCAAACAGGTCATCTATTATTCGAAGAGGGTACTTGTTTTTGACAGTGACTTTATTAAGCTGATGATAGTCAATGCACTTATGCAAAGAACCATCCTTCTTTCACACGAAAAGGATAGGTGCACCCCAAGAAGAGACACTGGGCCTTATGAAACCTTTTTCTAGGAGATCTTTGAGTTGCTCTTTCAACTTCTTAAGTTCTGCAGGTGCCATACTGTAAGAAGGAATAAACATAGGCTGTGTGTCAGGAAGAAGGTCAATCCCGAACTCTATCTCTCTATCAGGAGGTACCCCTTGGAGATCTTCCAGAAAAATATTAGGAAACTCATTAACTGACTGGATAGTTGGAGTCTCAGACTTAGTGTCTTTAACTCTAAGTAAGTGATAGATGCAACCTTTGGATATAATCTTTTCGTCTTTGAGATATGAAATAAAATGACTCTTGGGAGATACTGAACTTCCTGACCACTCAAAAACTGGCTCATCAGGGAACTGAAACTTAACCACACCGGTACGATAGTCTATAGATGCATGACATGAGTAAAGCCAGTCCATACATAGAATAAGATCAAAATCAACCATATCCATCTCTATCAGATCAACAAATATGACTCTATGAAGAACAGTGATAGGACACTTTTTGTACACTTGTTTAGCAATAATAGATTCACCCACTTTGGTAAAAACTAGAATAGGCTAAGGGATATTTTCAGGACTCATTTTAGAATTCACAGCAACCAGTGGTGTAACATAAGAAAAACTTGACCCAGTGTCCAACAACACATAAACATCAAAGTAAAATACACGGAGCATACCAGTAACAACATCGAGAGAATTCTCCTGCTTATGGAAAGATAGTAGGGCATCGAATCTATTATGGCGCTGAACTCCAGTGGTGCTAAAAGAAGCACCCTGAGTAGGGGATACATGGGCTACGGGAGCTGGAGCACTAGCAGTCTGAGTCTTAGGGAGAACACCATGGTTCCCCTGCCTGACATGTGGGCACTCTCTAAATCTGTGGACCATCTTGCCACAACCAAAACAACCTCGCTGCTCAGCCAAACACTCACCCGATTAGGTCCTGCCACACTTAGCACACTGGGGATAATTAGGCGTGTTACTCACAGTGTTCTAGGACCTAGACACAGTAGGCCTGTTTCCTTACTCCTGCCTACCCATAGGCATGGGAGCACTAGATGATGATGGATCTGGCATAGATGATCGACTTTGAAACTGAGGGTGATTCCCTCCATGAGATCTAGCCTGACCATACTCATGCTCCTCTGATCTGGCTCTCTTGTTTCCTTTCACTCTATCCCTTTCCCTGACCTTATCTGATTTAATCTGCTGGGCATGTAGCATCATCCTGGGAAGGTATATATCCCTATTCAACATAGCTATCCTGCACTCTTTCACCACCAAACCAGACACTCTAGTGATGAACTTACTCATATATTCTCGAGTGTCAGAAATCAAGTTAGGAGCATATTTGGCTAGCTGGTTGAACTTCAACCAGTACTCCTTAACAGTCATAGAGACCTGCCTTAAGTTCATAAATTTCTCTACTTTCAGCTCTCTCATCTCTAATGTAAAGAACTTATCCAGGAATGCATCCTGGAATACCAGCCAAGTCATAGGGGTAGCATCCTCACCTCTACCCTTCTTCCATGCAACCACCCAGTCATGAGTAATATCTTTCAACCTGTAAGATGCCAACTCCACTCTCTTTCTTAGAAACATGCATCACCTGCGTGATCTTTCTTACCTCTTCAAGATATAACAGAGGGTCCTCACCTGCCTTAGACCCATATAACTCTGGCGGATTCATCCACATAAAATCACGAATCTTTGCAGCAGCTAAATCATCTTCCTGCTGAGATGGAATTGCAACTTGATTATTAGCCTGAACATTAGCAGTGACTACCTGGGCTAGCGCCTGAAAAACTGCTCGAAACTCAGCATGAGGAATATTTGCGTTCAAAGGATCAACTGGATGGGGTTGCTCATTATTGTCTTTGTGGGCATTCGCTCTTCGGGGAGGCATTTTCTGAAATAAGAGAGCACAAATTAATAGCCGAGGGAGAGACAACTATAGGCACGATGGATTTTGAAAGAAAGAAATGACTCTTTTCCTAAAACGTCTTGTAGCCTCTTGCTCATAGATGTGGCATGCTACACACTAATGATCAAAAATCTACTTAACGCGGCTTGTCAGACTCCCTAGGACTTCTTAAACCTTAGGCTCTAATACCAAGTTTGTAACTCCCCGAAAATGGGTCCCGAGTCATACACGATGCTTAAGGCTACAAGTATCCCCAAGCTAACACTTTGAGCCTGCTACTACTTCTAAATCTTACTTCAAGATGAATAAAGCAATCATTAATACTGTCATAACATAATCATTAAAATATGAAGAAATACTTTGTCCGAATGGACCCAATACTAAAGAATCTCAACAATCTAACAATCTGATAAATTAGTCCGAACAAGCCTCTAATACTCAATGAACGAGAGAGCCATTGGGACAGATCCCTAACTGACTCAAACTGAAATGAAAGCATATAAAACATCGACTAAAGATACTGGAATGTCTAAAGATAGGTCCTCAAACCATGAGGACTCACCACTGTGGAGATGTAGATAGGGTGCTTGGAAATCTCTGATGAGGCTGGGACTGAGCACCTGAACCTACATAACGAGAAAATGTAGCACATAGACAAGTATATGGATCAGTACCTTGGGAATGTACTGAGTATATGAGGGTGTATGCAATTTAATAATCAACATCATAATTCTGTATATAAAACATGCATTCTATAACAAATGACTCACATAGCTTGAAATAACCAATCATAATCTTGAACAAGGAAGCATGTAATGTAAATCACATGAGTCAGTGCACTTAAATTTTATGAAAGCAAGAGCTTCTATAAACTCAAGAACTTAGTACTTTTAGAATCTTTAAGACTTGAGACTCTATAAAACTTGAGAGACTTTGGAACTTTAAAACTTTATAACTTTAGAACTTGGACTTTAGACTCTTATTAACTTGGGACCTTGGGAGTTTCTTATAACCGACATAAACCACATGAGCTTACGTGGATTCCAATGTATTGCCCTCGTTGGGGAGAGCTGTCCTATCCTTGCCATCTAAGCAGGACCTTTAACTTTTAGTGATCACTATCTTAACCCACTTGGGGTAAATCAGAAACCTATGAGGGAGCGTAGTTAAGGGGCATGAGACCTTGGAATCAAGCCCAACTCAGTGATAAATACTACTCCCTTACTTAGCTCAGAACTTAAAAGAAAATCCACCTTAAACAATTCAACAATATGCAATAGGAGCCAACATGCTTCCCTTTAACTTAAATCAACATGATGTGGATTTCAAAACTCAATTCTTTTCTTGAAATCTTGATAGACTTATCATCAAAGTTTTAAAATCTCAACAGCATGGAGATATAGGTACACTTCTTGTAACACTTTAAAGGATATCAATAATGCATTCTCAAAGTCTCACAATTTCACAATATGGCTTAAATCATGACAACAAATTTTGGAAATCTTTGAAAATATAATATCAATGTAGGAAAATGTAACTTATTAAATGAATTCTCAACTCAAACCATGATTAAACAAGATACTCATGCAATTAAAGATTTGAATAATTTAATAATTCCATAAACTTGAAAACATAACAATTTAAGCATACTTCAACTTGAAAATACGAAAATCTTTAAGAAAAACCAAAGTTTTTGGGCAAAAGAACGAAAGGATGTTCTTGTTCAAGCCCCACATACCTTAAATTATGAGCTTTGATGAATAAACTTGCTTGAGACTTTTTTTCATATTCTTGAGTGAGGGTTCTTGAAGTCCTTGACTTGGGAAACTTGAATCTGGTGAACTCTTGAGATTCTTGGAAGATATTTGGATGCTTAGGGTTTTCTCTTGAAGGAGATTGATGAAAAATGAGCATAGGTTGCTCAAAAATGACCTTAATCTTTTGTTTCCACGACTTGGGGCTTGGTGAAAGACAACATTGCCCTTAAGATTTTAAAAATTCGTAACAGGTGCGCCGTTTTAGGCTTCACCGTGTCGTGGCGATGGAATCATTGATATACCCAAAGTGACGCGGTTTAATCATGACGACCCACTAGCTATGGATAATTTCTGAATTGGGGTTCATCGCGACGTAGGGAAATCGCGATGACCCACTGGAAAGTGACAAACGTGAATTTAAATTCCACCACAACACGACAATCCTATCATCGCTATAATCACCATGATACGGTGTAATCATGGTGAGTCTCTGGAAATTGAAAATTGCAAAATTGATCTCCATCGCGATGCGATGGCTTGTCTAATTGGAATCCTGAATACTAAAAATGCTCTAACTTCTTCTCCGAGTGTCCGTTTTGGACGAATCTTATATCGACGAAAAGATTATTAAATTTTCCACATGGTAAAAAGTCGAAATTAGGGAAATTATATATGATTAAAAAGTTACTCACTTAGGAAGTTATTCCTTAACCTCATGGAACCAGAATTAAGCTTAACAAAAGATCGGGGTATTACACTATATAGTTGGACATCTACAACAAACATCCTATTATTATGTTCTTATAATTCAATTACTCCACTTAGATATACATTGTAGACCACAAATAGGCCCGGCCACTTGGATTTTAGCTTACCTGCAGAGAGCTTCAACCTTGAGTTGAAGAGAACTTCATCACCAACACAAAACTCCCTTTTTAAGATCTTCGCATCATATCACCTCTTTATATTCTCCTTATAAAACATGAAGTTCTCATATTCCTTGAGTCGGAAGTCTTCCAACTCATGAAGTTGATTTACTCTTGATTTGGAGGCATCCTTCCAATTCATATTCAACTTCCGCAAGGTCCACAAAGTTTTATGCTATAACTTGATGGATCAGTGAAAAGCTTTTTCAAACACCATTTGGTAGGGAGACATGACTATAGGAGTTTTGTAAGTCATCTTATATTCCCAAAAAGCATCATAAAGTTGTCTTGACCAATTCGTACGGCTAAGGTTTATGGTTTTCTCTAGGATGGACTTGATTTCATGGTTCAAAACTCAACTTGACCACTAGTTTTGGGGATGAAAAGGAGTAGCGACTTTATGATTCACCCCATACTTATCAATCAAGGCACCTAAGACTCAATTACAAAAATGTGATCCACCATCACTAATGATAGCCCGTGGATCCCCCAACCTTGTAAAAATGTACCTCTTCATGAAGAAAGTGACACTTTTTCTTTTATTGTTCGGAAGATCAGTGTCCTCCACCCACTTTGAAACCTAATCAACGGCTACAAAAATATACTTATTATTATATAAGATCACGAAGGGTCCCATGAAGTCGATCCCCTACATGTTGAATAATTCAACTTCAAGGTTGGGCTTAAGAGACATCTCATGCCTCCTTGAAATTCCTCCTTGAATTTGGCATTGAATATATGTCTTGAACAACTCATAAGAATCTCTATAAAGAGTAGGCTGATAGTATCCACTTTGGAGAACATTTGTATCTTGGATCCTACCATGAAGAAATGACAATGGGGCGGGGTGGGGCGGGTACGGTGTGGGTTAAGTGTGTGCGAAGTGGGGTGGGTTATAATAAATGTGGTTGCGGTGCAATGCGGTGCGGGTCAAACTTGAAAAAAATAAAAAATCGTGGTGCGGTTCGGGTTTGGGTATTAAAATTAAAAATAAGGACACTGGACAGTAAATCCGACTCTTTCCTCTCAAGTTGAATCTCCAAAATTAGGATTTAGGGCATCCTCTTACTCTCACTGTCTATATACTACAATTTCAAAGACGAAATTAACGCTCAACGGTGAATGGTGATTTCTTCTTCTTTTCTATGTTAATTTTTTTTCTACTTTTTCTTCTTGTTTTCATGTTACAATGAGTTACTGTTCAATAAGATCTCACTCTCACAGTGAGACCCTTTTGCTTATTTTCTCTTATTTGCTGTAAAAATAAAGATTTTCTTACCATTTTGAGTGAATTTGCGCTGATTTTGCTGTAAAAGAATCAAGATTTCTTCATTGTTGAGGAGATTTGTGCTGACCCTTATGCTGATTTTCTGTTATTTGCTGCAAAATTCAAGATTTATTTCTTTCTTGAGTGAATTTATGCTGACCTCTTTGCTTATTTTGTGTGTTTATATATAGATAAGTATGGAATCTCAAGTTGAAGAAAATACAATTGATTCATCTTCAAGTTCTCTCCCTCAACCAACTGAGGGAGTGATCCAAAGGTCTTCACAAATGAATGAAATTTCTGAATCTGGAAAAAGAAAATTGAAGTCTAAAGAGTGGAATCATTTCCAATTGGTAATTTTCAATGGTTTTCGCTATGGTATTTGTAAGTATTGCAATGCCCGTATTAAATCAAGTAGAATTTGTGGTACATCGGCTATGAGAGAACATACTCGAAGATGTCCTAATAATACAAGTAATTTAGAAAATGAGAGTGGTTCAGGAGGTGATGAAACTAGCCAACATCATTATTTCGATCAAGATGTGTCACGTAGAGAATTTGCTCATGCCATTATTTTGCATGAGTATCTTTTGTATATTGTTGATCATATAGGATTTAGAAAGTTCATTGCAAGTCTTTAGCCATTGTTCAAAATGGTGTCCAGGAACACAATTAAGAATGACATTTTAAAGATTTTTGACAATTTGAAATAAAAAACTTCTACTTTATTGGAAAAACTTGCATGTAGAATTGCAATAACCACTGATATGTGGACTTCTAACAATAATAAAAAAGGATTCATGGCTATTACAACATATTTTATTAATGATTCATGGAAGCTTCAAAGTCATATTTTAAGATTTATTTATGTTCCTGTTCCACATGATAAGGATACCTTGTGTGGTGTGTTGCTTAATTGTTTGTTAGAGTGGAATCTTGAAAGAAGAGTATCAACAATTACAGTTGATAATTGTAGCATAAACAATGCTATGATGAAGGTCCTATTGAATGAGAAACTTTGTAAAGAGGATTTATTATTGATGGGTAGAGTGTTTCATGTGCGTTGTGCCGCACACATCTTGAATTTGATTGTACAAGAAGGATTGAAAGTGATAGGTTATAGTATTAGTAATGTGCGTGATAGTCTTATATTGGATAGGGTCATCGGGAAGAATTAAAAGGTTTGAAGAAGCTGCACGGTTACTACATATTTCCTATAGCAAAAGGTTGGTGTATGATTGTCCCACACGTTGGAACTCAACATATTTAATGTTGCAAGTAGCGCTACACTATAAATATGTGTTTATGAAGTTGAGTCTAACTGACACCAATTATCAATGTCATCCCACTGAAGTGCAATGGAGTGCAGCAGAACAAGTTTGTGCTAAGTTGAAGCTATTTTATCATATCACTGAAAAATTCTCCGAAAGTCTATATCCAACTTCAAGTCAGTACTTTTCAAAAAAGAATGTGAAATTAAGATAGAATTGGAAGATTGCGATAAGAGTCGATCCTTTGATTAAGTCCATGGCATCGGCAATGTTATTGAAATTTAAGAAATATTGGAATAAGATGCACATTTTGATGGGTGTGGCTGCTATCTTTGATCCAAGGTACAAAATAAAGTTGGTGGAGTTCTATCTTCCCTAAATATATGAAGAAACAGTCGCTGGAAGTAAGATTCAAGAAGTTCGAATCCAATGTTTTGATCTCTTTCAAGAATAGAAAAGTAGAGTACCTGCTTCACATGATGCATCTAGTTCTAATAAAGTTTCTTGTGTTGTTGAGGGAAATCGACTGTCTAACTTTGATAGGTCTATATCTTCTAGTAGGGCTAATGTGGACACAAGATCTGAGTTGGATTTATACCTAGACGAAAGTGTGTTACCACGAACTCCATCGTTTGATAATTTAAGTTGGTGGAAGAGAAATGGATTAAAATTTCCTACTGTGCAGAAGATGGCTCGTGATCTTTTAGCCATTCTTGTCTTCTCTGTTGCTTCAGAATTAGCATTTAGCACTAGTGGGAGGTTGATTAGTCCGCATCATAGAAGACTTCATCCAACTACTTTGGAGGCTTTAATGTGTGCTCGTACTTGGTTATTATAACGCCCCAAAAACTGATCCTGAAGCATCACACGGCTCTTAAGGCTACAAGTAGCCCCAAGCTAACTCTTTGAGCCTTTTTCTATCATTAAATGCTTATTTCAAGATAATTAGAACAAAATATCTGAACATCATCCATCAAGTCTAACTGAAATATGGATAGGTACTGATAAGTAACAAAATACGAAATATCTGACAACTCTGACCATCTAGTCTGACAAACCTCTACTACTCAATAAACTAGAGAGCCATTGGGACATGCCCCAAATGACCCATACTCAAAGGAATAAAAGTAAATAACTCATAAAGAAACTGTAAGTCTGAATAACACGTCCTCGGATCAGGAGGACTCACCACTATAGAAAATGTAGATCAATATGCTCGGAAATCACTGTCGAGCCTCGGACTAAGCACCTGAACCTACATTACAGGGAAAATGCAGCCCATATACAAGTATGTTGGTCAGTACCATGGAATATGTATTGAGTACATAGGGGTGTATGCAATTTCAATAATCAAATATCACAAGAGTATAAAAGACATGCATGCTGATATGAATGACTCACTTAGCTTGAATTAAATCATCAGAATCATGGATGAGTAATACATGTAAAATAAAATACGTGAGTCATTACATAAGTTCTCAATTCACTTTCTTCTCGGTTTCAAACTTGTAAAGTAATCAATTCTTAAAACAACTCTCTTTAGAACATAACATTTCAATCTTTCGGAAACAAGAAACTTTCTCAGAAATCGTAGTTTTCAAACCATACACACTTATCTTAGATAGAGTAGAGACACACTATGGGAGTTTCTCATAACCGACATAAACCATGTGAGCTACATGAAGTCCAACGTCCAATCCACGTTGGGGAGAGTTGTCCTATCCTTGCCATCGGAGTAGGACCTTAATCTTTCATTCACTAGTGATCACTATATCAGCCTCAGGTTCACATCCTACGGGGGCACGTAGTTCTATGGAAGTACCACACTTCCCACTTGGTGCTAAATACTACTCCCGGACTTAGCTCAGAATTTTAAAGAAAATCCACCATAAACAATTCAACAATTTGCATCAGGAGCCAATATGCTACCCTTTTTTATCATAAACCAATCACATGTGGATTTCTTTTCTCACTTGGGTTCAAAACCAACTCTTCCACGACCAAAAGTTCAAATCTTTCTACATCATTTCAAATTATTCAATTCTCAAGATGCTTATAACACATAGTTTCTCAAAAGTAACAATCTCAAATAAGGTTCAAAGACCCATATATCAATATCACAATAAAACCTTCAAGATTTACGCTTTATATCGTAGACATATATATATCACTTTAAAATCTGAAAATTTCAGCTTTATGTGCAACAATATCAACATTCTCATGAAAGCAATATAAGGTATAAATTCATGCTTCAAAACTCATAGGAAAAAAACGTATAAAATCATGTATCTTCGTAAAATAAAACCAACTTTGGGCACAAGAACGAAAGAGTGTTCTTCTTGAAAAACCCCACATACCTTGAAATTGGAGCCTTAGGATGAACTCTCTACTCCGAAACTCTATTCGCGAAATTGTGATATGCTTCTTGTAGCCCTCAAAATGGGGATTACGAATATCCAAAAATTATTGAAAAGCTACGGTTGATTCTTGAATTATTTGGGATCTTAAGTTGAAACCCTAATGGAGTTTCTAGAGGATTTTTGATGAAAATAGATGAATTTTTCTCTTCTAGGGATTAAATCCCGTGTTAGAGATGATAAGGGTTTTGAAAATTACCATTATGCCATTAATGAGACGGATGGGAACTAAAAAACTTGGCCGGGCATGATCAGCCAAGCGACGCCCGCCCTATCGCGGTGGACTACACTAGGCGATGCCTTGGTTATCGTCTGTGATACCTGGGGCGATGCCTTAGGGATATCCCGCGATAGCCGGAGCGATGCGGGCCTATTGCCCGATGCTACTGGAATGGCAACCCAAACACGACCATAGGCTTGTCTAAAAAATCCAAACTTACCCGAGGCATACTACGACCTTTCCCCATCCCAACACAACTTGAAAATCTAAAATTGGAGGTCGGAAAGGTCGCAAAATAATTCAATGAAGCTTAAGGGCTAAAAATAAAACTAAGTGGCGGAGCACTTAGCAAAATTTCTAAGTGCTTAGCTTCAAGTGACTTGTTTCTAAGGCTTAAACGATGAGGAAAGTTTTTACGGGGTCTTACAATATCTCCCCCTTGGAAACATTCGTCCTCAAATGTCGATAGAACACTAAGAGTACAGAGAAAACGAAGGGCACACAGTTGAAGCATCTTGCTATACTTGACTCTACTTCTTTCTAAGCTTTTGGACACTTCATCAGATGCGTAAACTTATGCAATAATAGCTGAACAGTATGAAATAGCAGCTGAACATCTGCAACTTCGAATAGAAAAGGGCTGAATTAGGGAAGAACGGTACCTTCGGCTTATTCTGAGCTTGCGGAAAACAGGTGCGGGTACTTGGATTGCATATCTGCCTCGGCTTCCCAAGTAGCACCCTCAACCGATTGGTTTCCCCAAAGAATCTTGACCAATGTAATCTCTTTGTTCCTCAGTCTACGGACTTGATGGTCTAGTATTTCAACAGGAACCTCATCAAATGAAAGATCATTCTGAACGTCAAGACTTTCGAAAGGATCTACAACAACAAAACCACCACTATGCTTCCTAAGCATGGAAACATGGAACATCGGATGAACCGCTAACAACTCTGCAGGAAACTCTACTTCATAAGCCACCTACCAACATGGCTAAGAACTCTATAAGGAAAAACATAATGGGGACTAATCTTCCCTTTCTTCCCAAACCTTTTCACTCCTTTCATAGGTGAAATTTTAAGATATACTAAATCATTAAATTCATACTCGAGATCCCTTCTCCTCACATCTGTATATGACTTTTGGCAACTCTGAGCTGTCTTAAACCTTTATCTAATCAATCTCACCTTCTCCATCTCTTCAAACACTGCATCAGGTCTAATCATGGTAGCTTAATCCACTTCGAACCAACCTATGGGTGACCTACATCTTCTACCATACAAAGCCTCAAATGGAGCCATCTTGATACTATCTTGGTAACTATTATTGTACGCAAACTGTATCAAAGGAAAATGTTTATCCCAACTCCCTCTAAAATCAAGGTCACATGCTCTAAATATATCCTCCAAAGTTAGGATGGTCCTCTCAGCCTGACCATCAGTCTGCGGATGAAAAGCGAAACTCATATGAACTTGGGTACCAAGACCCTTCTGAAAATCTCTCCAAAATTGAGAAGTAAACTGAGTACCCCTATCCAAAATAATAGACAAGGGAACTCCATGCAACCGGAATAACTCTCGAATATAAGTCTAGCATAGTCCTCAGCTGTATACGATATATGCACAGGCAAGAAATGCGCTGACTTAGTCAGCCTGTCTACTACAGCCCATATAGAATCATGCTGACGATGCGATAGAGGCTAACCAGTCACAAAATCTATATTTACCTCTTCCCACTTCCAAGTGGGTATGCTAATCTCTTGCATCTTACCGCCAGGCCATTGGTGTTCTACCTTAACCTGTTGGCAAGTTGCACACTTAGCCACAAAATCATCTATATATTTCATCATACCACTCCACCAATAGATTTCCCACAAGTCGCGGTACATTTTGGTAGCGCCGGGATGAATAGAATACCGCACACCATGCGTTTTAGCCATAATCCTTTGCCATAGATCATCAACATTCGGAACACACAATCTATCCTGCAGCCTCAACACACCATCTCCCCCTTGGAATAAAACCTCTACCTTTTGGTCCTTAACTGACTTTTTCAGTCTGACCAAACTAGAATCTAAGTCTTGCTTCTCCTTTACTTCCAAAACCAAAGAGGATTCGAAACTACTCTACACTAGAATATTCCCTTCTGCGGAATCAAGCAACCTAATACCCATTCTATCCAAATGATGTACATCACAAGCTATATCCTTCTTATTCTCTTATACATACGACACACTACCCATAGACAACCTGCTAAGGGCATCTGCCACTACATTGGCCTTGCCCGGATGATACACCACACTCATATCGTAATCTTTCAACAACTCTAACCACCTTCTCTGATAAAAGTGTGATCGCGTAGATGAACTTATGAGGATGTGTATTGAATTCGTCCATGTGTGTGTCTCAGAGAAGTGGAATTAAGGGCTTAAAACATATCAAAACAACTACTAATTCACACTAGAGGGGCACCTAATCTCTAAGGGGTATTTTGGACTTTTTTCCTTCTATTTGTAATACACTCTATAAGAAGAATTTTAGGGTTACTTTACTTAGTTTTTTTTATAGTGAAGATTGTATAACACACTTGAAAAATACAAGTTCTCTCTACCATAGAGACTTGGCTGAAACTAGGAAACAACTTAGGTGTTGAATCACTTTTGTTGTTTGTTTGCTTGGATCATTGGGTGCTAGACGGATTGAGGTCCTCTCTTGTGTCCACCGCATAGTGTAGGTGTTTTTAATATCTTTATCAAGGGTCTTTGTGCTTGAATACACTTAGGTTCTTGGTCGTTGTAGTAGTGTATGTCACACTCTCTATCATTTCCTTTGTTGTAATCTTGTAGCCATGTGGTGTATTGTTTCTCTTGTAACCCGTGTGTTGTTCTTGTTCTTCATCTTGATGTTGTTAACATATTTTGTTGTGGGCTGTTTTTAGGTGTTAAACACCACAATACATTGTGTTTTTGTTGAATTCGAGAGTGGTCATAAAAAGGGTCCACGGTTCTTTCAACTTGTGGACTGATTTTGGTGTTGTTTGTGTGTTCCTTGTCGATCTTGTATCATTTGGTATCAGAGAAAGGTTTGATTTTGTTCCAATAAAATCAATCTTGGGATTTTTATCTTGAAAATGCAAAAAAAAAAGTGAAAAAGAAGAAAAAAAGAAAAAAGTTACTGTTCACGTTATTAGGATTTTTCAAAAAAAAATGATTTTTGTGTATTTCTAGTGTTAGATCCTTTTTCCCTAACACTATTAGAGTCTAGAAATTGAAAATCCCCCAAAAAAAGAAGTGTCAAAATCAAAAATCCCAAAAAAAATACTAAACTCATTTTTCACCCTAGGTCGAATTTTGAGTTTTTGATTTTGTGTTTTTCTTGTGTCTTTAGTGTTAAATTTGTGTTCTATAACACTATAGGAGTATAGGGTTCGAATTTGAGCTAAATTGGAGGTAATTTGAGTCATCCACTATTGTTGAGCTTGAGTTTGAAGAAACTTGAAGGGTTATTTTCGGTACAACCACAATGGAACCCGAGGCTTCAAATGCTCAAAGAATGGACATTAATGCCATCAATCTCATTTTGGATTGCCTTGAAAATATGTCCCGAGATGTGTCTAGGTTGAATGTGGGTCTTGAGAAATTAGATACGGATGTGGCATCAATGAGTGGGAGATTAGAATGTGTGGAAAGTCAAAGGAGTCGACCTTCCACCCCTCAAAATATTTCCCCAACCATTACTCCCAAGTCCTTGAACCAAATGAACAAGTCACCGAGCCAACCACCAAATGTTTCCCAAAACCGTGAGTATGATAGAGCAACCCTCCCTCCACTTCACCAAGTCCAACATGATGTATTTGGAACCCAAATGCCACAAAACCCGAACCCTTTACTTATCCAAAGACTCACTTTCCAATCCAAACTCCATTGAACCAAAGGCCTTACTATCCTCCAAATTCGAATCCACTTTATCCAAATCCACCAAACCATTTTGAGGGTTATGGTAGGGAGGAACAACATGGTGGTTATAGGGGTTATAGTGATGCTTACTTGAGGGAATAAGAGGAGAGGGGTAGGCAAGGTGATTTAGGCTGAGAAGTGAGGGGTGGTAACCAAACCCGAGAGCTTAGCCTCAATTCCATCAAAGTTAGTCTTCCGATCTTTAAGGGTGAGAGTGATACTGAGGCATATATTTCTTGGGATTAATCTTATGATAGGATATTCCAAGTGAATGATCTAACCAAAGAGAAGAATAGTTGTTATGCAATCTCTCACTTTGAGGGGTATGCAAACACTTGGTGGGAGTATGTGAAGAGGTTTGGTGATGTGTTGATTTCTGGGAGGCCACCTCCATAGTTTAGATTAAGGTACCTTATGCGTCAAAGGTACTTACCCGAGGTCTACAAATAAGAACTTCTTGCCAAGTTGTACAACTTGAGGCAAGGAAACAAAAGTGTCATGGCATACTATGACGAGTTTCAACAATTGATGTTGAAACTTGACCATAGAAGAGAACAAGTGAGCCATGATATTATACGATTCAAAGTCGGGTTGAATAGGGACATAGCTTCTCGGATGACCCTCCACAATTTTGACACGATCGATGGTATTTTCCAAGCGGCCTTGGAAATTGAAAGGGAGCTCTTGGCCTCCAAACCCAAGAATCACCAAGGACCTTCCTCGGAGTGGCACCAACATCAAGAGCATTCATCCAATGCCAACCAAACCAAGAACAAGTTTTTACAAACCGAAACCAATGCTTCCCAAAAGTATCCTCCAAGAAACGAAGGTAAACCAAATTTTACTTCTCGTCCTAAGGGATTTCAATGTTTTAAATGTCAAGGGTGGACAAATTCCTCTCAAGATGGAGAGGATGATACAAGTACGATCGCGTAGATAAACTTATGAGGATGTGTATTGAATTCGTCCATGTGTGTGTGCAAGAGAAGTGGAATTAAGGGCTTAAAACATATCAAAACAGCCTTGGTACGAGGACTGAAAACGATCTAAGGGTATTGATGCACCCCCAGCTACTTGGAAAGAGTTCAAAGAGGCATTTCTTGATTATTATCTTCCATTCGAGATTCGTCAGGCCCGTGCAGATCAGTTTTTAAATCTTCGCCAGGGTAATATGAGCGTGAGGGAGTACCGTCTCCGATTTAATTCCTTGTCGAGATATGCTCCTAATGTTGTAGCTACTATGGATGACAGAGTTCATCAATATGTGAATAGGCTGGATCCATATCTGGTTAGAGATTGTACTATTGCCGCTTTGAACAAAGATATGGACATAGCGAGGATCCAAGCTTTTGCACAGAAAATGGAAGATCAGAGGCAGAGGAGAAGAACACAGGAATTAGAAAGAGGATATTCCAAGAGGGCCAGATCTACAGGGCAGTTCATGGCATCCCAAGGAGGGTTCAGACCACAGTTTTCTGCTAGACCACCTAGGCCATTATCTTTTTATTCTGCAGCTAGTGCCCCACCACAGTTCCAAGGGTCCAGAGGAAATCAATTTGGGCACAGAAGTGAGAGTCAAAGTTCGCGGACAGTGGGGTACCAAGGGTAAGGGAATATGAGCCAATCGAGATCTCCTCGAGAGCCATGCAATAAATATGGAAGGTATCATTTGGGCGCATGTCGGCTGGGGACCAATGTTTGCTTTTGGTGCGGTATGCTGGGGCATATGATGAGAGAATACCTAGAAAAGGGCATAGGGGGTATGGCACGACCTACGGGGTCATTTGTTGCATCATCATCATCGATGCCTTACTCAGGAAGGGGTGCACAACCAATGGGTCGTGTTAGAGGTGATAGAGGAGCCACGAGTTCTAGCGGGGCTCAAAATCATACGTATGCTCTAGCGGATCGACATAATTTAGAGGCTTCCCCAGATGTGGTTACGGGTACATTGTCTATCTTTTCATTCAATGTATATGCCTTAATTGATCCCGGTTCTACATTATCTTATGTTACTCCATTGGTTGCTGGAAAGTTCGAAAGAATACCCGAATTGTTAGTTAAGCTATTTGAAGTTTCCACACCGGTTGGGGAATCTATTATAGCTAGAAGGGTTCACCGAAACTGCATAGTAACTGTTTGTGGTCGTGATACAATGGCTGATCTTGTGGAGTTAGAAATGGTAGATTTTAATGTTATAATGGGTATGGACTGGTTGGCGTTTTGTTATGCCACAATTGATTGCTGCACGAAAAAGGTATATTTCCATTTTCCAAATGAATCAGTCCTTGAATGGAAAGGTGAAATTGGCGCGCCAAGAGGTAGATTTATTTCTTATTTTAAGGCAAGAAGAATGATTTCCAAGGGATACATATATCATTTAGTTAGAGTAAGGGATACAGAAGCGGAGCCACCAACTCTTCACGTTGTTCTGGTGATAAATGAATTTTTTGATGTATTTCCTGAAGATCTTCCAGGTTTGCCTCCTGAACGAGAATTAGAGTTTGGTATTGATGTAATACCAGGCACCCAACCAATCTCCATTCCTCTGTATAGAATGGCCCCAGCAGAATTACGAGAATTGAAAGAGTAATTGAAAGATTTGCTAAAGAAGGGATTCATAAGGCCTAGTATGTCCCCCTGGGGAGCACCAGTGTTATTTGTGCGCAAAAAGGATGGCTCGCTGAGGATGTGTATTGATTATCGGCAATTGAATAAGGTGACTATTAAGAATAAATATCCTCTCCCAAGAATTGATGATTTATTTGATCAGTTACAGGGCGCCAAGTGCTTTTCTAAGATTGATTTGAGGTCAGGTTACCACCAAGTGAGGGTCAAAGAGAAGGATATACCCAAGACATCTTTCCAAACACGGTATGATCATTATGAGTTTCTAGTTATGTCATTTGGGCTAACAAATGCACCCGCAGCTTTTATGAATTTGATGAATAGGGTGTTTAAGTCATTCCTGGATGTATTTGTGATAGTTTTTATAGATGATATTCTAGTTTATTCTAGATCAGAAGAGGGCCATGCCAATCACTTACGACAGGCATTACAGACTCTTCGTGATTGTAAGTTTTATGCAAAGTTCTCTAAATGTGAGTTTTGGTTAAAGTCGGTGGGATTTTTGGGTCATTTTATATCTAGTGAAGGGATAAAGGTTGATGCTCAAAAGATAGAAGTTGTGAAGAACTGGCCAAGACCCGCAACGCCTATGGAGATTCGTAGTTTTCTCGGGTTGTCCGGTTATTATAGAAGGTTTGTTGAAGGCTTTTCTTCCATTTCATCACCCTTAACCAAGCTAACCCATAAAGCATCCAAATTTCAATGGAATGATGCCTGTGAGAAGAGTTTTCAAGATTTAAAGAACAAGTTGATTTCTACACCCATGTTGGTACTTCCAAAAGGTACCGAAGGGTATACAGTGTATTGTGATGCTTCCAGAATTGTTTTAGGATGTGTATTGATGCAGCATGGTAAGGTAATAGCATATGCTTCTAGACAATTGCGACCACATGAGAAAAATTATCCTACACACGATCTTGAGTTGGCAGCAGTTATTTTTTCTTTAAAGATATGGCGCCACTAATTATATGGGGTTCATGTTGATATATATACTGACCATAAGAGCTTGCAATATATTTTTAATCAGAAGGATCTAAATTTAAGGCAGCGGAGATGGCTTGAACTATTAAAGGACTACGATGTTGATATCTTGTACCATCCAGGGAAAGCAAATGTGGTAGCTGATGCGTTAAGTCGTAAGGCTATGATGGCGCTTATAGAAAGGCAAGGGATGATTAAAGATCTTCACCAGTTAGCTAGTTTGGGAGTTTGCCTTCTTGAAACTCCGGATAAAGAGCTTATCGTACATAATGATGCGGAATCTTCATTAGTAGCTGAAGTGAAAGAGAAGTAATATGCAGATCCTATTTTAGTACATCTTAAGGAGAACGTTCAGAGTGGTGCGACCAAGGCATTTTAGCTTACGCGAGACGGAGTACTTCAGTGCCAAAACCAATTGTGTGTGTCGGATGTAGACGGGCTAAGAAAGAAGATTATGACAGAGGCACATTGTTCAAGGTATTCCATTCATCCAGGATCAACCAAAATGTATCAAGATTTGAAAGATATGTATTGGTGGAATGACATGAAGAAGAGCATTGCAGAATTTATAGTTGAATGTCCAAATTGTCAAAGAGTTAAAGTTGAGCACCAAAAACCCAGAGGTTATATGCAATGCATTGATCTTCCAAGCTGGAAGTGGGACATGATCAACATGGATTTCGTTATTGGTTTGCCTCGTACATCCCGGAAGTTTGATTCTATATGGGTGATTGTTGATAGGCTTACCAAATCCGCACATTTCCTACCAGTTAGGACCACTTACACAGTTGAAGAGTATGCGAAGCTGTACATTAAAGAGATAGTCCGATTACATGGTGTGTCAATCTCTATTATATCAGATCGGGGAACCCAATTTACCGCAAACTTTTGGAAGTCTTTTCAGAGGTGTTTGGGAACACAAGTGAAGTTGAGTACAGCTTTTCACCCTCAAACAGATGGACAAGCGGAACGCACCATCCAAACACTTGAAGATATGCTACGAGCTTGTGTAATATATTTTAAGGGCAACTGGGATGATCATTTACCTCTTATTGAGTTTGCCTACAATAATAGCTATCATTCAAGTATCAAAATGGCACCATATGAAGCTTTATATGGAAGGAAGTGTAGATCACCAATAGGATGGTTCGGAGTGGGTGAAACTCTTTTGTTCGGACCGGATCTTGTTTATCAAGCCATAGAGAAGGTTAAAGTAATTCAGCAACGACTGAAAACAGCCCAAAGTCGACACAAGTCATATGCGGATAGTAGAAGGAGAGGGTTAGAGTTTTCTATAGATGATTGGGTATTTTTGAAGGTATCACCAATGAAAGGGGTAATGAGATTTGGCAAGAAAGGGAAGTTGAGTCCACGTTATATAGGCTCGTATAAGATCACTCGAAGGTTTGGACAAGTTGCATATGAATTAGAGCTACCCCAAGAGCTCTCATCAATACGTCCGGTATTTCATGTGTCAATGCTTCGAAAGTGCATCGGAGATCCATCACATATCACTTCTACCGAGGATGTGCAAGTTGCGGAAGATCTTACCTATGAGGAAGTGCCTATTGCTATTCTAGATCGCCAAGTTAAGAAGATGAGAAATAAAGAGATAGCATCTGTGAAAGTACGTTGGAGAAATCATCAAAGGGAAGAGATTACATGGGAAGCTGAGGAAGCAATGAAATCTAAGTACCCTCATTTGTTCAAAGATGAAGAAGAAGTTCAAGAAACGGAGTTAGAACATTAACAAGTAAATTTTTTTTTATATATGCATAGTATTTATGTGATGATGTGAATATTAATGATGGACTTGAACTTGTTTCGGTTGAATAACTACGCTAACATTCGAGGACGAATGTCCTAAAGGGGGGAAGGCTGTAACACCCCGTATTCAACTACGTGTATTGGCGTATTCAAGTACGTGTATTGGTCTTATTTATATGGAATTAATTTTTTATTTTATTTATACCAGAATTTTCCCGTCGATGGTTCCATGCGAAGGTTATTGAATAAGCTTTCCAACAATATAAAGATTTCCAAAAACGGATAGGTTTCGGATATAATCGAGCACGTTCGAAACTATAAAATGGTGGCCGGGATATTTGGGAATAGTAAATGTGCAGGAAAATTTCCTGCACACAAACTACTGAGGCCAGCCGAATTTTTAGGTCAACTTCGAACAATCATTATTCCCTTAATATAATGAACTGGGAGAGCTGCGACCTATGAAAAGAAATATCTTTGAATCTTCTTTCCAATACAATTGGTTTCATCCAAGTCCAACATCTGGGTAAGGAGTTATACCTGTTTTATTTCAGCCTATCAAAACAGATTTTTAGGGTCAACTTCAAACGACCATAACTCCTTGTACAAGACGAACTGGGTGGCCTACTTTATATGAAATGAAATCCCTTTGAATTATCTTTCCAACGATACTAATTTCACCCAAATCCAATATCGGAGAAAAGAGTTATGGTCGATCTACTTTAGCTTATCAAAACAGTCCACCAAAGGACAGATTTGACATTATTTAAATTTTAAAGGCATTTTGGTCATTTCCTATTATATTATGGATGGTAATATGTGTATATATACATGAATATGAGTTCAAAAACTCATTTTCATCATCAATCATTGAGAAAGAACAAACCCTAGCCAAATTTGACCTTTAAATTACTTTTGATTCAACCGTAGAAATTCCAAAGTAATCCGATAACTGCGTTTGTCATCTCGAGAGCTTCGAACGGCACCTATTATTTGTGCAAACAGGATTGCATAATCAAGAGGTGAATTATAAGGTATGAATATTGTTTGCCTTTGTTCTTTTCCATATGTATATGTGTGATAGAGGATTATATGTATTGGTTGTTATTGAAAGGTGATGGAAATACGGTTATGGACTATTTTGCATGGTTTGGTTGTATTGAATTGTGGAAGGTAGATATGGTAATTGAGTTATGGAAGGTGGATATGGTGATATACTATTAAATTGATGATTATTTATGTTTATGGCTCAATTTGGTTTAATGGATTGGTTGGAAGGATAAATGAATCCAAACTTGATATTGGAGGATGTTGTATGAATATGCATGGCATGTGAATGTAATTGGAGTATAAGAGGGTTAAAGTGACACCCTTTATGGTGTAATTAAGGCTTACTACTTAACCACTAGTTTGGTGAATTCAAATAATTGAATTGTGACATTTGGTTGCTAATACTAGATTGCTATATATGTTCATTGTAGATAAGTAATCCAAAAAGACGGGAAGTCCATTTAGGACTAGTATTGAAGGTTTACAGTCAGGTATGTAAAGCATACTCTATACCATATCTTTGGCATGAAAGTGAACAATTGTTCTATTAAGAAAGTTTCCAAAGTTATTCAATAACATGTGATCCATAATGGTTTTGTATGATGTCCTACGTTACCAATGAACTTGTTTCCACCCTACAAGATGTCAAGACATTCCAATACTTACTTGTTTTTCAAATCTTACATGTTTATTGCACTAATGAATGTCAGAAGGTATCCGGTTACTCAAACAAGATCCATGTGCTATTAATGACTCCAAAATGTTTCATTGATATACCAATAAGTTCCTACTTCATTGTTATGGCATTGATGACTCCAAAACACTTCATTGATGTGCCAATGAGTTCTTACTTCATTGTTATTGCATTGATGGTCTATTTATATGTCTCTTATTGATGTATCATTGTTTCAAAGTATCAAAAATGTGGTGGCGACCAAAATAACAATCTCAAAGATTAATTGAACTAAGTGATGGAAGTTCTCTCTTATCGGGTGGTATCCCACGGGCATAAGCCTATCATGGGTCGGTCCCTATTTATGTGTTTATGGGTGGTATCCCAGGGGCATAAGCCTATCATGGGTCGATCCCAGTTGATATGTACTGGAGGCAGCCTAATGGTCACAGTACAGTACAGTAATGATTACAAAGATGATAAGAACGAACGTAAAGTGATTGAATAAATACAATGTACAGGTTGTCACAAGTTTTAATAAGTGTGGTCCACTCCTATTACGATTTATTCACTTGTTTCTAATTTCTATTGAGCTCCTATATCATATGTGATTATCTACAGCTTTACATACTCAGTACATATTTTGTACTAACGTCCCCCACGGGGGACCTGCATTTCATGCTGCAGGCACAGGTACCTCAGCTCATACACCGCACAAGTAGGAGCCAGGATATCCAGCTACTTTTGGTGAGCTCCAGTTTGCTTCGGGGCTTTCCGTGTCATATCCAGTCACTTTTGGTATTGTATAGAAGTTAGTTATATGGCGGGTTATGTCCCGACCTTAGTTAAACTCTGTGTATTGTCTAGAGTCTTTGTAGACCTAATGTACAATCAATGTGGTGTTTTGTTAATAGACGTGATGGCTCCAACGGCCAAGTATTTATATATATATATATATATGTGTGCTCGAGCTTATACAGGTGATTATTTCCTTTTATATGCGACATGATGTTGTCCGAATTTCGGGTTGTCATAGAGGTATGCATGGGAAGTATAAGGTTATGAGCTGGTTCTCCCGGGCCTCCTCGGTTACGGGTGTCAGTCCGCCCCAATAGGATTTGAGGCATGATAGTTATGAATACTCGATACCTAGAAATTCATGCATATATTAGTTTACATGTTATTTAGCACTTCAGATTATCCAATGTCGATATTTTCAGAATATAATCATAATAAACAGTACAGGTTTCAGTGTCATTCAGTTGGGAGTAGTACTTAGCACCGAGTCAACGCAGTGATGAAGGATCACCCGTCAGTTGAGGACCGAGACCTTTAGTAGAAGTCGCTAAGTTCCAGAACTATAGCGCCACCGTAGGTTATGAGGGGTTACCCACCAGTTGAGGACTGATACCCTAGTCCTTCGGGACAACAGTTTAGTAGATCCACGCCAGCCAGTGTTGATACCCTTGGCAAGGTACTAGTACCCGTTCAACTGGGATTACAGGTTAAACCCCAATTTGATCAGATTGGTGTATTGTCGGTTATTGTTAGCTCTCATAGTCCCCAGTTCATGTTTCAGATTATGCTCAATTTTCAGATTGTGCAAGACCTTGTACTCAGTTATTTAGTTTTCATTCAGTACATGTTACTTGCTCATTGCATCAGTTCTCATCCCACAGTTTTAGACCCAGTATTCATACATACCCCTCAATTTAGTTAAACTTTCTTTTATACTATTAATTTTCAAACTATCACAGGTTTTACTAACAAACATGTTCTAAATGTATATAGCTCAGCAAATGACTTACATTCTCTATTTCAAGGCATGTTTTAAGTATTTTCATGACTAGTGCATATCTCACATACTCAGTACATTCCAAATTTCTGATCGCATACCTCTTCTACCTACATTTTTCATGTGATTAGTTTCAGGTGCTTATTCTCAGGATCATAATCAGGCAGATCATAATATTCAACCAGCAGGTGATGAGTTCTCTTATTTTAAGGACTCAAGTCAATTGCAGTTCTTGTACTTTAATTTCTTATTCGTAGGTATTGATTAAGGATAGTTAAGGTTCATGTCTCGGCTACCTATAGTCGGTATTAGTATAGGTTTCATAGATAGTTAGAATTTTTGTAATCAGTTTCTCTTTCTTTTCAGAATACAGATGTTGAAAATAAACTTTCCAATAGTAAACATATAGAAACAACTTTTCTCATAATCATGCTTCCGCTCAGTTAATTTAACTTTTATATATTTTTTAATCAGTTGCTCAAGCATTATGTCAGTACATGGATAAGCTTGGGATCACTTGTGGTTCTATGCACCGTGTTACGACTAGGGGGTAATCTCGGGTCATGACACATAAGTTCTAATGTTTTTCCATAAGGAAGATGATCAAGACAGAGTGAACCTATTTAACAGACCATAAGTTTTGTATTATAAGCAAACATTAGAACTTATTTAGCATGGATAAAAATTCAAGGCTACACATTTTGAGGGATAAAAATTCAAGATCAAATACTTCAGAAGACCCTAAGCATAATTTCCTATCTTTTAATCTATCAACAGACCAAATCATGGCCCGGCGAAATCCTAATGAACAAAACTACCCCGCATCTACTCTTGTCTCCCTCATTCAAAATGCAACAACAACAACAAAATAAGGAAATCTTTATGGTGTGCACAAGAAGACTCTTTGACTGACCGACACTTTCCCCAATATAACAATGTCGGTCTAACCATCACTCTATAAGACGTACCTTTAAGTTTCTATGGTATCTTTTAATCGCACAACCCTCCACTTTATCAACACTGTACCAATATGGTGTGTGATATCATCATTGATGTCACTATATCCCTAGATTATAGACTCAAGTACTTGAAATTGTCTATCTTGAGAACAGCATGTGTGTCAAGCTTCACTTCCATTCTTACCTCATGCAACCCTTCGCTGAATTTGCACTCCAAATATTTTGTTTTGATCTTGCTCAACCTAAATCCTTTAGCCTCTAAAGTTTATCTCCACATCTCCAACCTAGCATTAACTCTGCTACACGTCTCATTAATTAGTACTATATCATTCTCAAATAACATACACCAAGGCACCTCATCTTGAATGTCCGTGCCAATTCATCACCAAGAAAAATAGGAACTAATTGACAGCTTATCCATGATGCAGCGATATTTTCACTGGAAAGTGCTTCAAGTCTCCTTCTACCATTCTAACCTGCATTTTAGCTCTATCCTACATGTCTTTTATTTCTCTAATGTAAACCACCAATACACCTCTAGCCTCTAGGCATCTCCTTAGAACTTTTCTTGAGACTTTAAGTGTCATAGACTTCTTCAAGATTAATGAACACTATATGCAAATCCCTCTTCTTTTCTCAATATTTCTCCATCAGTCTCCTCATAAGATGGATGGCTTTCGTATTAGATCACCCAGGTATGAATCCATACTGATTCACATAATTGGACACAACCCTCCTCACCCTCATCTCCACCACTTACAAACTTTCATAGTGTGACTTATAAAAAAGATATTGTTTTTGTGATGCAACCAAAAGTTACACTTAAGTTAAGTGTGACTTAATAACTTATACTTCTATAATTGTTATAATCTTAGATATCATTGTTTCTTTTGTACAATAGAACCATTGTACTCCACCTCTATTCTTTAGGAAATTAGGCATCTTAAAATGACATTAAACAAACCAGTCATCCACTCCATACCTTCCTTATTTGTACCCTTCCAAAATGCCACAAAAATATCATTAAGTTCGATCGTTCTTCCCCAGCTCATTCTACAAATAGAGGGCATAACCCCTATCAACCTTAATACACTTACAACACCCAAAATATAGATGTCTCTCATAGTGCTTCAAATTACCCAGCATAATGACTTTGTCCCCTTTCTTTATTCAATAGTTTATAGACGTAAGCTTGTCATTTTTGCTTGATAAGTGTCTTTCCGCCAATACCTTGCCTTCCTCACCCTTAATTCACATCACTTGATCCAAGTATTGAGCCTTTATCTTCCACGTATTTGCGAGCCTATAAAGTTTCTTATCCGCTTTTGTCCTCTAGTTTAGTATAAAGTCGCTTAAAGTTGTCGTCTTTGTTGTTATAACCGCTAACTTAGTCATCCTCATCGTCGCTTTATCAATTTCCTTATCCGTCCTTCTTTCTTCCTCATCCTTGCATTCCATAAACTTTTCATAAGCAACCTTAGCTTTCACGTTGCCTTGGACTTCTCCATTCCACCAACACTACCTTTGGCGGCCACCAAAATTTCCCCTCGACGCCCCTAGTACCTCTCTAGTTGCTTTCTTAATGGAACTAGTAGTATTATCCCACATGATATTTGCATCCCCTCTACTACTCTAAGACCTTATCACCATCAACTTCTTATTTAATTCTACACAAAAAGCAGGGGTCAAGCTAGCCAATTTAAATCCTGGTCAGACATAAAGATTCTTTTTCTTCCTCCCTCATTTAATCTCCAAGTTCATTACCAAAAATGTATGTTGGATAGTAAGACGCTCGCTCGAGATAACCTTATCGTCCATACAAAGGCCTCCAACTCCCTTACTCAAGCGTAAGTAGTCTATTTGAGTTATATCCACCACTTTACAGAAGATAACCAAGTGGTTTTCCTTCTTCACAAAGCATGAGTTAGCTATTACCAACTCAAAGGCTTTAGCAAAATAGTGAGGTTCCACCACTATTTTTATCCCCAAACCAAAGCCTAGAGAACATCATCAAAGCCACTAGAAGTTACCCCAATGTTTCCACTGAAATCTCCACCAATGAGTATCTTCCTGGTGTGTGGTATACCTCTCATCACCTCATCCAAATCCTCTCAATAGTGCTTCTTGACCTCCTCGTCCAAAATGTAAGCACTAATAATGTTCAAACTAAGCCCCACCCCTATGATAACTTAATCGTCATCATCCTTTCACTGATCTTCCTAACCTCCATCACATATTCCCTAAGGTCCTTGTCTACAAAAATTCCTACTCCACTCTTATTCCTCGACCTTCCTGAGTACCACGACTTAAAACCCGAACACATCCCAAACCTTGATACCTACCCATTTAGTCTCCTGGATACATGTTATATTAATCTTTCTCATTTTTAGAATTTTGCATGAAAGACCATATATTCCAAGATCTTACTCTCAACTTATGGGAATATTAACCCACTTACCACTCCTAGCCCTCACCCTCGACTTACGGCGTGACCTTTGTCCATGAACGTCTACCAAAGCTACCAAAGAAGGTGTAAGCTACAAGGGGGAACATATATTAGGCTATGACTTAGGGAAAGTAATCAGATTTTAATCACAAAACTAAAGAATCAAGAAACAGATTATAATTACAAAAGCAGAGGATCGAACAATTAAGAAATGTAAACATATTCAAATTATATGGCAAATGACACAATTTGTATAAAAAATTTGACAAGGAAACAATCAATAGCAACTAAAGAATTGGACAACTACGAAGAACCAGAAAACAAAGGCAGCAAAATTTGAACAACTAACATAAAACAGCAAGCAAAGATTAAAAAAGAAATATGAACTGTTGGCAGAATTATATCAAAAAATGTAAAATTAGAGCCACAAATAGATATAGGACAGAACTAAAACAATAAATATAAAACCTATAACAAAATTAGAACACAAAATATCCAACGCAAGGCAAAATTGAAACAAGAAATAGAAACCAAAGAGATGAATTAAAACCAGAAACAGTAAATGGCAAGGCAGAATTGAAAAGAGAAATAGAAACACGGGAGAAACCTGCAGATAACAATGGAAACAAATTTAAAAAAACAAGAACTAGAGTCAACAAAAAAGCAAATCTGGAAAGTAGTTTAGGAAGATAGAAACTGGAACTCGGTGAGGTAAGAAGTACTTCGTCGAAGAAGTGGCAGAGGTCAGTGATCAATGGTATGTTGCTGCCTTGGAACTTGAACCCAACCCAAAGATAAGAAGAAAGAAAACCTTAAGAGTCGCCGAAGAAGGGGTACTTCGCCGTAGCAGTGGTAGCGATCCTCGAGCTGTGGTGGTGTCAAAAACCTAATTGTCACTGGATAAAGGATACTTCGTTGGAGCAGTGGTAATGGTCGACAAGAGAAAAATAAATTGAACACCTCCCAAGTCTTTAATTAAAAAAAAAAAAAATGGGTCTCATAATATTATTAAGTTAGACAAAGTTGCTTAAATAACTGAAACAGTTGTTCAATAACTGCATTAGTTGTCTTAATAACTATCAAAATTGTCGAACAACTTTGACCAGTTGTTGAACAAAGTTATTGGAACGAAAATGTTTAAAAAAAAATAGAAAAAATAATTCCTTTTGTTTAATTTTTAAAATTTGAAGAACCTCACTAAATTGAAAAATTTGTTTGTCTTTTATAATTCAAGGTCCCGGTCGACAAGCTATGGACGATGGTGGTATAGAAAAACCCTATAGTGAGATCCAAAAAAGAGAAATAAGGAGAGAGAAAGACACGCTAATTTGATTGTGTTCGATGGTGCGGTAGACGCTGGGAGCATATAATCAGAGAGGAAAGAGCAAGGGAGAGAAGGCTGTGGAATGGGAAATAGAGCCAATTGCATCAGATAAAGTAAGCTGCTAGCCCGAATCCTAGACCAAGTTCACTCTTTAAAAAGCACTTTTTCTTCCAATTTCATACATTAAATTGTGTATAGTACAGTAACATACAGTTAAAAATCAATATCTTTATTTTTATCCTAATCTTCTAAATGCTTTAATAGGGGATAAAATATTGTTGAACTATCTAGAATAAATTAAAAATACCCTTTATTAGTTTTTTGACATAAAAATACCTCTTCATTAAATATTTGATTAAAATGTCCGTCTCTCTAACAGACTTTCACCAAGCATATCATCTGTGTTAAAAAGGTCATTTGAACACTCCACATCATTGTCCACGTGTAAAATTTTCCTTTTAAATCGCTCAACCCATCAATCTAATTTATAACCTGACCTATCTAATAGAAAAAGACTCGATTCAAGAGGCAAAACTATTAGACGGGTATATCATCAGCAGTCCGCATTTCATAAAAGCTTCAAAAAAAATGATTTATTTTAAACTATCCATTAAAAAAAAAGTATACTCGTTAAGGGATAATGATTGATGACTTTTTGCAGTTGGCTCAGTGAATATCTCTTTGTTTAGCAAAGTTAAGATTGCATCTTTTCTTATGAGTATTGAAGCTTTTCTTGGTTTCTAAACTAATAGGATGGTTTCAATTTTCTCCATCATTTCAATGGAATGTCCATTAGAAAGTGTCTTCTTGTTAAGGGATTATGTCATTTGCAGTTGTCACTCTAAGTTTATTGAGGAAAGCAACTATTGTGTCTTCCATAATTTGGGCTATGTCTGTTCATCTTATTTGATTCTTGTACTTGCTTATGTCAAAGTTTACTGGTCCCTTTTTCAATCAATTTTTTAGAAGACTAGATGCATCAATTTTTTTTAATCTTTTATGAAATGAGGTTGATGATGATACACCCGTCTAATAGTTTTACCTTTTAGATTGGATCTTTTTCTATTGGATCGGGTCAGATTATAAATATCACGACTCAAATCAGGGCCTGTCCTCAACGGGTATCTCAAGTTCCATATGGACCGGAGACCACCCCTACTGCACCTAACCAAACAACACGATATCCCTATTGTCGGATGAATTCCGATCATATAACAAGATAACATGCAATAAGTTTAAGGAAAAAACATGCCAATAATTGACGATCAGTGACCGGCCAAACAACCGACTAACATCACCTAATATCCACATTAATCCAAACAAAGCCTTCTAAATAAAGAACCAAAACCAGTCTTAGTCTGGATATGTCCCCGACTCTGACAGATGACAATGAGAATGAAAATGATAATGTTAGTGCTAATGAAAGTAACTATTAACTCAACTCTAAGAATGAAAGTTGGTGAAATGCCTAAGCCTTCCGGGGTATGAAAGCTCACCATTTCACCACAACTCAACAAACCAAGACGACTAACCTAACTCTACGCAGGAAAAGTGAAAGTAGCTCCGGTGCCTGCATTGCATGGGGATACAACATCCGAAGAAGGTTAGTAGGGTGAACACTAGCATGTAACTCAGGGATAAGGATAACATAATACCATGATTAACAGTTCAGAATCATTCAAAACCAATGCACATACTCTTTAAAATTTTTGCCTGGATTGTGTAGCTCAACCGTCATAAGCATACGAAGGCACCCACGGGCTATATGGGCCCAGCTCTCCCCTAGCTGGTAGGGCCCAGTGCATGTAGCCACAGGAACCAGAGTGTATACATATGCACTATGGGGGACTCAAACCTCTCTGCATATCAAGGTGATACAAGCACCAAATCATGTAATATATTGTGGGGGACTCAAACCTCTTAATCAATTAATAATAATAATAAGGGAAACTCAAACCACCCGATCATATAGACCCCCGCATCGGCAACCGCAATTTTTAGTATTGGTCCTTCAAGACTTTCACTTTCACGACTCAGCTACACAATCCTCATTAAAGCCCAATTAAAACAAGTATCACATATTCCCATCTATTGAACCATATTACACATTAAGGCATACATTGTTGGTATCGTCATACTAACTACACTTGCAAGGTAACATCAATATGCCAAAACAATTACATCACTTGGGGAATTCACAGCCCTCTTGGTTCAAATATGCCATAGTTTGTGAAAACACAAAACCCACGAGGTTCAATTCAAAATCATTATGCAATAATTCAAGAATAGTTCAATTCCTATATTTCTCATAACTAAAAACCAATTTCACAATATGGGGTTGGGGTCATAACCACTTCAAAAGTCACAAGTTTGGGGAAAATCACAATTCTCTAGTTCATTCACCATACCCATGCACCCACAAGTTCAAAACCATAATCAAAGAATGAATAATCATATGTAAACCATGGGAAAACATTGTTCAACAATAAGCACTCAAAACCCTCCACCCTTGATTTCAAACCGACATAAATATCTCATGAACATTACTTTAAAACATATGATTTTAAAAAATTAAGAATGAGGGAAGAGTAACATGCCTGGAATATCAAGTTTCACGAAGAAATTCAACCCTGAAGTCCTTAGATGATCTACTTCTTGGAAACCCTAAGTATGGCTGCTTGAGAGAATTTGAGAGAGCCTTTGAAGTGTTTGAGTACGTTAAGGATGAAATATAACCACCCACCCACCCCTAAGTGATTTATGGACGTGGAATTTTAATTGGGTAAGAAGGGAATTGTCCAAAGTACCTGAAATTTAAAAACTGAAATTTAATCGTCGGTGGACTATGGGTGAGTATACGACTCATAAGGATATATTAAGACTCATTTGAGTCGTAGTTAAGACAGAACCACCAAGGCCTCATACTGGTCTAGCTATGATTTATACCACCGACTTGTAACCACACTTAACGACTCGTAACCACTTCTCGTACTCCAAACAGCAATAATTTTGGGATGACACACTGGACACCCTACAATTGGGACATAACGACTCGTCATGAGTCTTTACAACTCGTGGCCTCAAGTCGTAATAAAGACAGTGTCTTGGGCCAAACTTTCTGGACACCTTACGACTTGGTCCTTATGACCCATAAGAAGTCTTGATGACTAGTTGAGAGCCACTCGTACTCAGAACAAAATACTAAGACACTTGTTCTGATTAAGTCGCGACCAAGTCCCTACGACCCATCATGACTACCTACGACTCGTCAAGGGAATCGTAGTCAAGACATTGAGGATAAAATTTCAGAAAATTTTCAAGGAACAAAAACTCGGGGCGTTACAATAAATTAGGTTGATGGGCTGAGGGATTTAAAAGGGGATATTACACGTGGGCGATGAAGTGGAGTGTCCAGGTGACCTTTTTACAAAGTAGGCATACTTGGTGAAAATCTGTTAGAAGGAGGGGTATTTTTTAGCCAAATATTTAATGAATGGGTATTTTTGAGCTAAAAAACTAACGAAAGATATTTTTGATCTATTTCAGATAGTTCACGAGTATTTTTTGGCCTTTTTTCGATTACTTAATTACAAAAATACTAATTACATGACATTACTAATTCTTTCATTGTGTCGTGTCATGTTATTTAGTCAGTGTTTGACCATGAAAATTAAAAATAATCCACTTTATTTTTAATTTTTAAAGTTGGAGTTGTGTTTCGCATTTGACAGAAATGCAAGGAGAGGCTACTTACAATACACTTTTGTGGTGAAACCCTTTCCCGAACCCTATGCATAGCGAGAGCTTTAGTGCACCAAATTGCCCTTTTTTAGCAGTGTTTGGTTGTACTTTTTGCAAAAAATATTTAAAATTTGAATGTTGTTATAAATGTATTTACATTATAGTGAATGTCTATCAAGAATCTATATAAGATCTAGTTGATATCTATCAGGATTTGAAGTATCTGTCTTTTAGTCAGAAACTGGGAGTATTTTTCCTTATAAATAGAGGAATTTTGTTCATTGTATTCTCAATCTGATGATCTCTCATCCCTCAAGAGAAATAAAGAAGCATCCTCTCTTCTCTCTCTATTTATTCTTGTTGTTCTTACTTTCTATTTCATAATATGTTATCAGCACGAGACTCTGCCAAACAAGGTGAGATATAAATCTAAAGGTAATTTCAAGGTTAGTAATTCCTTATATTATTTGTCTTTTGCCACTAATAATATAATTATTGTTGGATTTGAGGAAAAATAATTGGTTTGGAACCATTTATGTTTTAAATTTATTCTTCAAGAACAATATTATCAAAAGGGATGATAATATGTTGGGTTCAAGTCCCATTGATTTATGCCTAAGATGTCTTTATATGGTTAAGACGTTGAGTTTGAATCTCGATGCACCATATTGATGATATTATGATTGCTAAGGCAAAATAATGTGTTTTTGATGAAAAGTCATGAAACTTGTCCATGGAATATGCTCCATTCCAAGATTTGAATATGGTAGCAATATATGATAAGTCTGAAAGATGACAATTTGCTCCATTCTTAAAGTGAATGTAGCAGAAATATAGAGAAATTCTATTTGTCATATTGATGTCTGGATTTGCTCCTAAAGTAACAATATCATGAAAGAGGTTATAAGCTATCAAAATTTTATAGACTTAGGGCACGATTATATTTCATTCCTGGGAATGAGGATTTCGATTGTTTCAATACAAATGTGTACTTGATTGTGATGGAATCACAACTCACCTCCGAAAGAGGCAGAATAACCGAGAAGAGTTATTTTAAAATCTACGTCTAACGTAGTAAATCTGAAATTTATTCATGTAATAGTAAAACTAAAATTTACTAAAGTAAAAGGTGCATGTCATCGTAAGCTTGGAATTTGCTAGAATAAAAGTTCTGACATGAACAATTGTGACATCCCAAAGATGTGCATACTGAGTATTGAACATATATTGAAGAATTAAAAAATTCTTCATTACTTTTAATGTTGCTTGTTCTCATGATAAGTTGGTTGGATCAACTACTATTGAGATTGGATCCCTTAAATCTGAAAATATAAAAGGTGAATATGGGTCCGTTCACCTGTCATGTGATCTATTAAGATGCATCGATATAAGATTATCACTTATACGTTTATTGTCAACCTGTAGTTTGACATTCATAAAGTTGCTTGCTCAATAAAATTGAGATAAGAGTACAATTTTCAAATTGTGGAATAAAGATAATTCATCTTGATCACGATGGTTTGGCATTGAATGCCTTCGATAAATAGCTAAGCCATTTCTAATAAGAACAAAGTTTCATGTGTTGGTATGAAATATGATATGTTGCATACAATAGCACTTCTATGCATCAAACCAATAAATTATGATTAACTTCCGTCAAAGTTGGGTTCTGAGACAAGAATCATACATTGTCCATCTAATAATTTTGATGTGCGGTATATGATTAATGAATATACCATGATTCACAAAGATGGATTCCTCAAAGAAGTAGAGTATGTATGTTAGTTTTCCTAACATAAGGGGGAGATTATAAGTAGCTATGGAATATGTTAGGAATTATCATCAGATCCTCATTCAAAAGATAATTCAATTCAAATGTCGAAAGCATCTCATATTAAGCTGCAAGTGCTCCTATTTTGTGTCCCAAAAGGACAAAGTCTACACATACGTAAAGCGTGGTAGACTAATCGATTCCAAATAAAATAATCCTTGAAACAAATAAGGAGCAAAAAATCATAATAAGAAGGCAATGTGCGCTTGAAAAGCCTAGGCCGAACACTTCATGAAACTTTATGAGAGGTTCAAGTACCTGAAAATAATGAAGTGATGAGATATCAAAATGTTATGTCACATTGTGAATCGATACAAAATGATTTATCATCAATATCATTGATACAATATTAGCGCAATATTGTAAAGATACGATGATCTAAATTCTATGTTTATTTAAGCATGCTGACGTAGATAATGTATTTTGATAAGCGTAAAACTTATTTGATTTGCAGTCTAGACACTTGATGGTGTCGCACATAATATGCTGAATATTGTTACTTGACAAAATTTATATCAAAAATTTTTAAGGATTCAAAATGTTTGAAGCATATAAAAGTTTCTGGGAAACTTATGTATAATCCTTATATCGCATAAATTTATTGAAATTCTTAGAGAGTTTTCAAAAGCAATAGATTATTTGCTGAAATGAGAAATATACCGAATTGGATTGGTTATGAAGTATCATATCTTAGTGCAAGTGGTGCACTAGTGTATCTTGCAGATACAAGGCCTGATTTAGTCTTTTCAGTCAATTTGTTAGCAAGGTATATTTCCTCTCCTACTGGGAGACATCAAAATGGGATAAAAGACATGAGCTAATTTTATTCTAAAGCTTGCAGTCTCAATCTTGTTGAAATGGTGATGCTGGATACTTATCTGACCCGCATAAAACTCGGTCTCAAACAGGCTATGTGTTCATATGTAGGATACTGTCATATCTTGGAGATATACAAAGCAGTTTATCTAGCACTTCATCGAACCATGCTGAGATAATAGCTATTCATGAAACAAACCGAGAATTTGTGTGTTTGAGGTCCATGATACATCTCATTTGAGAAAAATATGATTTGAAATATGACAAAGTACCCATAATTTTGTATGAAGATAATGCAGCATGAATAGCACAACTAAAAGGAGGATTCATAAAAGGAGAAAGAACGAAGCACACTTCATCAAAGCTTTTCTATATACATGAGCTCCAAAAAAATGGTGAAATTAATGTGCAACAGCTTCGTTCAAGTGACAATGTGGCTGATTTATTCACCAAGTCTCCTCCAATTGCAACTTTCAAGAAGATGGTGCACAAGATCGGGATGCAAAAGTTCATTGATGTTCTCGTCAGGGGGAGCAAATACGTGGTGTACTCTTTTTTCCTTTCAAGGTTTTGTCCCACCGGATTTTTTTTGTAAGGTTTTTAGTGAGGCAGCCGAAATGCGTATTATTAGAGATGTGTACTCTTTTTTCTTCACTAAATTTTTTTCCTCTGGATTTGTTTTAACGAGGTACATTATCTATCAATTAGACATTCAAGGGAGAGTTTATAAATGTATTTATATTATAGTGAATGTCTATCAAGAATATAGATAAGATCTATCAAGATCTAGTTGATATCTATCAGGATTTGAAGTATCTGTCTTTTAGTCAGAAACTAGGAGTATTTTCCCCTATAAATATAGGGTTTTGTTCATTGTATTCTCAATCTGCTGATCTGTCATCCCTCAAGACAAACAAAGAAGCCTCCTCTCTTCTCTCTATTTATTCTTGTTGTTCTTACTTTATATTTCATAACAAATGTACTTTTTTCTAAATATATTTTGTACCCCTAATTCTAAAATAACTAGCAAAATCACCATGACTAATTACCTAAAACATACAATCAAAACTATTGTAAAAAGTAATATATCAAGATTAGAGTCGTCAATATGGGCCAAGCCCATTGGACTGGCCCGACCCGGCCTGTAATTTAATGGAGTTGGGCTTCAATTTTTGCAGCCCATTTAAGAACAGGGCTTTTTAGCCCGGTCCGGATAAGCTCGTGGCTCGTGAGGCTTGAGCAATATGGGTTGGGCTAGCCCGTGGACCAGCCTGTAAGTCAAATACCTGCAACTATTTAGATTGCTTATTAGTATTTTTATTTGGTTCGAAGAATATCATGTCAAAAGTTATTTAATTTTGCTATTAGAAGTATTTTTTTGGTGGTGCTGGAGACTTGATTAACAAGTATTAACACTATGGAATATTATGTTGTACTTTCTCCATCCCATTTTATGTGTCGTCATTTGATTGGACACGGAGTTTAAGAAATAAGTAAAGACTTGATACTTTTTACCAAATTATCCTTTATTAAAACAATGTATTAGTATTATTTTTAATTAAGTGAGCCCTTATAAGTGGAACCAATAAGGGTAAAAGTGTAATTGTGTCGTTAAATAGTTACCAAATAAAAAAAGGTGACATTCTTTTTGGGACGAACAAAAAAGAAAATGATGACACATAAAATGGAAAGGAGGAAGTACTATTTATGTTTATTTAACATTCTAAAATTAAATTATAAAATATTATTTTTTTAAAAGTGGGTTGGCCCATGAGGCCCGCGGCTCACAAAGAAATGGTGTGGACTTGACATTTTTGGCCTATCATTTTCATAAGTCAGCCCGGCCTAGCCCATTAAACTCAAAGCCCGTGTGGACTGACCCGAATGGGCTAGCCCGACTCGTATTGACAGCTCTAAATTCAAGATAGATAACCACATAATATCATAAATTAGATTGGATCCTATATACAAGCTACTACATACTATCACAAATATTCACTTATTCAAAAATTTTGAGGCTGAAGTTGTGTTAAATCAAATAAGCAAATCAAATTTTGTTATAAATGTATTCCTGAAAGATACGAAATACAATTTAAATGCGATTATTTTTATAAAAAAATAAAATTTAGGGTAAATCCGAAAATGAAAAATACAGTGACAGTGTAAATACAGCTTTAGGTGTTCTCCAAATTTTAAAACAACTTTAAGTCTGTGTAAGCCAATAACAATTAAGTCATAGGAGTGGTATGGGAGGGCCAATGGTGGCAAGGAAGGTAGAAGATAAATAAAGTGGAACCCATAGAAAGCACTTGCCAATTAGTAGAGACTCTCACACAAGTATGATAATGGGCACAAAAAACACCTGTATTTGAGTATACCAACAAAAAGAAAAATGATATGATTTTCTACAAATGACACCCAATATTCTATACCTACCAAAACCTCGTGCACTAAAAGGATGAACAAAATCCTTTTCTGTTCCATCAAGCGCTCTCCTATTTCTCTCTGAATACGACCCATAAGGGTTAGTGGAGCAACATCTCACACCCCATGTGTTCTCTTCCTTCTAGTACAAAACTAGCTATGCAGTACTTCTCTTACTGTGCCTGAGATCACCCATTGTATATGATTTAACTTTCATGTTACAATCCTAGTTGAAAACTACTCAGTTCTTGGACGTTTTGACTGTTTTTGCTCCATCCAATCACGGCATTCTTTAGCAGTACCAGAGGGATGTGCGAGCTGCCACTCCAGTAATTTTTGTTGCTGCAGAGGAAAATTAAACGATGAGTAAATACTCCATACTCCACACCAACTGTCGGCTAGGAAGAGAGCATTATTGGCATACCCATTCTCTCACAACTGGCCCTCCATTTTTAATCTCCAAAATGTCAATAATTTCCTTTCCATTAACTAGTGGTTTCAATTCCCAAACCTTCTCCAGACCTGGAATTTAAGTAGGATAAAAAGATATTTTTGACAAGATAGGTTACAAAGATACACAACTGCATTAAATATGTGGTTTCAACAAAATAAAATATGCATCGGACATGATGTTAATATTCTAAGTATTAATGTCTAGTGGAGCATTGGAGTTGCACTCCATGATAAACCATCATTCACTAAAGAACATGCCAACCCAAGGCATGTCTAACTTTATATTGAAACAGAAATACAAAGTGGGAAAGGACTTGGGATATGGGATAGAAACAAAGGAATTTGTACACGGCTAGGTAATTTTTATTTTTATGGCTGGCTTTGCGGGGAGAAGTGGAGCAACACTGAAGGCAAGTGTTTAAGGGGGAACAGAGCAATGAGACAGGAGCGACTTTAGTAATAAAATAAATATAAAAAGGAGGTAAACCATGTCGCCGGGCCCAGAACAGCCTCACTCTTCCTAGTGTTGCCATTGTAATCATGCTCAGAAGCTATGTGAGATGATCAATTCGTTCTGCTTCACAATTGCAAGAGGAACACAAAAGCTAGAAGCACAGAGGACAGATGGGAATACCTAATGTTCTTACTGCATTCTCCACTTCCTTAAATATTCCATTTCTCTTGTCCAGTTCAAAGTTATCATTTGAGAAACTTGTAGACACAATGTCAACAGGATGTAACTGCATAGATAGAAGAAGAGCAACGCGCCAAAATTCTTTAATTTCTCGGAGTAGGAAGCCTGTTTTGTTAACAAACATTGACTATCAGTTTACAAACATTAACTGCATAGATAGAAGAAGAGCACTTGTCTTGTAGAAGAAAGATATTGTTACCAGTCAATATTCTAAGTTTTGAAGCAATTGGAACCTCAATGGTATCTCTTTTCCAATCAACTTCAAGAACCTGGATATCTTCTTTTGAAACAAGTAATGGAATTAAGGTGACAAACTTCTTAGTTACAGTATGCAAGCTTATGACCTGCAAATGGATCATAATTTGGTGAACATCACATTTCTTGTGGTAGAGAGTGACAAGAAAAACTAGGCTTAATGTTCAAGGTTCAATAAATGCATGAAACAGTCACATCAAGAATCACTCACTGTTTCCGCATCAATGGCCTTCAACTTGAGAGAATTGCGAAAAATATAATTGACCACTGGAATCTGATAATGTCAGCAACAGTTAGTATTTATTGAAAAAAAGCGCAAATCCTCAACATGTGTAGACATTATTAAGTTCACAGAAAGAGGTTACAACTACATAAAAATTAGCATCTTTAGGTCGTGATCTTTCTCCTGCTTGAAAACAAAATGTCCACTAACCCAATCATAAGCAAAACACACTAGATGGAATAGAATCATAAGAACTGTCCACGTCACATAAAAGATGCAGAGTGGAATCGATCGATGCAAATTAACTGCTTGCATGGACTTCTTGATGGTCCAGAGTTTACCTTTTTGGCTTTGTTATCTCTATAAACGGTCTCTCTGAATGGCAAAAATAAAGCAGCATACAGGCAAAGTCTCCTTTGATCATCCTAGGACCAGAAATAGATAGGACAAGGTCATCAAAATCAATTTTATCACTAATCACAGAAAAAATATGAGAATGAGACTCTCGCTCTCTCTCTCTCTGACACACAAAAAGAAAAACACTCAGGATATGCACAACCAAACATTCCTTTATAAGGTGAGAAGAGAAGAGGAGGTAACTGTCAAAAACATGAGACGAGAAGTTAAAAGAACATAACTGTCAAAAATATGAGACGAGAAGTTAAAAGAACGACCCTTATACTAATGAACAGGACATAAATATATCGAGACCCTCTGTAGGCGTAGAATCTTGAATAGGATATACAACTCGTAAGGATTTTCATTCATATTACCAGGTTGTATTTCATATACAGATAACATGTTCAGGCAGAATCACGATGATGAAGCAACACTCACAGAAAATGACGAGCGTCCAATTAGGTTCAAAAGCTTCCAAGCTGAATCCAAGCAAGCAACACACAGCCTGTAAAAGTCGCAAGTGATTAACATGTAAGAGGCAACGGCCATTAAAGATCACAAATTAAAAATATATATATCAAAAACCAGTACAATCCACAGTAGATAGAATTTTGATTTCATCATAATGGAATTAGCAATTCAACAAAATGAAACACTCTTCTAGAAAGACTGATATTTTATCGTGCTCCTTCAGCATTCTGTGGGTCCTAGGAACATTCAAAATCTTATTTCAACTAACCACAGAAAGTTTTGTTGAAACTTGGTGGAACTCGTTTGTCTACACTGGAAAACTTGACTACATATTAGCTTGCAAACTCAAAGCCCTCAAAGACAAGCTTAAGGAATGGAGTAACAAAGATCAAGGGAGCCTAAAGATCCAAAGGTCTAAGTTGCTCCGCCAAATGGAAGATGTGAACTTTCTACTAGATAGTAGAGCACTGAATGTTCTCATGGAACATGAAGAATTGCTTATTAATGAGCAGATTGCATGGAGACAGAGGTCTAGGACCTTATGGATGAAAGAGAGGGACAAAAATACTAAGTTCTTTCATCACACTGCCTATGCTCATAAGAAAACAACAGCATTGATCACTTAGAAGTACCCGGGGGGAAGGGGGGAGGGGGGGAGGGGGGGAGAGGGACCATAATGGAGCTTGGCAGAATCAAGGAGGAGATTCTCCTTTTACATGAAGTTCTAGACAAAGATAGAATACCAGAGGCCCTCTGGAAATCTTATGAATGGTTCTTCTATGTCAGTGGCAGGAAAGGAATCACTACAAGCTACTTTTGATGAACCAGAGTTTGGAAAAGCGAGAGGCGAAAGAAAGCGACAAGGGCTGCGGGAAGTGAAGCGCACGCTTTTTCAATTAAAGCACTATTTAGTACAAAATTAAAAAATATTAACATGCATAGATAAATAGCCAAGAACTCAATAGATAACATAATCTTTCAATCCTTAAATTACAACAACAACAAACCCAGTGTATTCCTGCATAGTGGGGTCTAAGGAAGGTAAAATACATGCAGTCCATACCACTACCACTACCTCCAAAGAAGTAGAGAGGTTGTTTCCGATAGACCCCGGGCTTAGCACAAAAAGACAGTAAACGGAGTCGTAATACAACATGAAACTAGATGGAATAACAAAAATAAGACACTCACAAAGTAATACTATACACTAACAAACCAAAAGCACACACCTTACCCAAACCCTTCAACTAGAAGTTCCAACCTATGTACACAGCCCTACGACTACTAGCCAGGCTACACCCAAGCGCTCCTAACTACTGACTACGACTCACCCGCACGCACTAGCCCTCTAATCTAAGGCGCGTCCTCCATACCTTCCTATCTAGGGCCATGTCCAAAGTAAGTTGGAATTGCTCTATGTCATATCTAATCACCTCCTTCCAGTAATTCTTTGGCCTACTCCAAAACCAACCTCTCACATCTACGAACTGGGGCATCAGTGCCCCTCCTCACCACATGCCCATACCATTTCAACCTCACTTCCCGCATCTTGTCCTCCACCGAAACCACTCTTACCTTCTCCCGAATAGTTTCATTTGTAACCCTATCCCCCTAGTAAGTCCACACATCCAACGCATCATCCTCATTTTCACCACCTTCAACTTTTGGATGTGGGAGTTTTTGACTGGCTAACACTCCGCTCCATAAAGCATAGCCGGACGGACTGTCACTCTTTAGAATTTGCCTTTAAGCTTGGGAGGCACCTTCTTATCACACAAAGCTCCTGAGGCGAGCCTCCATTTCATCCATCCTACCCTAATACGGCGAGAGACATCCTCGTCAATCTCTCCATTCCCCTAGATCATAGATCCAAGATACTTAAAACTATCCCTCTTACAAACAACTTAGGAATCCATCTTCACTACCACCTCGTCCTCCTGCTTCAAGTCATTAAACTTGCATTTCAAGTACTCCGTCTTGATCCTACTCAACCTGAACCCTTTAGACTCGGGGTTTGTCTCCAAACCTCTAATTTATCATTAACCCCCCACCCCTACCCCCCACAAGCGCGTCTCAGCAATCAAAACTACATCATTCGCAAAAAGTATACACCAAGGCACCTCCTTAAATACGTCGCGTCAACATATCCATCACCAAGGCGAATAAAAACGAACTAAGAGTTGATCCCTGGTGCAACCCTGTCAAGACAGGGAAATGCTCTGAATCTCCTCCCACCGTCCTCACTCGAGTCTTTGCTCCATCATACATGTCCTTAATCGATCTGATGTACGCCACCGGAACCCCTCTCACCCCTAAGCATCTCCAAAGAACCTTCCTAGGAACTCTATCGTACATCTTCTCCAGGTTGATGAACACCATGTATAAGTCCCTCGGTGAATTGCCTCTGTCATCGAGCGACCGGGCATAAATCCAAACTGATTCTCACAAATAGACATGATCCTCCTCAACCTCCGCTCGACCACCTTCTCCCAAATCTTCATAGTGTGACTCAGCAACTTAATGCCCCTGTAGTTGTTGCAACTCTGAATATCACCCTTGTTTTTTAATAAAGAAATCATAGTACTCCATCTCCAAACCTCGGGCATCTTCGTAGTCTTGAAAATGATGTTAAACAATTTAGTCAGCCATCTGAAACCTGCCCCGCCAATATACTTCCACAATTCCACCGAAATCTCATCAAGCCCCGTTGCCCTACCCCTTCACATCCTACAAATAGCCTTTCTGACCTTCTCAACCTTAAAACGTCTACAATATCTGAAATCATGACACTTTGAGTGCTCCAACTCCCTTAACACAATGTCTCTGACCCCCTCATCATTAAAGAATCGATGAAAATACGACTATCATTTTCTCTTAATGTGAACGTCCTCCACTAATACTCTGTCATCCTCACCCTTAATGCACTTCACTTGGTCGAGGTCATGGCCCTATCGCTACCTAGCCTTAGCAAGCCTATATAACCTCTTTTCCCTGCCTCTCTCCTCTAATCCTGCATACAAGCTTTCAAACAATGTTATCTTAGAAACCGTAGCTGCTAACTTAGCCTCCTTCCTAGCTAACTTGTACTCCTCTCTATTCACCCTCTGCTCCTCTTCATCCTTACTCTCAACCAACTTAGCATAAGTCACCTTCTTAGTCTCCACCTTCTTCTTAACTTCTCCATTCCACCACCAATCTCCTTGATGCAACTGGCAACCCTATCCCACATACTATCCACGTCCCCCCTACACTCCCACACCACCATTCCCGCCACCTTCTCCCCTATCTTCAGCACACTAACCGGAGTCGAGCCAACCCACTTAATTCAGGGTCGACCCTCCCCACCCCTCCCCTTCTTTCCCTTCTTGAAAACGAAGTCAATCACAAAAAACCTATGCTGGGTCGAAAGATTCACCCGGAAAGACTTTACAGTCCCTACACATCGCTCTATCCCCGTTCCTAAGCAGCAAAAAGTCAATCGACTCAATCACGCTTCCGAAGAAGTGATCCTCCTTCTTCGAAAAGCTCGAATTCACTACCACCAACCCAAAGCCCTCGCAAAATCCAAAAGAGCAGCTCTCTCTTCATTCCTATCCCCGAAACTAAAGCCTCCATGCACATCGCCATAACCTCTCGATAATGACCCGATATGCCCATTGTAATCCCCTCTTATGACAATCTTCTCAAAGCTAGGCACGCCTCTCACCACCTCGTCCAAAACCTTCCAAAATCTCTTCTCCTCCTCGTCCAAGCCCACCTGTGGCGCACAAGCGTTGCAAATGTTCAAGAGCAAACCCTCTAATGACCAACCTAATTGTCATCGACCTATCGCCGACCCTCCTAACCTCCACTACCTGCCCTCTAAGCTCTTTGTCTACTAAATTTCTACTCCATTCCTATGCCTCTCACTTCCTGAGTACCACAACTTGTACCCATCCACATCCCTAGCCTTAGAAACTACCCACTTGGTCTCCTGGACACATGCAATATTGATACTCCTCGTTCTTAGAATCCTCACGAGCTCTATGGACTTACACTAAAGGTCCTATGTTCACCTATCCTCTCTCGCATCACTTACCTCTACCACCCCATACCCCAAACCTAGCCCAACACCAGACCCTGACCCCACCCCCAACCTCCCTTTTCCCCACCACCAAAACAGACCCCAGCCCCACCTCCCCCCACCTCTGACATGACCCTAGCCTACCATCAACCACCAAAGCCACTACTAAACAACACTAGATACAGGGGGCATACACAAAGCACACTATACGGCCAAATACCTAGAACAACAAACAATAGCCACCTATACAAGAAAGGTGACAGCCCCAACAAATTAAAAAGAATTCAAGAGACAAGAAATAGTGAGATAAAATAAAGATCAAAGGTTGGAAGTCATCGGGATATGCTTATAGATCAAGTGCTCTTCTCCTGCTTGCTTTGTCGGATTCCGGCAAATTGATGTAGAAATAGGTCGCCGGAATATTGTCAACGGAGCTTCGCTGAAAGGTCACCAGATCAAACATCGTCTGGAGATCGCCAAGCTTGGTGAAAACAAAACCTTTTATTTTGGACCCGCCGAAGTGACCACCGATTGTCGTCGGATCAACCCGACTCTCGCCTGTGGCCGGTGCGGCTCACTGACTACCATCATGGGAGTCGAGACAGCGAAAGCCCGAATTCGTCGGCGAGAGAAATGGAAAGGGCAAAAGGGAAATAGAGAAAGAAAGGGGGAAAGAGAGAGAGACACCATAGGGAAAGAGAGAGTGTATACTTAACTATTGTCGGTGTTACTAAGCAGTCGGCATCGGCAAAGTAGACACGGTCACGTCAAAGAAGACGTTAAAGACATTTGTGAGGAGAGCTCAAGAGACAGAGAGAGAGAGATTGCCAAATCTAATGAGTGGATTACGGGCTTTGAGGTGGCCAAGATCAGAGATTGCAGTTTGGAGATTACTCATCTTCAACATGATGCTTTGATATTTTGTGGTGCAGAGGAAGAACAACTGAAATACTTCAGAATTATCTTGGTGCTTTTTTAAGGTAACTCAGTACTATTAACGGGAAGGAAAGCCACTTACCCCATTAACTCAGTGCCTAACATGGAGCAATCGACCCAATTTTGAGAAGTGGGAACTTTACCCACTATCTATCTTGGAATGCCTCTTAGAGCAAAATCAAGATCCGAGGAGATATGAGATTATGTTTTGGATAAATGCAGAAAAAGTTGTCTGGATTGAAATCAGAGTATCTATCTTTTGGAGGCAGACTTACTCAAATAAATGCAGTCCTTGATGTCCTTCAACAACAACATACCAATGTATTCCCACAAAGTGGGGTCTGGGAGGGTAAAGTGTATGCGGTCCATACCACTACCTCAGCTGACAGCCCTTGATGTCCTTCAAACCAACATAATTTCCGTATTTCCGATCCACTCGGGGTTGGTCCAAAGATTGGATAAAATCAAAAGATAAATACTGAGGGAACAAGGACAAAAGAGGTTTCCATTTAGTAAAGTGGAAAATCTTGATGAGAAGCAAAAGACAAGGAGGACTTGGCATTAGAAATTTGAAGAACCACTGAAATCAAAGTGGTTACGGAGATATTCCAGGAACCACAGACTATTTGGGGAAGTGTTATCAAGAACAAATATGGGGAGCAGGATAACTGGGTTACCAAGGAGGTAAATACCCCAGATAGAGTGAGTCAATGGAGGCCCATCAGAGTTTTATGGCCTTTCATGAAGAGCCATTCTATGATCAGAGTTCACTATGGCAACAAGAACATCTTTGGAAAGGTAAGTGTAAAGGCAATAGGAGTTTGTAGGAGTTCTTTTACTGAACTGTATCCAGGACAGTGGCAAAGATGTGGTCCCTCGAGGCTGGGAGCTGTGATTTATAATGATGAGTGATTGGGAGATCTCTAGAAAAGCTGAACTCTACAAACACCTGGAATCCTTCAAAGGAATGCAAGCTATAGACTGCTTGTGGTTGACAGGTAATATCAAGGGTCTTTACATGGTGAATGCAGGATATAGGATAATGAATTTGCCAAAGCCACAAATCTCAAACTGGTCATGGAAACATATCTGGAGGGTCAAGATACCATACAAGGTTGCTTGTTTCGCATGGTTGTTAGCCAGTGAGGCTGTGTTGGCACATGAAAACGTGATAAAGGGAGGAACCTCTTTATGCTCAAGATGTTTTTATGTGGGGATGAAGCTGCGATTGTAGGCCACTTATTCCTACATTGCAGAGTTGCAGATCAGCTATGGAAGATTTTTTAAATCCTAGAGTTATCTCTTGGGCAATGCCTAGAAAGATTGTTGATACTCTTTGTAGCCAGGAGAAAGCAAGAGTTGGAACAAGGGACATAAACAATTGGAAGAGTGTTCCTGCCTGTATATGGTATATGGTGGACCATATGAAAAGAAAGGAATGTCAGATATTTTGAGGATAAAAGCAACACATTACAGAAAATTAGACCCAATTGCATAGTGTATTCTATTATTGTAAATTTGGTGTGCAAAATCCTATTTTGAACATACAGAGACAAGCCTAGAAGAGTGTTAGGATTGTATTTTCCTATGGAAGATTTTTATCAATTTCAGAGGTATCTCTTAGACAATGCCTAGCAAGATTGTTGATACTCTTTGAGCTAGATGGAAGCAAGAATTGGAGAAGGGACATTAACAATTGGAAGATTGCTCCTGCCTGTATGTGGTATATGGTGGACCATATGGAAAGAAAGAAATGTCGGATATTTTGAGGATAGAAGCAACACAATACAGAAGATTAAACCAACTTTATAGTGTATTCTATTAATTTGTTTTGGTGTAAAAAGTCCTATTTTTGAAGATACAGAGACGATCCTAGAAGAGTGTTAGGATTGTATTTTCTTTCGTTCTTTTCTTTTTACTTCCCTTGTAAATTGGGGTTCGGTAGTACTGGTCTATGACTCTATAACACAAACTTTCTTACTTGTTTAAGAAAAAAACATGATCAAGCAATCGAGAAAATCGGGTTCTATATTTATGTCTCTAAGGCAAACAAGATCATCCCTTTACTTCTACTACCAACCTTCTCCCTAGACAACAACATCCAGTATAGGCTACAGTGAATGAACTAGGTTGCTGACGTCACCTTTAAGCTTGCTGGCTATTTGGTCCATATGAAGAATACAGCATTAGACAAATTTTCTTTGTAAGGAGCATCTCAACAAGCACACAGCTAATGATTTGTCGAAAATAAAGATGAAGAGGAAGACAGTAAACAATACCTATCACATCCATCAGGAATTGATGGCTCGAAATCAGAAGGAAGACTAAATACAGCCCAAAATGATTTCAAGTCAGCAATGTAAGTCATTGCTTTGACTGGTTGATCGCCAGATATCATAAGATCAATCTATAAAATTAAGTGAAATGACGATTAGAAGAAGACAGCAACATTTTGCCGTGGGCATTTAAAGATTACTTCTAAGAGACACCATCTAGAGCTCAAAATTAATTTCAATCACATATATAACAAACATACTTCTCGTCCTATGCGTTCTCTGCTAATTTTATCAGCAATAGCAACCCTCACATCCTCATCTGCAGCTGCCTTCTTTAGTTCTTCATCTAATATAAACCCAAACCTTGCACCTAAAATCATCAAATCATATGGAGAACGTGAGTGTCATCTAGCTAACAGCACAACAAAGTTCAATGAATAAGGAAAAATGCCACTTGGCAAGAGGACCGTAAGCATAGATGTTCCAACCAACTTCATTGGAACCTAAAGTGATTGAAGGAAATACGAAGACGTTCACCATTATATTTGACTTTTCTATTCAAGAGATATGTATACGCATAAAATATGCAACCTCTTCCATGGGCTGGACTTGAACCAGTTCTAGGAGCAAAAGAATTGCTAACTTCTTACTGGATCAAATTAGCGGTAATTCAAGATCCCCCTGCAGTATATCCAACCCATTTTAGGGCAAATAGAGGAGTTTGTTCCTGCTTCCTTTGTTCCGACAGCACCAACGATGAAGAATTCAAGACAAAAGGAGGATTGGTTGGTACAGATACTCCTGAGGAAAAGTAATAAGACAGCCTTTGAGGGTAGAAAATGATCTGGTACAGGTACAGCTTGTTTCTGTTTCTCATAAAATTTTGGGGTTCTCTTTGTAGAGAACAATATATTGCTGCAGTCTCTCTGCTTCCTGAAGGGGAGCCTTAGAGTAACTGGTAAAGTTGCAGCCATGTGACCAGGAGGTCACGGGTTCAAGCCTTGGAAACAGCCTCTGGCAGAAATGCAAGGTAAGGCTACGTACGATACACCCTTGTGGTGGGGCCCTTCCCCGGACACCGCGCATAGTGGTAGATTTAGTGCACCGGGCTGCCCTTTTTTTTTTTAAGTCTCTCTGCTTCCTGTACACCACTTGTACAGCGGAACGTAAGTATACCCTCATCCAGCCAGTTATCAACACAGTTTAGCCCACTCTCTAAGAAATTCCTTAATCTTATGTTTTACTTCTATAAATAATTTTGAAGGGTAACAATAGAAGTCCTAAAAAGAACTAACCCTACTTTATATGCCCCAATTAGCTCAATCTACAAAATGGTTAGAAATATTAATTTGCTTATACTTGATACCTCTCAATCAACCATGCATATTGATTTGGGTGACATTATCACATATTGAACCTAACAGCATTAACATCCTTAATACCGTAGAACACACACCAAAACCAAACCCTTAAATACATTTTTGTGCTAACGTTAGAATTTCGGGTTTGTTCATAAACAATGTAAAGTTTGGGAATGATATTCCTGAGCCTGTAAAATAGTCAAGGTTGAACATGGAGAAGGTCTCAATCTTGAATTTGACTGGGATAGCTGGAGTCCTTCTAATATTTCGCACCTCAGCTCTGTACAAAGAGCTCCACCTGTTTAAAGTTTTACCTATAACTCGATGGAATATAAATCCATGCTTGAAATTATCCAATATCATAATGCCAACAGTAACAGTCGACATCTATGCCAGATATAGGATAAACAAGGCTGTCATAAGAAGAGAGAACAAGGCAAATGAGAGAGTGTCTATTGCATTACCAAAACGAATAGCTCGAAGGACTCTTAGGGGATCATCCAAAAAGGTCTGCTTTGGAGATAGTGGGGTGACAATTTTTCCAGACTTCAGATCTGCAATGCCTGAAATATGTAATCAATTAATCAGTCAGACATACTTGTAGTTTAACCTATCTTTATTGGTACGCTTTACTGAATCTGGACAAAAGAAACAGAGCTCATGCATACCTCTTTCTGTAAGATCTTCGACTGATCTGGTGTTAATGTTGTAAAATAAGCTGTAAACATAATCTTCAGTGAAGGATTAACTGATTAAACATGGAAACTCATATTCTATCTTTTGGAAACAAAAGGCTAACTTATAACATAGTTGGACTAATCCACCCAAAGGCCAGATTCTCTAAAATAAATGAAATGATATGAAGACACCCCCCACTCCTCCCTGAGAGAAAAATTAAAAGCAAACCAAAAAGATGCAAAGAAAATGAATAAATATATTACAAAAAAGGGAAATGAAAAAGAAACTGAAAGCTTTGTGCTCTTAAACTGACATGATCAAGGTACTTTTGCTTATCCTCAGTAACTTTTGTTTTTGTTTGGGACTTTGGGCTGGGATGAAGGGCAAACAGATCAACTAAACCAAGTTGCTGCCTACAAGTGTGAAGGTGTGGAAAAAATAAAATAAGACAAGGTGCCAGAAAGTAAAGATATAGCAAAGTACCTATTAATGGTCAAATCCCTGCGTTCTGCATCCTGTTTTGCCGCGCCAAATTTCTAAGTAACAACAGATGAGTAAGAGTCTTTTAATGAAGAAACTAGCATCCATAGCACACTGAACACACACACTTAAGAGTGTAAAACTGACTTTTTTTTTTTTTTGATATAAAAATTAGGATGCCAACATTAAATTAATGGAAAGGAATTTAATCATAACAAACCTCAATGGGTAAATATATGAAGACTTCATACTATTGCGACAATGGTTGATTAGATTCATAAATAAAGGTCCTATTTTATAAAAAAGAAATGTTTAACAAAATTAGATATTGGTGATTAAATGAAACTATTCTAACGAACTAAATAGGAGGCTTACACTAATCTTAAGGATGTTGTGATGGATGTGTGGGTTTACTAGGATGGGTAGGATTTGAAATAAGGTTACACGTGACAAAGTGGGAGTGACTTCAATAGAAGACAAAGATGCATGAACAGAGATTGAGATGGTTGGGGCAAGTATGAGCGGGGTCACAGATGCCCTAGTGCGGAGGTGCGAGAGCTCCGCTCTAGAGGTTGGCTATGGATGGATTCATACGAGGTAGAGGTAGACCGAAGAAATATTGGAGGGAGGTTCTTAGACATCACATGGAGCAGTTACAGGTTACTAAGGACATGACGTGACTCTAGATAGAAAGGTGTGGAGGACGCGTATTATGGTAAAGGTTAACAGGAGGGGAGGGGTGGGACCAGTAGATAGGAGCATTTGTTTTGTTATCCATGCTAATAATTGTAGTGTTTCACAGGTAGTGGTAGTGTCTTGTTCTGGGAGTTTTTGGGTGTTATTTATGGCTTCGGGTAGATTTTTTTTTTTTTGATAACCGTGGTGCCCGCTTTGCGGGCCCGACTATTATTCCACGGGGCCCTGACACACGACCGGGTAACGCATCAGTGGCCCTGCTGGGACTCGAACTGGTGTCTTCGGGTAGATTGGTGGTGCTATTATGTGGTGATAATCTTGTTTCTACTATTGCCTCTTGTTTTGTTACGATCAGTTGTTTTATTATTACCTTTTGTTTCTTGTTTTTATATTATGTCTTTTCTTATGTTGTTTGGTCTAAAGCCAGGGGTCAATGAAAAAACACCTCTACCTCACCTCCGAGGTGGTGGTATGGACTGTGTACATCCTACCCTCCCCGGACCCCACTTTGTGGAAGTATATTGGGTATGTTGTTGTGGTTGATAACCATAGTGTTCGGGCTAGACTGCGCGCACCTCAACTAATTCCACGGGATACATGTCACTCACCACCCGGCTCTATCCACCAATGCTAGGACATATGGGAAGAAATCGTCTAGTGTTTTTTTGTCTCCACTTGGACTTGAACATGAGATATCATTGTTGTCATTCAATAAATAGTCACCCAAATTGTGTCCACTTAACAACCTCATTTTCTTTAAGGACTAGCTCATTATTAATTGAAAGGATGAAAATGCATTGTACTCTCTTAACCGAGGTCCTTGATACCAAAATGCATTAAAGGACACCCATGCAAAGGCTCTAGATTTACTTAATCCTTCCTTTACTCCTTTTTGTTAATTCTTCATAGCTAGGTTTGGTGGAATCCACTCAGCCTTCATCCTTCGCATTTACAGATTTAAAAAACAACAAATTTAAACACTAAAGATAAGATATACATTTGATTACCAATTCATATTTGCATACCATTGTTGGAATACGACTGTTCTCAATGTAGTCCTCCGCTCTTAAGTTGACGAAATCAATCCATACATCAAAAAGGCGCATCCTTGCTGTTTCCAAGTGCTTTGACTGGTCAGGATTGCTGTAAAAATTAATGAACAGTATTTTAATAGTGAAAATTTACTCTACAACTCAAAAAAAGTGAGTGTGGTTAAAATACATAAGCATAAGATCTAACAGTACCCCTAATAGGATAGAAGATAGAACACTTAAGAGCACAGAAAATTAGAATTTTCTTCCTTTTTCATTTTTCACCAAAACTAAGAACTTGCATCTTTTTTTAATATGTCGAAAAAACAATTTTAGTCATCCAGTCCCAAACTCCACTCAGCGGGCACGGATCAGCAAAAAGAGCTTTATTTTAAACCCAGATAATTTTTGGCCAGACCTTTATCACTAGACTCTTTAATTGAACACAAATGAGGACTACACAAATTAAAAAAAGCAACCCAACTGCACTAGAGTGAAAGACATCTTCTCAACTCATGGTTTAATTAATTGATACCTTATCAACAGCTTCTCTACCCACAACGGTAGGGGTGAGGTTCGCGTACATCCTGCACTCCCCTGAACCCACTTGTGGTATTACACTGGGCATGTTGTTGATGTTATCAACAGATAAGTTCCAACTTCTAACTTATGTTCAACAACTTTTTCCTCCCTAACGACTTGGCAATCGTTCTCAATAAAACAATGCACGCCATAGTTTCCTATACTACATTTATCATTATTTTAATAACGGTGGTGTTCGGGCTACCTAGCCTCCACTTCGACTATTCTAGTCGGTACCTGCTATCTTCCACCAATACATGTATAAATAACTCTGGCCACCAAAATGTAGGCAAATGGGAACAAACCACTTACTGTTTTATATTTCTGTTGGGATCTGAACCCTCACTACAATACTAATTTCCAAAATAAGAAATCTTAGAGCAAAGAGTTAAAAATAACTGGGCCTACATTAAATGAGGGACAACACAACTTCACTTCCCACTTCGGAGAAACAAAAATTTAATTAATAGCTAGTTCATGGTTTTGTCATCTGTGCAAATAACTAGTTCTCCCAATTCATAGATCTTAAAAGTATTGACTTACAATGAGACAATATAGTCTGATTCCCCATTTTAATGAGACAAATTTTCGTAAGAAGATGTTCTCATTTTGTCATCTGTGCCACTTTTTACCAGATTTTATTCATCCTCCAATGAAATCAAAGACAGGCCAACTTTTTACCTCCATTTTGGAGGCTTAACATCTACCAAAATCAAGACTTATAGTCCAATGCACCAGTGGGCGTTTTTCACAACAGACATGGGTTTGATTCTCATTGTCCCCCTTCCCTAACGTGATTAAAAAAAAAAATGGAAACAGACATCTCATGAGGAAAGAATGCAGGAACATACCACTGGATTACACCAACTCCTTGGGTTTCCTCACCGAATGCTGATAAGTACTCATTCACTTTCTCACAGAATTCTCGTCCATACATGTTGTCTAGGGCAATATCAATATCATAGCACTCTTTACCTAGTAGCTACAGTAATAGAACTCCAGATTAGCCATATGGTCATAACAAGACAAATCACTTATATTAAACAACAAAACTCTAATTTCTTGACCATGAAATACTTTGGCTACATTAAAAGTCATCAAAGATACATGTAGAAAGAATTCCAAAAAAATTCCACAGGAAAGAAAGAAAGTAGTCAACTGAATCAGGGTAAGGTTACGTTGTTTTACATGTTGCAATTAACAAGAGAGAAAAATCTAGAAATGATTGTACATGCCTAATGATGTGTAATTATCTGTTTATTTGTTTAAAACTTAAATGATATATCAAGCTTCATGTTACTAGAAAGGATGCAAGACTTATACAATGGGAAGTGAATAAAAGATTGTCTTGCTAGCTTTAGTATGTGAGACACATGCATACCTATACATATAGAATAATATGTCACTGGTGTGGATTCTAGAGAGGAAATAAAATATTCAGATTCTTGCATTCCATCAGAAAAATGACAAGAATATACGTGTTCTTCTATTTGGGTCAATTGTTCGGAACAAAAACAATTAATATTAAATCAAATACTCCATTATATATATCAGATAAGTGTACATAAAAAAATATGGATAAATCAAAATTTTGGTTGTCTGCCATATTTACTAGCCCTTTCTATACTAGTTAATTAATGCTTTATTTGGGCTTCTTTCTCATAAAGAAATGACACCATTAGTTCAGAAATCAAATTTTTGTGGACAGGAACTATTTCCATGGTGGTTAACCTACTCTAAGCTTCCTTTGCTCACATACGGAGTGTTCCATAGTTTACGTTGAAACTAGAAAAATTAATTGATAAAAAACTCATTTGGTTGAGAGTATGCAGTCCCATCTGGATATACCCCACACAATTATAAGAAAGCCAGGAAAAATGATCTTGAAAAGAAAGTTCAATCAAAAGGTTGCTTACTTCTCCCTATACTGAGCACTAAATTTGTGATTATACGTCAAAGTGGAAGTACAAGGAAGAAAGTCAAAAAAAAGGAAGAAAGAGGCTAACGGACACAAAGTGATTATTCTTGACATGCAAGTGTCATTCTTAGAAGACCCTTATTTCATTAAGGGTTTTTTTTAATTAGTAGTGTAGGCTATAAATAAAAGGGATTAGTTCATTTTTAGATAGACCATTGATGATTATGATTTGAAAAGAGTGGAACTCTTGTCAAGTAGGCTAAGACCCTTTGTTGCTATTGAATGTTGATGGGATTGCTTGCTTGAGGACATCATTCCTCTTGAGGGTGTCTCGATAGTATAGGCAGTGTCCAGGAAGGCGTGATGCGGGAAAAAACGATAAGGCCCCGCATAACGCATTATTCGATGCGTGAAGCAATGTGACCGCATCATTGAAGTAAAGCGCAATTTTTAAAAAAAAAAGACCTAATAGAGCATCCAAACAGTAAGTCATAACTGAAAACACCACAACAACTATATAATCAACAACAAAGACAATATTATAGGCAAAAGTTCAAATGAAACACCAAAATCATAGGTTTGATCTCTGAAACACCTGTTGCGAAATAAATAAAATAGTTCAACAAAGTACCAAAACAAACCAAAAAAAAAAAAAACAAATCTGAATTATTAATGTTTCAATCTAAAGCTCTTTCCATGCATCAAGATTGTTCAAATCTTGTTTTCTTTCATTGTCATCATAATGCTCATCATCTTCAACTTCCTCATCTCCACTTGAAATAGCAACATTTTTTCACTTGTAATGTGAGTTTGAAGTACTCCCACCAAACCATAACGACGCTCATCAACTCCACTTGCCTCGACAACAACACCCCAAGTGAAATCAGTATCTCCATCAAAAATTGATTCATCTTCAACATTCTCAATTCCAGTTAGCCATTCATTGGCATCATCAATATTGTCCAAGCTAATTGGATCAAATACATTGCGAGCGTTGTAATGACACCTCAATGTTCTGTTGTATTTTATGAACAAGTCACTAAGACGCTTTAGAGTTAGTCTATCCTCTTCTTGGTATGGATCAAATAAATATTGGCAAGTATAAAGTCAAGACAGTTGAGATATAACATATTTATCTCAATATACTAAAGCTTTCCTTCAACTCTTCAAATACACTCCAGTTTCTTTCACACCCAGATGAGCAACAAGTTAGACCCAAGATTCTAATGGTGAACTTTTGTAACTATGGAGTTTTTGAACCATAAAGCCTCCACCATTCAACTATTAACAACAACAAGAACAACAACAACAATGGGCCTACAAATAAAATCAACATGATGTGAGCGCATCGGCATGCATCACGCATTACAGTGTATCACGCATCAGAAGGTTGCGCGCCAGCTTTCGGCAGATGGCGTCACCTCCATGGCTCACATCGAGCTCCTTGCACATCGTATCGCATCAGCGCTTAATGCGAAGATGCGCTCACATCTGAGAACACCGAGAATAGGTGCCAGTTTGGATTCTTAATAGGAGGTTTTGACTTTCGCATAGTCATGTTGCCTATTAGATCTCATACTTGTGCCTTGCTTCTATCTTTTATCTTAATTTCTTATTCATAGTTTTATGGTTTTGATTTCATGTCTTCCTTCGGGGGTAGTGGTATGGACTGCGTATATTTTACCCTCCCCAGACCCCACTATGTGGGAATATACTGGGTTTGTTGTTGTTTTTGTTGTTGTTGTCTTCCGCATATTCCATCTCGTGTCAATAACTGTTCTGAACAATTTAAAAAGCAAGTGAATTGGACCTGACTCTCTTTTCAATCTATAGATGACTTGAAGGCCTCAAGTCTCACTTATCTGGTACTCCTCCAACTTCTAAGCAACACTTTCAGCATTTTGTAATACTAATCTCCACATTATGAAAATCCTCAGTATCACTTTCCATGACCTAAACTGATTTTGACGGTCAACATGACCCATTTTATAGATTAGTGAATTTTGACATAATATTTCAAATTTTAAGCATAGTACTCACTAAGGTTCCATGAAAATACTACTCCCTCCATGTTTCCATACAGAAGGATTAACATCTCCTATAGTACACTAGCACCTATTTGGGCTAAGTTATTGCATTATCAATGCATAGTCTACCTACCTTCTCAATAAAAAAAAAATTCTCTGGACACATGTATAAGTGGTACATTCATTATATATATCATAGTTATTTTTATTCATACTCTCTCCCCGTTTCAATTTAGTAGTATGGTTTTTACATGGCATGGAATTTAAGAAATATTTCCATTGAGTTTAGCTCCTTGACTACGTGCATCAACATGTTTGATTTTACAAGTTTCATAACTTTTTAGTGTTAAATTAGAACAGTTTAGTTTGGCAGTAAAACTCAAGATAATACACAAGCAAGAGAAAGGAAGGAGGATTATGATTAGAACAAAAACCTTATCGCGAACCCAACCACCAGCAACACGAAGCTGTGTTCCGAGATTATAGTGCTCGACAACTTGAAGAAGGCGGTTGAATATCTTCTCCTCCTTGGGCGTTATATCAATATGGTCTTTCACTTGGACCGACGACGGTAGATATGCCGACTGTTCCACCATTGTTGTAACTCTGGCATACAACCCTGACGCCGGAGGCGGCGGTTGTTGAGCGGAGAAGATGGAGAATCCCTTGAGTTTCAAGGCTGGAAGAAAGAGGGGGAGGGATGAACGAAGGAGAGTAGGTGGAGGAGGAGGGTTTCGGAAATTGAAGAGACAAGGGCGAATGGTGTTCTGCGTAGAAACAGCTGCTACGGCTCTACCCAAAGCCTTCATTTTACTCTTTCTATCAGCCAACTGATGACCCGCTCAGTTAAGCATCATAAACGGGTCGGGCCGGGCCGACATAAGTTGAGTTGATTGGATTTTTTATGACCAAATTACTAAACCATTATCTATAATTTATGATTTATCTCTATAATCTATCTACTATAATAATAATAATATATTAAAAATGTTAAGACTCTTAGAGAAGTGATTTAAACTTTTTGTCTTTCATTAAAAAATTTCGTAATAGGCATAATAATAATAATAATAATAATAATATATTAAAAATGTTAAGACTCTTAGAGAAGTGATTTAAACTTTTTGCCTTTCATTAAAACTTTTCGTAATAGGCAATATCGTCTTTTCACTAATTTTCTTCAATTATAACATTATTATATTTATAATATTGAATATTGATTACAATAAATATATGAAAAAATAAATAAAAAGACTCCTAAATATATGAGAAGATTCTTATTTATAATAACTTAATCCTATTTCTCCTAAATATATGTAATCTTGCTTTTTTAAAATATGTAAAAGTGTTACTATTTTATATTTTTAAATTAATTAAAATACTACCTTATATAATTATTTACTTAGTTAAAAGAAGTAAAACTCTTAATGTTTAGTACACTTCTAAATCAGTCAAAATAATATCTTAGATAATTCTATTTAAGTGACTTTTTGGGAACACAAATTAGATTCAATAATATAATATGCGTTTTTTTTTTCTTTTTTATTTGGTTTTGATTCAACTTATTTTTCTTCCTTTTACATGCAATGTGATCTATGTTTGTCTTTCTTTTAGTTAATAATGATAGGGAGATTTGTTTGTGTCAATTGCTATTATCTTGTATATAGTTATTAGATTGTTTATTGCAAGTTATAGCAATACTTTTACATAATTATTGAATTAAAGATTTAATTGCAAGTTATAGCAATTCTTTAGAAATAATATTTTTTTCTTAAATAAGTGTTTGTTATTATCTCCTATTTTTTAGTCTTTAATATTCTATCTCTCCTCATTAACTCTATTGATAATTATGTTAAGAATAAATTTTGGTTTCAATAGTTATCTTTATTTATACTTTTTTTAACTTTATCAGTAAAGTAACAAAATTTGTTCTTAAATTAAGAAGTAAAATCTGGTAAAATATTTCTACATTGATACACATTATTCCTTCAATTCTTCTTTCATTATTCATAGATTTCATCTTTTTATCACAACAGTGACTTTCAATAAATAATAATAAAATAAAGCTATTTAAAAAAAAAAACTTTTTTTTTTAATATGGCACATACTTTGAGAATTAACTTTGCCAAATAAAGTATTCCATAGGAAAAATGAAAAACGAGGAAGTACAATATTGTAAAAAAATGTAACACTTTATCAATTAAAATCCCGACCCAGTTAATAGATTTAGTTTTATTATATGTGAAAATTATATTTTATGTATATTTAGATTGTTCATTGCAAGTTGTAACTATATTTTTGTATAACTATTGAACTATACTGATTGCAGAAAGCAAAATTAATATAGTGAATCAACACCAATATCAATCATGGCTAATACAGATTATCTCTTTATTGCAACAAAAAGTTATTTGATACCAAACAGTTACCGGTTAGTTTATTTTCAATATGTACAGTGATAATTTTTTATTAAATATCCATTACATACACTAAAAAAGTTATGTAATATACAACACCATTTTTTCGTATCAATTGTCACATTCATAAACTCATTTCATACAAATGTGACATATACGAAAATTCATCGGTACCAATTTTAATGTCAACTCCATACATTGAGCCTCCCATTTTAATGTCAACTCCATACATTGCAAGTTGTAACTATATTTTTGTATAACTATTGAACTATACTAATTGCAGAAAGCAAAATTAATATAGTGAATCAACACCAATATCAATCATGGCTAATACAAATTATCTCTTTATTGCAACAAAAAGTTATTTGATACCAAACAATTACCGGTTAGTTTATTTTCAATATGTACAGTGATAATTTTTTATTAAATATCCATTACATACACTAAAAAAGTTATGTAATATACAACACCATTTTTTCGTATCAATTGTCACATTCATAAACTCATTTCATACAAATGTGACATATACGAAAATTCATCGGTACCAATTTTAATGTCAACTCCATACATTGAGCCTCCCCCTTCCTCCCCCCCCCCCCCAAAAAAAAAAAAAAAAAAAAAAAAAAAATCCTTAAGTATGACAAGAGTATAAAATGACTTTAATAAAATTTATTAAAATAATTCGTGGGTATCATATTATGTACCATTTTCATACACTAGAAACAGTTATAAGATATATCATTTATATAGAATCTTATATACCAATTTCATAAATTGAGACCCCAAAAATAAAAAATTATTTAAAATATGACTTTGTTATATATAAATTGATTTTAGCTTGATTGTATAAAATAATACATGAATAATAGGTTGTATACAATTTACAAATTAAAAATAAATTATTAACATATAATATTTACTATCACCAATTCTATTGTGAATTCAAAATTCATGAATTAGAAATTAAAATAGAGATTGAGTAAGAATAAATTATGAAAAAAGAAGAAGTACTTGTTTTTCTTTTTTAAAAAATGAATATAAATATAATTTAAGAAATAGAAAAAAGCATGCACATTAATAGGTTCCATAATTTTAGCCCACATAATAACTAACTCATATTAAAATGGAAGTTTTTTTAATTAGCATATAAAAAAATGTTTATTCTTAATTTTATTTGTTTTAATTTTTTTTTAATTTTTTTTTTTTAAAAAAAACTTGTTATTAGTTGCAATTTAAGAAGTCTTGCTATGACTTTCAATTTATAATCTAAGGAGGTATATTTAGATTTTTTTCCCTTATGTAATTTGAATAGGCTAAAAATTAACAATTGGTTCTCATATTTTATGTGTTTTTTTTCATGTCGAAAACCCCCACACTTACAAATTGCTCATTTTTGTTTCTGTCAATTTCTTAACTCTGTTTTTTTTTATAATTTTCATCATCATCCATATATTCTAAGTAGTTATCGAATTTAAGTTTGCTATATGTTCAATATGATAACATCTTTTATGATTGACATTTAAATTATTTGTGAAACTTAGTTAAAAAAATTATATTTATTTTAATTTTTTAAAATATGTAATACAATTTTCAAGTTAGTCTTTATTGATTAAGCAATAAGATAATTGGACTTCAATGAGTAGTAAATCTATATCTATCTATATCTACATATATTTATAATTTATAATATATTAAAAGTGTGAAGGGCCTTAGAAATATTTTTTGAACTTTTTGCCCTTCATTAAAAGTCGTTGCTTTAGACGAAATCATATTTTCACAATCTTCCTAATATTTAAGAGTTGAAAATTAATTAAATATGTATAGTAAAACATTTTCTTATTAGAAATCATCTAAATTAATGACAACTAATGTCTTTTTCATTAGTTTAAGAATTTTAAATCAACTTTAACTGATTTTTAGAAGATTTAAAAAATTTAGAAATAAATATGAAAGCGTTAGAATAAGAAAAAATAAGAAGTACCAAATTTTTAAAAATTTTAAGTAGGTAATCAAAGATTTTTTAAAGATTTAACTTTAAGAATAAGAAAAGATTTTAAATATAGAAAAAAATTAAAAAAAAGTACTATAATTATGGTCTGAATATCTCTCTTAGCCTCTAACAACAAGAAAAAGAGGTACTGCATGACATACACAAAAGTAACTATTCATTAACCACTTGAAACTTCAAATGATGAAATATATATGTGCTTACAATAAAATATATGTTATGTTTATAATATTTTATTAAAGTGTGAAGGATATTTGAAAACTGATTTGAACGTTTTGTACTTCATTAAAAAATCTTCGCAATAGACAAAATCCTTTAATTTTAAATAACCAAAAGCTAAACGTGCGAGGCACGTGCGGCTAGACTAGTATAATATATTAAAAGTGTAGAGGGCCTTAAAAATATTGTTTGAACTTTTTGTCCTTCATTAAAAATCATTGCTTTAAACAAAATCATCTTTAACTATTTTTTTCTAATATGTAATAGTTGAAAATTAATTAAATATATTTATGGTAAAACCTTTTCTTATTAGAATCCATCGGAATTAATGACGACTAATATTTTTTTAATTAATTTAAGAATTCTAAATCAAGTAAATTTGATTTTAAAAAAGAATTTTAAAATCTAGAGCGTTAGAATAAGATATATTTAAGAAGTACCAAATTTTTAAAAGTTTTAAATACGTAATAAGAATGTAATCAATGATTTTGTAAAGATTTGACTTTAAAAACAAGGAAAAATTTTAAATTTAGAAAAAAAATAGCCATACCTTGACTTTAAAAACAAGAATTTTTTTAAATATAGACAAAATAGAAAAATAATTGTACCACAAATATGGCTCAAATAGATGTGTCTCTCTTAGCCTCTGGCAGCAAAAAAAAGAAGTACTGCATGACAAACGTAAAAATAATGATCCATCAACCACTTAGAACTTCTGGTGGTAAACTATATATGTGCTTACACTAAAATCTTTTTAAAGTGTAAAGAATCTTTGAAAATTGATTTAAATTTTTACATTTCATTAAAAATCTTCGCAATAGATAAAATTATTTTATTTTAAATGATCAAACATTACAAGTGTGAAGCACGTGCGGTTAAACTAGTTACATTAAAAGTGTGAAGGGTCTTTAAAATGTTGTTTGAACTTTTTGTCTTTCATTAAAAGTCTTTGGTTTAGACAAAAACATTTTTTCACTATTTTTTACTAATATTTACAACAACAACAACAACATACCCAGTGTAGTCCCATATAGTGGGGTCTGAGAAGGGAAGAGTGTATGCATACCACACCACTGGAATCTCGTCTGGCCGCGTCGCCCTACCCCACCGCATCCTGCGAATAGCCCTCTTGACCTCCTCAACCTTGATACACCTATAATAACCATAATTGTGACACTCTTCAGATTTCTCCAAGTCCCCTAACACGAAACCTTTGTCCCCTTCGTCATTCAAAAGTTTATGAAAATAGGACTGCCACATCTTCCTAATAAGGGGATCCTTAACCAACACTGTACCATCCTCTCTCTTGATGCACTTCACTTGGTTAAGGTCACCAGCCCTCCGCTCTCTGGCCTTGGCAAGCCTATACAACTTCTTATCCCCGCCTTTCTCCTTTACAGATGCATACAAGCTATCAAAAACTGCTATCTTAGCCTCCGTAACCGCTAACTTAGTCTCTCTTTTAGCTACCTTATACTCCTCCTTATTGTGTGCCTCTCCTCATTATCTTTGCTCTCAACCAACTTAGCATAAGCCACATTCTTAGGCTCTATATTTATCTTAACCTCTTCATTCCACCACTCGTCCCCTCGATGCTTGCCAGATCAACCTCTCGAGACACCCAACACCTCTCTAGCAGTTTTCCTTATGCAACTGGCAGTCGTCTCCCACATACTCTCCACATCCACTCTACTCTCCCAAGCCCTCCTACTCTTCAACTTTTTCCCCATTTCTAAAGCACTAGCCAAAGTCATGCTACCCCACTTAATCTTGGGTTGAGCCTCCACACTCCTCTTCTTTCTACCCTTAATGATTACCAAGTCCATCACCACCAACCTATGTTAAGTCTAAAGATTCTCGATAGGTATGATTTTACAATCTTTATATAGCGCTATATCATACTTTCTAAGAAGGAAAAAGTCTATTTGAGTCTTGGTCACTAAACTACAAAATGTAATAAGGTGTTCCTCCTTCTCCGGAAAGCTCGAATTTGCTATCCACAACCCAAAAGCCCTAAAAAAATCCAAAATAGAAGCTTATCCTTCATTCCTCTCCCAAAACCGAAATTGCCATGCACATTATCATAATTAAACATATTTATAGTAAAACCTTTATTTATTAGAGGTCATTAGAATTAATGATAACTAATACTTTTTTCATTAGTTTAAGAATTATAATCAACTAAATTTGATTTTAAGAAGAATTGCAAAATCTAGAAATAAATATAAAAGCGTTAGAATAAGAAAAATATATGAAGTATCAAATTTTTAAAGTTTTAAGTACAAAATAAGAATATAATCAATGATTTTGTAAAGATTTTATATTAAAAATAAGGAAAGATTTTAAATATACAAAAAAATTAACTGTACCACAAATATGGTTCAAATTGATGTGTTTCTCTTAGCCTCTAGCAGCAAGGGAAAGAGGTATTGCATGACAAACGAAAAAGTGATGATCCATCAACTATTTGAAACTTCTGGTGGTAAAATATATATGTGCTTACACTAAAATATATGTTTGTGTTACATTACTATATTAAGTCTCATTTGTTTGTACTCAATGGAGGTCTGAATCTGAATAGTTCAGACTTCAGACCATTAAGTGCATTTGTTTTTTATTAAGATTTTAGCTCTTAATCATTCAGATCTAGAATCAAGTCTTAATAGGTATTCTGGTGTTGGATGATATTCACCGCTACTCTATTCATAATCATCAGTCACCACCTCTGCCACCGCCATCATTGTCAACCACCACCAACTACCTCCACCATCATAACCACCATCGGCAACAAATGTCTCTACCAATCACTATTGTCAACCGCTACCACACCTACTACCTCTATTATTCTAATTATATTTAACGCCACCACTGCCGTAAACACCACCACTGTCATCAATCACTACTGACCAATCCCTACTATTGATCTCATCTATCACAACTAGCGTCACCGCTAACTACAACTAATATATCACAACCTCCACACATTCTTCGGTGACCACCACCATTGTCACTAGTAACGCCACCTCTACCATCACTTTAATTACTATCATCGCTATAATTTATCTCTACTAACAACCATCTCCACCACCACAGCTAACAATATCTCCAACTAGCACCAACACATCGTCAACCATCATTCATTCATTTTTCAGCCATCACAATCAACACCTTCAACTACTAACATCAAGCAACATCATATCTCAACCACCACCATCATAACAGTCACTACAATACCAACTATCACCGCTAACATTACAAATCACTAACATCAATCATTGTCACCGCAACCGTTATTATAAACCATCTCCACTATCACTAACAAACATAAATATTTTTTTTCAATCAATTAATAATTTTATTGTATTAAATTACATACTTTTCTGATATATAATTAGTTTTTTATTTGAGTATTTTTTTATTTTATTATATGTACAAATATTTTTTTTTGTACATTTAGATGTTAAAAACAAACAGTCTTAATCATTCAGTTTTCAGATCTAGAGACAACATGTTAATCATTCAGACATGCATTCAGATTTAGACGTTTGAATCTTAAAAAAAACAAATGTAGTCTTAAAGTGTGAAGAATCTTTGAAAAGTGATTTAAACTTTTACACTTTATTAAAAATTTCTGCTATAAAATTATTTAGTTTTAAATAATAAAATGTTACACGTGCAAGGCACATGCAGTTAAACTAGTTAAATCTATGAACCGAATAAAATCAACATAAAGTTTATTTTTTCGATTTTAATAGGTTCTTTCGATTTTTTCGATTATCCTGGGTTCTTTTATAATTACACTGTAAATAAAAGTGTAATTGGATTATACAAAATTTGAAAAGATAGAACATTTGGAAAATCAAGAAACTACTAACAAATTAGAAAACAACAAATCTAATACATACAAAGAAATAATGTCTAATTTTTTTTTGGTCGGAAAGGTTATTATATTATAGGGATGTGCAAAAATTCAAACCGACTAATAAATCAACCCGATAAAAATGCAATTATTTTATGTTATCGGGTTAACAATTTTTAATTATTTTATAAAAAATATTTACTAGGTTGCTGATTCGGTTTAGGTGTTTTCGTATTGGGTTATTGGGTAAACTGATAACCTAATAAGAATATACTAAATTACTATTTTACACACACACACACACATATATATATATATATTACTTACCTTTAATTAATTTCTTTTTAATTTCTACAAACCTATTCAATTTCCTAAATACCTTTTCACTTCATTGAGGAATTTGGCACTGCAAAGCATAAGTGATGCTTCATTTTACAATATGAAGAGGACGTTTAAGACATTTTTGACATTTATCACTAAATCTACTCGTTGTATAATTTGTGAATAGGATTGTGGACTTCTTATTTTATAGAATTTGGCACTGCAAGACATATGTCTTGTTAGCTGCTTATTTTGTGGAATTTGGCACTACAAGATATGTCTTGTTGGTTGTTACTATTTTTATTTTATGAGCATTCTTATTGATGTCATGCTAGTTGCTACTATTTACAACATTGAAAATCATTGTGCCAAATTGACATTTGTTTTTTGAGCATTTTCTTATCGGTTAAATCGAAAATCAAATCATCAAGGACCAAAAACTGATGGTTAAAATTGATAAACCAAAAATTGGTAAAAAATATATATTTTATTTATTTAGTTATTGGTTTAGTATATTTAAAAATTAAAAATTGAGAAACTGAATTGATAATACACAAACCTGAATAGAATCGATCGATACACACCCCTACTATATTATATGTTAAACTTGCACAAGGAGGTGCCTCATGGCACAGTTAGTATTCTTATACAAAACAATTCTATTGTTACTACTAGTAGTACAACAAAAGGGAGGCTTTAGCAAAGCCTTGGAGGGGAACTACAACATCTACGACTAAGAGAAGTAGTCGTAGTGGCTTCCCTATCTTGAAAAAAAGAGTTTTAGCACGAATGGAGAAGGTTCTACCGAAAATGTGATGTTGCTTCCCTTTATTATACCACCAAAATAAACAAGTGCATCAGCCACCATGTTGAACTCTATATACGAGTGCCTTAACCTTTGATTATTCAACTCCTGGATGAGATACTAATGTGTCATGATTTCATGGCACTTTCGATGCTTAAAATAAGAAAATGATGCACGAACCTTTGTATTATTGTTTAATATGATGTATTTTTGTGTTGATTGTGCAGGACAACAGGTTTTAGAGGCAAAATTGAGAAAGAACGATAAAAAGTTGTTGAGTTGGTGACCCAAAAGTTGAATTACGACTAGTGGGTGGGACCTATCGACCGTGAGCTGGGGCGTGAATTAGAGAGCTGATGCTGTAAAGTGAAGTCCAATTCTCACGAGAGGACTCACGACTCATGACTTTAACCCATGACTCGTGGGTGAAAGTCGTGAGTCAAGTTTTGAAGAGTGAGGCTGAGCTTGTTAATTTGATATTTTGATACACCCCGTACGCATTTTTACACGTTTTCACATTACTTCGAGGTTTTAAGATACATTATTGATCTTGGAATCATTGGTATTGTTTTTGGGGTCTTTAATTAATTTGATATTTTGATTTTTCATCATATTCTTATAAAAAGATAATTATGCTTTCATTTATGGATTCTTCTTGCATGCTTACGATCATTAGTAGCCAAACCCCATAACTAAGGTTATGGGAATTATGATGAATTAATGAAACAAAATTAAGTGTGAAGTCATTTTAGACTGGTGTTCTTTCATATATTGGTATTTTTTTCGGTTTGAGTGCTTTCTTAATGGATGCACATATTAAGAATTCACTTATATTCTAAACTTGTTGTAGAGAGAGGTGGATATTAGGAAAAGGAAATAACAATAGTAATTTGAAGCTACCAACCTCCATATAATTAACTTGAGACTTGACCGGGATAGTTAATTTTAGATCACAAAACAAGGGTAAGTAATGTGACGCTCTAAGTCCAAGAGGAGATGAGTAAAATTCATCTAAACTAAGTTTGAGAGATGGTTGGGTGATACATATCTTGTTAGATTTTGTACGCAAGGCATCGGAATAGTCTGCTAAGCACGAACAACCTGTGGAGATATTAAGTCATGGGGAACACAATCCTAGTGCTCATCTTATATTGATCACAACCTAATTGACCAACAACTATTACTATTACAACTTTCTTTTACGACCCCTCTCTTTATTTGCATAATTCCCAATTACATCAGCAGACTCTTGGCATACTTTTGGCCTATTCCTCATGGTATCGACCCCAACCTTGTTGGTTTCTGTATTTGATTCACTGGCCACTTTATACTTTTTGAGAGGTGTAATTTGGGCAATATAAAATTTTGGCGCCGTTGCCGAGAAATACAATTATAAATTGATAGATTGAGTTTGTTGAAGTTGTTGGTTTAGTTTGTTACTTTAAGACAAAATTAAAAGATAGAAAAAGACGAAGTTTATGATCGAGGATTCCTACTCAAAAGGGTTTATAATGACCAAACAACCTTTAATTGACCACTTCAGCATGTTGTTAGGAAAGTGTAAAGCAAGTTATTTCTCGCTTAATGACTGAGGAGAATGTTAAGCAAATAGCAAGAAGAGGATGGTCGTCTAGTTGTTCTTGAAAGAGACAAAATGAGAAGAAATAGAGGACAACAACATAGCTAGAAATTTCTTCCAGTGTTTAATGATCCAGAAGAAGATTTGGGGTATGTTGAGCCAATTGAAATGGGTGCAATCATTCCGCCAGATTTTTCCCAAGGTATCAATTTTGATATTACGAGCATTATGATCCAGTTGTTGAATTTGAAGGGGTGTTTGTTGGTCTGCCTATTAATGATGCAAACATGTATATCAAGAATTTCGTAGGGATTTGCATTTCATTTAATCTGCCTGGGGTGAGTCAGAAAGCTATATGGCTGAGGTTATTCCCATTCTCTCTAACAGGGAAGGCGACTTTGTGGTTAGGTGAGCTACCTCGTGCATCTATCACCACTTCTAACGAGTTGAGGAGACAATTCTTGGACATATTCTTTCACCCTATAAAATGTTGCAATTGAAGGATGAGATCTATAATTCCAGACAGTTACATTCAGAGACATTATATGAGACATGGTTGAGGTTCAAGAAGAAGCTGCAGAATGGTCCAAATCACAGAATCATGAATAAAAACTTTCTTGGTATATTATATGGGTCTTTGAATATTAATACTAAGGATATAAAAGATACTATCATAGGTGGAGCCTTCATGAGTCTTCACTGGGAGCATGCTTATGAGATCTTAGACATGATCACTAAAACCAATTAAGGATGACATACTTGGGAGGAAGATAGATCAACCAGTGCTTACTTTATTGGGCCTCTAACGAGCAGAGAGAATTAGATGAGACAATGGATTAAGATATAGCATAACTGAGAGTTGAGATTGGTTTGCTTACGAAATAATTTACAACAATTAAAGCAGAAAAAATAAATGCAGTGGGTTCATAAGGTAAGGCTTATAGACATGAAGAGTCAGATTTTGAGGAAGAATTTAAGTATTTGGATAGAGATATGATGGGTTTCTAAGTTAAGAGCCAAGGATAATCAAGACAACTGGAACTTGAGGCAAGGGAATAACGGTCGGAACTACTATAAAGACAGGTATAGGGACATGAGTAGAGAGCATGATGGTGACTGGAGTAGGAAAAATAACTATAACAAAAAAGATGGCCTTTATGTTCCACTAGGGAACCAGTATGCTGATTGGGAGTTTGAAAATTGAAGTGTTGCTTGCAAAGCTTATGAAGGGATCGGAGAGCAAAGAGAGTTGCCTTTAGGAAATTAAGGCTGATATTTCAGGGTTGAGCCAAAAAGTAGAGTCACATACAACCGCTATTAAGTAGCTTGAGCAATAATTTGGGCAGCTTTCCTCCACATTAAACCAACATCAACTAGACACTCTCCTTAGCAACACTATTCAAACTCAAAGAACGATAGTCATTGTCTAGCTATTACTACTTAGAGCTGTAAGGCTACTATAGATCCACCATGCCTGTGGTTGATAATACGAGGACTGATTTCATGAGCATTGAGGATATAATATAAAAATAAGTGATGAATGATGAGGCCTCTCCAGCATTGAAGCCTATTCCCCGACCTCCTCTACCCTTTCCCCAAAAATTAAAGAATAAATCCAAAGAAGGGAAGTATTAAAAGTTAATTTCTATGCTAAAGGAGTTGACTGTGACCATCCCTCTTATTGAAGCTCTAGATCAAATGTATGAGTATGCAAGCAAGCAAAACATCCCTCTTATTGGTTGTAATCAGTCATAAGTTAACACTAGGATTGTGTTACCCCTTACTTCTCAACTCATAAGCTTATCATGCCATGTTGAAACAACCCGATACCTTGCATGTAGAATTGATAAGTTATGTACCTTCTACAGTCTTTTGGACGAGCAGAAGGATTTCACCCTTTATCTTTTGAGTCTCAAGATGTCGCTTTACTACCCCTTATCTTGATCCCAATTAACTATTACCTTTTGAGTCTCTAGCTATTAGATGAAATCTAACCTTCTTACGTAGATAAAACCTAAAAGCGTGGATCGATAGTTAAACGCTAAATTATTGTTGTCATTATCTTTTCCTAGTCACTCCTCCTCTTTTGGAGTAAGTATCAATAATCTAGGTGGGATCCTAGAATTTGCAATCGCTAGAATAACTATTAAAGTGAAGATTATACAATGCATGCTTGGGTATCAGTTCAGAACAACAACAATACTTCCTCTACTTTGTCAATCCGCTAAGGTTCCCACAACCCTAGCTAAGGGTTTTTAGCCTCTCATGCTTTTAAAGTAATCAACAATATTCATGATTGAAAGCATAAGATGAAATCACAATAAGTAGTAGAAAACCCAAAACCATAACTGAATTAATCAACCAAAGTCAATAGAAGAGAATCCTAAGATCAAAATCTAATCTTGGAATCAAAATATGTCTGTGAATATAAAAAACGTGTAACTCCTACTAAAAAACACATAAAAGGTATTTATAGTACATAAGTAAACCCTAAAACCAAAGCCCGAATGAAGTAGGAGAAAACTGGGTCGGTGGCCACTTATGGTCGCTACTTACGCCCTATCCCTGGGCGTATGTGGCACTTGCAGTCAGCAGGGCGGGTGTAAGTGGCGATCGCAAGTACCAAACTAGAATTTTCCTGCAAGTCAGCTCTCGGGATTTTGGACATATCGTACTTGCTTTGCCCACATGCGGTCCATAAGTGCTACTTGCAGTCCACATGATGACTTACCAAGTGCCGAGAGTCATCTTTTCAGCTGTTCTTCAATTCCTGCACATTGTTTGATCATGAATAAGCCGAAAAGTATTCCAAACATCCATAATTGCTCCAATAAGTAGCCAAAAATGCCCTTTCATCCTTTTTCACGAACTTAGCATCCAAAACATGATTTCCTGTAAAACATACCCAAAACGCATCATATCTAACAAAACAACCTCAGAAACCTATATATTTTCCTCGTTTTAAGCATCGAAAGTGCTATATTTCTATAGCATATCAACACCCTCAACTTAGAACATTTGCATGTCCTCAGGAAACAAAACACAACAAAACAAAAACGACGCTTAACTAGGAGAATCTAAGATATTCAAGGCAGTCAATCAACATTTTTAAGCTAAGAACACAACACCCCCTCTAATCTCACTTTTCAAAACCAATTGTGTACGAATATAAGGCACAATAATGTGATTCAATGGGATCAAGGTATGGAATCATATTAGCAATAAACAACCATGCATATGAACAAGTTACACTACCTAAAACAAACAAATAGCTAGCAATATGATTCATGTTCCCTCACAACAAAGATGTCCCACTCACTCATATGGAATAATGTATGTCAATTCAGGGACAGTCAAGAGACACTCACACTTAGAAAAGAAGTTCCAATCAATGTGTATAAAATACCATAAGCTTGGCCATATTTTCTTTACCTTAGTATTCAGTCAGTTAAGCTAGGATCACTATAGGACTTTACTCGACTTGTAATATGGGCTTGGGGGATACTGTGGTACATATGGACATATCAAGTATCTAAGACTCCTTGGCATTACACTAACCTTGGGGTCTCACTTACTAGCTAAATTTTCACTTTATTTCCACCTTTATTTCTCCCTTTTTATTTTAATGCAAATTCAGGTTGGGTGTGGTCTTTTATTCTTTCTTTTTCACTTTTGCATAATTTTTTATTCTTTATCTTTCTTTTTCTTTTGCTACCACACCCATCCCTACTAAATTTTTCTCTTATTTTACCCTTCTACATACCTATTTTACACTACACACCGCTATAATAACCACCCTCAACTTAGGTATTTTGCCTGAGTTGAAGTGCATAATGTCCAAGGAGGACCAGAGCCAAAATAGGTTTATTGTAACACAAATAGAAAGGTGAATGGTGAAAACAAAGAAATAGGATACAAGGCTCAAAACAGGGATCAAAGGATACTATTTAACACATGGAAGGTCATTTAGGCTAAAAATGGACTAAAGTAAAAAAACGGCCTATGATCCTTTCCTAACTGACTATCTTTCAACCTAGGCAAGACTAACCTGACAAGTTCTGAATTCAACACATAAAGAGAACTAGGTAGTATCTCACACACACATGGCATAGAGTCACTATTACAATAACTATCTATCCAGTTGATTCAATTGTTAGCAAGTGATTAACATGTCCTTAATCTTAATTCCATAACAAGATCCACAATGTTCACACATATATACATTCACACAGTTCTAAAACATAAAATTTGGAGGGGTATCAACAATTAATCAAAACATGATTACTACCCTAAATACTTAAAAACCTCCTAATTACACAAAAATAACAAATAATATGAAACAAAACACAATACTACGCAAATTATACTAGACATGTTGGTTCTACAGTTTTACTGTAGCAAGAAGCACGATACCCCATAAAGTTTTCTCGTCGTTAAAGCCTCCGAAACGAGTCACAAGAAGCTTAACACTTAGAATTTTAGCTAAGTGTTCCAACACTTAGTTTATTTTGAGCTTTCAATCTTTGTTGAATTATTTCGCGACCTTCTCGGCCTCCATTTCTTGATTTTTTTACTGCGTTGCAATGGAGCAAGGTTGTAGTACATCTCGGGTGAGTTTCAAAATTTTAGACGAGCTTAAGGGCATGTTTGGCATTCCATTCCAGTAGCTCAAGGTGATATAGGGGCACTGCCTGGGGTACTCCACCGCTATAAGCGGGGTGCTGCCCTGGACTTTGCACCGCTATAAGCAGGGCGCCTCCCTGGGTACTCCGGTGCTCTAGGCAGGGCGCCTCCCTGGATATCGCGCCCGTCCATTTTTTAGCTTTTTTTTCTGACTCATTAAGGGTAAATGTGGTATTTTTCAACCCCTTATCATCTCTAACACGGGATTAAATCCCAAAAACACCAAAATTAGAATAGTTTCTCTCAAAATCACCAATAACACTCATTAGGGTTTCAAACTAAAAATCCATATATCTTAAGATTCAACCGTGAGTTTTTGATAAATCTTCGAGATTTGGATTTCCCATTCCGAGGTCTACAAGAAGCACCAAACAATTTCAAGAATCGAGTCCCAAAGTCAAGAATTCATTTAAAGCATTAAGTTTAAGGTATGTGGGGTTTGAACAAGAACACTCTTTCGTTCTTGTGCCCAAAAGTTTTAGTTTTTTTTAAAGAATTCTATATTTTTAAGATGAATTCATGTCTAGTTTGATATATTTCGGATTTATAAGATTATTACTTGTTCAAGCCTTGATTTGCATGATATTCTTGTTTAAGTATGATTTGAATTGCTATCACATGTGATAAGTTACACATTCCTATATTTATACTCTATTTTCAAGAATTTCCAAGAATGTTGTCATAAAATAAGCTTTGTTGTGATATTTTGATCTTTTAAGATTATACATGCTTTATGTACAAGAATGAAGAATTGATATTTCCTAAAGTGTTTTCAAGAATCGTATTTATATCCCCATGCTATTAAGATTTCAAAGATTGATGATTATTGTCTATTAAAGTCTCAAGAAAAGAGTTGATTTTGATCCTAAGTTAAGAAAGAAATCCACACCACTTTGATTTAAGTTAAAGGAATGCATAATTGACTTCCATTGCATACTTTTGAGTTGTTTAAGGTGGATTTTTGTAAAAGTTCTGAGCTTAAGTTAGGGAGTAGTATTTAGCACCTAGTAATTCTTGATTCCAAGGTCTTATGCCCCAGAACTACGTGCCCCCGTAGGTTTTTGATTTACCCCAAGTGGGTTAAGCTAGTGATCACTAAAAGTTAAAGGTCCTACTCAATTGGAAAGGATAGGGCAACTCTCCCCAACGTGGGTAAGATGTTGGACTCCATGTAAGCTCACATGGTTTATGTCGGTTAGAAGAAACTCTCAAGTTCATAAGAGTCTAAAGTTCCCAATCCTAAAGTTATAAAGTTTTAAAGTCCCAAAGATTTCTAAGTATTCCTAGAGTCTCAAGTCTTAAAGGTTCCTAAAGTACTAAGTTCTTGAGTTTTACAAAAGTTTCTTGTTTTCATAAGATTAAAGTGTAATGACTCACGTGATTTTATATTATATGTATCTCCTATTCATGATTTATGAGAGTTTATTTCAAGCTATGTGAGTCATTTGTTATAGCATGCTTATTTTCTATAAAGACTTATGATATTGAATATTTAATTGCATACACCCCCATATACTCAGTACATTCCCAAGGTACTGATCCACATACTTGTCTGTGTGCTACATTTTCTCGCAATGTAGATTCAGGTGCTAAGTCCTAGCCTCATCAGTGATTTTCGAGTACCTTTATCTATATATCCACAGTGGTGAGTCCTCATGGTTCGAGGACCTAATTTCAGACATTTTAGTATTTTAGTAGATGCTTTATTGCTTTCAGTTTAGTTCAAGTCAGTTAGGGATCTATTCCAATGGCTCTCTAGTTCATTGAGTAGTAGAGGCTTTGTCAGACTAGATTGTCAGTATGTTATACGTTCAATATTTTGTTACTTCCACAATACTCATCCTTATTTCAGTCAGACCTGATATGATATGTTCCTTTATGTTGCTCTCTTTATCTTGATTTGAGCATTTAGAAGTAGTAGCAGGCTCAAAGGGTTAACTTGGGGCTACTTATAGCCTTATGCACCGTGTGACGTCTTGGGACCCATTTTTGGGGCGTTACAAACTTGGTATCAGAGCCTAAGGTGTAAGAAGTCCTAGGGAGTCTAAAAAGCCGTGTTAAGAAGAGTCTTGATCATCAGTGTGTAACGCGCCACATATATGATCAAGAGGCTACAAGACGTTTTAGGAAAAAGTCATCTCTTTCTTTCAGAGTCTATCGTGCTTACGGTTGTCTCTCTTTGCTATTAATTCGTGCTCTCTTATTTCATAAAATACCTCCCCGAAGAGCGAATACCCACAGAAATAATAAGGAGCGACCCCAACCTACTGATCCCTTGAATGCAAACATGTCTCATGCTGAGTTCCGGGTAGCTTTTCAGGCGCTAGCCCAGGCAGTCATTGCAAATGTTCAGACTAATAATTAGGTTGTAGTTCCACACCAGCAGGGAGGTAATTTAGCTGCTGCTAGGATTCATGATTTCATGCGAATGAATCCGCCAGAGTTTTATGGGTTTAAGGAAGGTGAGGACCCTTTGTTGTATCTTGAGAAAGTAAGGAAGATCGCGCAAGTGATGTATGTTTTTGAGGAAGAGAGTGTAGAGTTGGCATCTTACAGGTTGAAATATATTGCATATGACTGGGTGGTTTTATGGAAGAAAGGTAGAGGTAAAGATGTTACCCCTATGACTTGGTTGGTGTTCCAGGATGCATTCCTGGATAAGTTCTTTCCATTGGAGATGAGGGAGATGAAAATAGAGGAGTTTATGAACCTAAGGCAAGGCTCCATGACTGTTAAGGACTATTGCCTTAAGTTTAACCAGTTAGCTAAGTATGCTTCTAACTTGATTGCTGACACTCGAACTAGTATGAGTAAGTTCGTAACTGGAGGGTCTGGGTTGGTGGTGAAAGAGTGCAGGACAACTATGTTGAATAGGGATATGGATCTTCCTTGGATGATGCTTGATAACGCTCAATCTACAACTCTCGTAGGAGTGTAAAGCGGTCGTTAGCAAATATAGAACCCAACTGGGTTGGGTATCGATCCCACAGGGAATAGCTTGGTCAACAAGTAAGTAAAGATTACTAGACTTTTAGTGCAAGTCTCATAAAAAAAGGGGGGATTCTTGTCGTGCAAGTAATGTAACCAAAATAAGATCTAAAAAAGGCAATAGCAAAGTAAAAAGAGAAAGAATGTTTTGGTGAGATGTAAACAATGAGAATTGAGAAGTTGGGGTTATGTCCACCTTCTGAGGTATACGTCTCTATTGGCTATGAGTGTGTAGAATTCTGACATGCAATTGCTTATAGAGGATTGTAGTCGATGGTAAATCCAAGCGTCTCTCGACCTAAACAAGGACTATTTCACTTTAACTCTCTCGAGCTTAAAGCGTATCTAACGGTACGAATTCTCCAAGAGGTTAGTCCAGTTACGGCACTAGCGTTTTAATAGGAAAGGGTGTCCTACTACCTTGACATTATCTCTTTTCCAGACAAATAACTTTTCTCTCGAACAAGTTAAATGTTAGACTGGCGTATTCTTGCGTTTGCAACCGCAAAGAATGTAGATTAAGATGAAGAGAATAATGATATAAGCAATATACGTGCCTCGAACTCACAAACTCACAGCAATAGATAGTAACTCATTCGGCTTCCATAACCCCAACAGAGAAGTTTAGTTACCCATGAATGCGAAGGAGATCACGATTGACATTGTTGTTATACCACAAGATTGAGTAATTTCGTGTAGCTTAGGTGGTAGGCGTGAGGCGTGAATTCCTAGGCAAAGTAACGATTCTCTTGTTGTGGAATTTAAGAATGGAGGAGTAGAAGAAGAAAAATAGAATTGAATTGTAAGATGAGAAGTTAAGAAGATGTTAGAAGATGTAAAAAGATGATAGAAGATGAGAGAAGATGAGAGAAGATGAGAGAAGATGAGAGGGATGGAAGGAAGTATTGTGTTCTCCCTCCTTCCTCCCTCCTTATTCTAAATCTCTAGCATGATAGGGTATTTATAATACCCATATCCTACTCCTACTAAGCTAATGAAATAAATAACCAAATCCTACTAGACTAATGAAATCCTTAACCCAAATGTACTAGGTTAAGGTAACATTATCATAATCCATATAAAATAATGAAATACATAACCTAATTGTACTAGGTTAATGTATCATTGTCAAAATTCAGCTTTGTGTCTGTAAGTCCCCAAAGTCTTCAGAATTGCTGTTTTAGCCCGGGACAGATTTTCCATGCAGCAGGTTTGGTCCCCCAAAGTCTTCAGAAATGCTGTTTTAGCCCGGGACAGATTTTCCATGCAGCAGTTTTGGTCCTTAGGCGTGTAAACTCCCTTCCCTTCCTTCGTGAGCTTTCTTTAGCGTCAAGTAAGCCATAAAATGCTGAATTATGCATCATTTATACCTGAAACTTTACTAATCATGTTCGTTAGCTCATTTACAGGAAAAAGGACTAAAAGTGCATGAAATATATAATTTGTTCTCAAAACTAGGCTAAAATATGGGCAAAATATATTGATATAGGTGCGTAAATTCACCTATCATCAACACCCCACACTTAGAGCTTTGTTCGTCCTCGAACAACATATCATGTCCTTCTAAGCATCAACTTAAGGTTTTTACAGAATCAACACAAAACATTTATTAAGACAAGCACAACGATTATCAACCAAGAGTAGCTTTCCGATTATAAGTAGAAACAATTTAACCGCAAGTATAGACTCGTGATGGTGATCAACTCGCATGCAAACGTTAAGGTACAAGGAATCATATATAACTACCCAAAACTCATCAACCATGTGTGTCTCACCATATAGTACCCATAATCACTCACAAATATAGCATATTTTTCAAACATGGGTATCAAAATGTCCTTGCTCTCACTCTCACAAAGAATTCATATGTAGCGACTGATGACCATAGGCTTGCCCTTAATGTAATACTCTACTAAATGTTGGAATGTTAAGATTAGGATCAAGTAGGTCTTTTGATGGTTGTAATGTAGGCTAAGGGACGGGTAGGACTATTTTGGCCAGGAATAGTGACTAAGTTCCTAAGCGCTTTAATACATCACTTTGTATCATTGACACTTTGTTTTTTTCTTTTTTTTTCTTTCAACCTTTCTTTCTTTTATTCTACCACCCTTGTTCTCCTCTTTTGTTTTTCAATTTTAAGCACAACTCGCTTTTCAGCTTTCTTTTCCTTTTTCTTTTCACAACATACCTCTTATGATAGCACTTTCTTTTTCATAACACATTCAAGCACCATTACAATTTATAGCATCATACTCACCCAATTTCCTCTTATGTTGTCACATGACTTTTTCACTTTAAAGCACTTAGGAGTTTGGATCAAATTACGGTCTTGAAAAAAAATGGATTAGGCTTACATACAAGGTTGTCAAAGAAAATAGGCTAAAGGCTCAAAAGGGTTTAACTAGGATGATGTCCATGGGTAGGTAAAACTGAAGGTAAACAAATATAGGTTGCCAAAGAAATGCCTAAATCATATCCTAAACTTACACTCCTTATTTTCGCTTTGCATACATACCAGGCAAGTTCTAGCATCAGCCACACACATAGAATATACGATTATCTCACACACACAAGGCACATGGTCGACTTGCTTGGAAGTAATATAGACTCTCGACCCAACAAGTGAAGGAATTGAACCACACAATATCACATAATGAGTCACAACTAGAGCCTAAACGTCTCAATGTCACAATGGTAGCACATACTCTTGTTATAATCTCATGCTGCCTATCAAAATAATTTCATGCGAAGCTAGAAAAAATTTACTACTAAAAAAATGAAACAAAAACAAAGAAAACAAACATAGATGCGAGTAGAGAAGTATAGCATGCAATACCACCACCCCACACTTAGTCGGGACACTGTCCTCAGTGGAGAATAAATACGAAGAACCTGGTCAGTCGGACTCGTCCTTAATGTCGGGGGTCATACCCTTTGCATCGGAATCATCATCAGAGTCGTCATTCTCAGAAGTTCCTCATAAGTATCCCACTTAATTCCAAGAGTGAGTCGAGGTATTTGCAGCGAGGAGGGTTCTCCTTGCTCTTTTCGGCCTCTTTTCTTGCCTTTTTGTGAAGTGGTCTTGCTTTGGGTGCCATTGTACCTGAGACTTAAAAAAAATGTTCATGTTAGCATCATCTCGATGGATACAATCTATAAACAAGCAGTAGTGGCACCACCCCACACTTAGTTTGTTGGTACAGACTAGTGAAGTGAAAGTGGTCGATTACTCAGACTTCATCGACATACGTTTTAGGGGCTATATTCCAACAAGAAATTCAGATATGTAACACTTCTTGCAATCTTTGCAATACTTTCATGTTAGGTATATCAAGACTTCTTCATAGGGATTACATCATGGTATAGTTTCTATCGATAATCACAATCTCCTATGTCGGTAGGCAACTATAAGTCTTATTCCGATGAGCGAGACATCCCAACATGTAAGTATTCAAGTGACAAGAGCATGCAATGTTCATGACTATAGCAATTCCGCAAGTAGTATAACAATGCATCAGAATCAATTTCTAGTTGGAAACAAGTTAAGAGTATCCTAACGTTCATGTTCACTCACTTAGTTTTGTATCAACAATTCAAACACATTAACATCACCAATATTTCTTCAAGATGTAGCAATTCGTAATAGACATAGCAACGTAGCACTTACGAAAAATAGATGAAGAACAAAGTAGTACTTACTTGGTTGAAGCCTTTGGATGATGTTCTTGTGATGAAAAAGAGCAAAAGGAAACTTTTTGATAGGTTTTGGAGACTATAGGTGGTGCATAAGCTAGGTTTCCAATGTGTTTTTGGTTCAAGACTAAGTCTCATATTTATAAGAAAAGGTTGGGTCGAGTTTTGGCCCATTAAAATCAGATTTGGAGACCAAAAGTGACCATAGGTGGTGCCTAATGCTTTGCCTAGTTGAGCAGAATGCCATAGCATATGCCAAGCATTTATTTAAGAATGCCATAGCATATGCCATGCATTTATTTAAGAATGCCATACACTATGCGGCGCATTGTCTATGGCATAATGGGACATATGCACCGCATAGTCTATGACATATGAGATACTGAGACCAAATGCCATAGCATAGGCGGCGCATAGTCAAAAGCATACCTAGGAATAGGCGGCGCATAGTGTATAGCACACTAGATTCTGAGACCTTAGGTTATAGGATAGGTTGTGCATCGTTCTTGGCCTAGTTTTACCAAGGCCTAGCCTTCCTCGAAGCCTATTTTGGCGTGAGAAAGGCTCAATCCATAGCCTTATGCATCACCCTTCCTAACTTACCAACTTTACCATACAATGCGTCCAAATCGTCAATTGAAATCAATCTCCTCGTTGACTACTTCTTGCACCTATATTCACTCAAACAAATGAAAACGATTAGTACGATGGGTTGCCTCCCACCAAGCGCCTTAGTTTTGGTCGTGGCACGACTCTTATTTTTGGATTTTCATTAATTAAAAACAAATCAAGTACTAGAATGAAAGAAAACGATAAACGATAAATGAAAAACGATAAACGATGGGTTGCCTCCCATCTAGCGCCTTATTTATTGTCGTGGCACGACATGGTTACCTCGAGTACTCAGACTTCGTCGAGGTAAATGGAGGATCGTTTTCTAAAAGGATTTAGACGACAATGAGGCTTACCTGTGGGCATGCGATCTTCTTCGAGATGGCTCATACATTTCCCCGGAGAGTCACCAATTATATCATCAATAGTCCAACCCATAGCTCTCTTGTATCTCCTCAGAGCAGAGATAAGAGCTTCTACGTGCTGTTCACTTAAATCATCTGCACTCTCCGGAAGTATATTTCTACTTTCCAAGAACACATACCTTAGATAATCGGGGAGCTCTTGCGATTCTAGTGTTGGTGTCTCGTTAATGGGAGTCTTCGCTGTTGGTTGATTCTTGAGATCACAATCCGGTTGCTTAGGAGTATAAGACTCTATTTCTGTTAGAGCACCCATAAGTTCTTCATAATCTTCATTATCCTCATGCTCAACTTTCAGTGGCGCAGCAGACAATGGCTCAACAGTAGGCTGTTTCTCTATAGATAATGCTTTCATATCCTCATGATGAACATCAGCTACAGATAACTCATTCATATCGCTGGGCTGCTTCATGGCTTTGCATATATCAAAGCGGACCACTTCGTCATTAATTCGAAACAAAAGCTCATTATCTTTCATGTCAATAAGCACACTTCCAGTTGCGAGGAAGGGGCGTCCCAAGATTATGGGAACGTCAGAATCCACCTCACAATCCAGAATAACGAAGTCTGCAGGAAAGATAAATGAAGATACCTTCACCAACACATCATTCAAGATACCCACAGGTCGTTTTACCGTCCTATCAGCCATCACGAGCCTCATATTGGTTGGTGTTGGATCTCCTAGCCCCAACTTCTTGTAGACGGATAGTGGCATCAAATTGATGCTAGCACCCAGATCGCACAATGCCTTAGCAAAATTCATAGATCCAACCGTACAAGGAATAGTGAAAGCACCAGGGTCTGCCTTCTTCTGTACTAAGGACCTTGTGGCAATTGCACTGCAATGATGAATATTATCTGCCGGCTCATAGGTTACTGCCCGCTTCTTTGTCAAAAGATCCTTCATAAATTTTGCATACCCAGGCATTTGTTCTAGTGCCTCCACCAACGGAACATTAATGGTCAGCTGCTTCAACATGGTCATGAATTTGCTGAACTTTGTATCATCCGCCACCTTCTTCAATCTTTGAGGAAAAGGTGGTGGTGGGTATGGAATTGTTCTCTCCATGGCTTTCTTCTCCTCTTGCTTCCGTTTTTCAGCTTTTCCAGGCTGCATGTTGTGAGGAGTGATGTTAAGGACATTAGGATCGGCTGCTGCGGCATCTTCCCCTTTCGCCTTATCATCAATTTCCGCCTCTTTGTCAGCCACTTGCTTGCCCTTAGATGAGGTTTCCAGCACCTTACCACTTCGGGTAGTAATAGCCATGCATGACCCATCATTCCTTGGGTTTTGCACGGTGTTGCTTGGTAAAGTGCCAACCTTTCTTTGATTGAGTGCTGCTGAGAGTTGGCTCAATTGCTGCTCTATTTGCTTGATTGAAGTGGAATGAGAATCAACTAGTTGTTTCATGGAGGACAAATCATTAATTACCTCAGTAACTCCCGCGCTCGTTGCTTCCACTCCTTTCAATAATTTAGCCATCATGTCTTCCATACTTCCAGAATTAGATGTGGTGGTATCACGTCTACCAGGGGGAACATATACACCACTCTTTTCATTGTTTTTTCTCCAACTACCTTGGTCCTTGTTTCCAGAATTATCATAATAGTTCCGACCTTGGTTTCCTTGGGTATTCCCACGGAAACCCCCCTGATTGTTCAAGTAGTTGGCCTCCTCTTCCGAATCAGATTCGTCTCTTCCTTTTAGCGCCACAACTTTCACTTTTTCGGTCTTCCCTGATAATAAATGCTTTGTCAGAAGATCCACTTGCGTTTTCATGTGCGCTAAATCTTGATCACGTTCTTCTTGTCTTCTTCTTTGGTCTGCAGTCATGCCTATAGATAAAGTGGGGCTTGCTACCTCGGAATCCCTGGTATGCCAAGCTCTACTTTGTTTCATCATGCGATCTAGCATATTGCTTGCTTGACCAAAGGTGAGGTCCATAAATGATCCTCCAGCCGCATTATCCACCACTGGTCTAGTTATTGAATTCAAGGCTCTGTATAGTATCTCCATTAGGTGAACATTAGTCATATGATGGTTTGGACACCTCGCTAGCTTTGTCTTGAACCTCTCCCATGTTTCATGAAGAGCTTCAGTGGGAAGCTGACGAAAGTTGCTGATTTCATCTCTCAATTGTGCCCTTTTGGAAGGCGGAAAGAATCTTTCTAGGAAAGCGTCTCTCAATTGCCTCCAATTTGTAATTGAATCAGGAGTCAGCCCATTCAACCATAGTGTTGCCTCCCCAGACAGAGACAATGGGAATAGACGTAATCGAATTGCATTCTGACCAACACTAGGATTGTCAAAAGACTTGCATGTAGAAATAAAGTTGATGAGATGCATATTCGGATCATCGCCTGCTAGTCCACCAAACAATCCCTTGAGTTGCAATAACTGAATCATGGTGCTTGTGATGTTGAACTTGGTTCCGGGCGCTAATGGTGGAAGAATAATGGCTCCTGTGGCTCCGGCTACATCAAGATCATCATCATCATCATCGAACGGTATTTCACGTTGTGAATCCATTGATGCACTGAACAAAAACCTGCAGTAAACAAAAACAAAAACTAAACGTAAAAGTACGAGAATCTTTGACCAAAGGGTCTAGTAATTATCACGAACTTGATTGACACTTGTATTCCCCGGCAACGGCGCCAATTTTTGATAACGCTCAATCTACAGCTCTCGTAGGAGTGTAAAGCGGTCGTTAGCAAATATAGAACCCAACTGGGTTGGGTATCGATCCCACAGGGAATAGCTTGGTCAAAAAGTAAGTAAAGATTACTAGACTTTTAGTGCAAGTCTCATAAAAAAAGGGGGGATTCTTGTCGTGCAAGTAATGTAACCAAAATAAGATCTAAAAACGGCAATAGCAAAGTAAAAAGAGAAAGAATGTTTTGGTGAGATGTAAACAATGAGAATTGAGAAGTTGGGGTTATGTCCACCTTCTGAGGTATACGTCTCTATTGGCTATGAGTGTGTAGAATTCTGACATGCAATTGCTTATAGAGGATTGTAGTCGATGGTAAATCCAAGCGTCTCTCGACCTAAACAAGGACTATTTCACTTTAACTCTCTCGAGCTTAAAGCGTATCTAACGGTACGAATTCTCCAAGAGGTTAGTCCAGTTACGGCACTAGCGTTTTAATAGGAAAGGGTGTCCTACTACCTTGACATTATCTCTTTTCCAGACAAATAACTTTTCTCTCGAACAAGTTAAATGTTAGACTGGCGTATTCTTGCGTTTGCAACCGCAAAGAATGTAGATTAAGATGAAGAGAATAATGATATAAGCAATATACGTGCCTCGAACTCACAAACTCACAGCAATAGATAGTAACTCATTCGGCTTCCATAACCCCAACAGAGAAGTTTAGTTACCCATGAATGCGAAGGAGATCACGATTGACATTGTTGTTATACCACAAGATTGAGTAATTTCGTGTAGCTTAGGTGGTAGGCGTGAGGCGTGAATTCCTAGGCAAAGTAACGATTCTCTTGTTGTGGAATTTAAGAATGGAGGAGTAGAAGAAGAAAAATAGAATTGAATTGTAAGATGAGAAGTTAAGAAGATGTTAGAAGATGTAAAAAGATGATAGAAGATGAGAGAAGATGAGAGAAGATGAGAGAAGATGAGAGGGATGGAAGGAAGTATTGTGTTCTCCCTCCTTCCTCCCTCCTTATTCTAAATCTCTAGCATGATAGGGTATTTATAATACCCATATCCTACTCCTACTAAGCTAATGAAATAAATAACCAAATCCTACTAGACTAATGAAATCCTTAACCCAAATGTACTAGGTTAAGGTAACATTATCATAATCCATATAAAATAATGAAATACATAACCTAATTGTACTAGGTTAATGTATCATTGTCAAAATTCAGCTTTGTGTCTGTAAGTCCCCAAAGTCTTCAGAATTGCTGTTTTAGCCCGGGACAGATTTTCCATGCAGCAGGTTTGGTCCCCCAAAGTCTTCAGAAATGCTGTTTTAGCCCGGGACAGATTTTCCATGCAGCAGTTTTGGTCCTTAGGCGTGTAAACTCCCTTCCCTTCCTTCGTGAGCTTTCTTTAGCGTCAAGTAAGCCATAAAATGCTGAATTATGCATCATTTATACCTGAAACTTTACTAATCATGTTCGTTAGCTCATTTACAGGAAAAAGGACTAAAAGTGCATGAAATATATAATTTGTTCTCAAAACTAGGCTAAAATATGGGCAAAATATATTGATATAGGTGCGTAAATTCACCTATCATCAACGCTACATACCTAATAGACCGAATCAGATAAGATTAGGGAAAGGGATAGAGTAAGAGGAAATAAGAGGGCCAGATCAGAACAACATGAGTATGGTCAGACTAGATCCTAGGGAGGGAACAACCCTTAGTTTTAGAGTCGTTCGTCTGTGCCAGCGCCATCGTCAGCTAGTGCTCCCACACCTAGAGGGAGGCAGGATCAAGGGAACATGCCTACTGTGTCCAGGTCCCAAAACACTGTGAGTAATAGACCTAATTATCCCCAGTGTGCTAGGTGTGGAAGAACTCATTCGGGTGAGTGTTTGGCTGAGCAGCGAGGTTGTTTTTGTTGTGGCAAGTTAGGCCACAGACTTAGAGAGTATCTGCATGCCAGGCAGGGGAACCGTGATGTTCGCCCTCAGACTCAGACTGCTAGTGCTCAAGCTCCAGTAGCCCGTCCAGCCCCTACTCAGGGCATTTTTTCTAGCACTGCTGGCGGTCAGCACCAGAACAGATTCTATGCCCTGCCATCTCGCCAGGAGTAGGAGGATTCTACCGATGTTGTTACTGGTATGCTCCATGTATTTTACTTTGATGTTTATGTGTTGTTGGACCCCGTGTCGAGTTTTTCTTATGTGACACCATTGGTTGCTGTGAATTTTGAAATGAGTCCTGAAAATATCCCTGAGCCTATTCTAGTTTCCACCCCCATTGGTGAATCTATTGTTGCTAAGCAAGTGTATAATAAGTGTTCTATTTCTGTTCTTTATAGAGTCATCTTCGCAGACTTGATAGAGTTAGACATGGTAGATTTTGATCTTATTCTGGGAATGGACTGGCTTCACTCTTGTTATGCATCTATAGACAGTCATACCCATGTGGTTAGGTTTTAGTTTCCTAATGAACCAGTTTTTGAATGGTCTAGGAGTTTAGTATCTCCCAAAAGTCATTTTATTTCATATCTTAAAGCCAGAAAACTAATTTCCAAAGGTTGCATATATCATTTAGTCAGAGTTAAAGACACTAAGTCGGATACTCAACTATTCAGTCAGTCAACATTGTTAATGAGTTTCCTGATATTTTTTTGGAAGATCTCCCAGGGGTACCTCCCGATAGAGAGATAGAATTTGGGATTGATCTTCTTCCCAACACACAGCCTATTTCTATTCCTCCTTACCGTATGGTACCTGTAGAACTTAAGGAGTTGAAATAACAACTCAAAGATCTTCTAGACAAAGGTTTCATAAGGCCCAGTATTTTTCCTTGGGGCGCACCTGTTTTGTTTTTGTTCTTTGCGTATGTGAATTGACTATCATCGACTTAATAAAGTCACAGTCAAGAATAAGTACCCTCTTCCGAGAATAGATGACCTATTTGATCAGGTGCAAGACACAAGTTATTTTTCAAAGATAGACCTTAGATCCGGCTATCACCAACTTAAAGTAAGGGAGTGTGATATCCTGAAGACAGCCTTCCGAACCCGTTATGGTCACTTTGAGTTTTTTGTCATGTCTTTTGAGCTAACTAATGCTCCAGCAACTTTAATGGACCTCATGAATTGAGTGTTCAAGCAGTATCTTGATATGTTTTTCATAGTGTTCATAGATGATATTCTTTTGTACTCCCGTAGTGAGGATGACCATGCAGATCATCTCTGAATTATCTTGCAAACCCTTAGAGATCATCAATTATTCGCTAAATTCAGCAAGTGTGAGTTTTGTCTAAGGACTGTAGCTTTTATGGGTCATATTATTTCAGCCGAAGGTATTAGAGTTGATCCCCAAAAGACAAAAGCTGTAAGAAATTGGCCTAGACTTATCTCTACGTCTGACTTTAGGCGTTTCTTAGGTCTCGCTGGCTATTACCACCGTTTTGTTAAAGGTTTCTCTTTTATTGCGTCTCCCATGACCCGATTGACCCAAAACAAAGTTACGTTCCTTTGGTCAGATTCTTGTGAGAAAAGTTTTCGAGAGTTGAAGACTCAACTCACCTCAGCCCCTGTGTTGACCTTGATTGATGGTGTTGATGGTTTTGTGGTGTATTGTGATGCTTCTAGAGATGATTTGGGTTGTGTATTGATACAGAGAGGTAAAGTTATAGCTTATGCCTCTAGATAGTTGAAGCCCCATGAAAAGAACTACCCAACCCATGATCTTGAGTTAGCTGCTGTTGTGTTTGCTCTAAAAATCTGGAGACACTATTTGTATGGTGTTCATGTTGATGTGTTTGCTGATCACAAAAGTCTGCAGTATATGTTTACCCAGAAGGAGTTGAATCTTAGACAGAGGATATGGTTAGAGTTGTTACAAGACTATGATATAAGTGTGTTGTATCATCCGGGCAAGGCCAATATAGTGGTAGATGCCCTTAGCAGATTATCCATGGGTAGTGTTGCACATGTAGAGAAAGATAAGAAGGAGTTAGCTCGTGATGTGCATCGCTTGGCTAGAATGGGTATTAGATTGCTTGATTCCACTTAGGGGAATATTTTAGTGCAGAGTAGTTCTGAATCCTCTTTAGTTTTGGAAGTGAAGTAGAATCAAGACAGGGATCCTAGTTTGGTCAGACTGAAAGAGTCAGTTAAGGACCAAAAGGTAGAGGTTTTCTCCTAAGGGGGAGATGGTGTGTTGAGATTGCAGGGTATATTATATGTTCCGTGTGTTGATGATCTGAGGCAGAGGATTATGGCTGAGGCGCATGGTGCGTTATATTCTATTCATCCCGGCGCTACCAAGATATACCGCGACTTACGGGAAATCTATTGGTGGAAGGTATGAAGAAGGATATAGCATAGTTTGTGGAAAAATATGCAACTTGCCAACAGGTTAAGGTAGAGCACCAAAGCCTTGGTGGTAAGATGCAATAGTTTAGTATACCCACTTGAAAGTGGGAAGAGGTGAACATAGATTTTATGATTGGTTTACCTCTTTCTCACCATCATCATGATTTGATTTGGGTTGTTGTAGACAGATTGACTAAGTCAACACATTTCTTGCCTGTGCATGCATCCTATACAATGGAGGACTATGCTAAGTTGTATATTCAGAAGTTTGTCAGATTGCATGGAGTTCCATTGTCTATCATTTTGGATAGGGGTACTCAGTTCACTTTGCAGTTTTGGAGATTATTTCAGAAGAGTCTTGGTACCCAAGTACTTATGAGTTTCGCTTTTCATCCGCAGATAGATGGCCAGGCTGAGAAAACCATCCAAACTTTGGAGGATATATTGAGAGCATGTGCTATTGATTGTAAAGGAAGTTGGTATGAGCATTTGACTTTGATAGAGTTTACGTATAACAATAGTTACCATGCTCGTATCAAGATGACACCATTTGAGGCCTTGTATGGTAGAAGATGTAGGTCACCCGTAGGCTGGTTCGAAGTGGGTAAAGCTACTATGATTGGACCTGATGCATTATTCGAAGCTATGGAGAAAGTGAGATTGATTAGAGAGAGGTTAAAGACAACTCAGAGTCATCAAAAGTCATATGCAGACGTGTGAAGAAGGGATCTTGAGCTTGGAGTTGGTGACATGGTGTATCTGAAAATTTGACCCATGAAAGAAGTGAAAAGGTTTGGGAAGAAGGTGAAGCTTAGTCCCCGTTATGTAGGCCCTTACAGAGTTCTTAACCGTGTTGGGAAAGTAGCCTATGAAGTTGAGTTGCTTGCCGAGTTGTCAGTTGTTCATCCTGTCTTTCATGTTTCCATGCTTAAGAAGCATATTGGTGATTCTATGGTTGTAGATCCTTCGAAAAGTCTTGATGTTCAAAACAACCTTTCATTTGATGAGATTCCGGTTGAAATCCTAGATTATCAAGTCCGTAGACTAAGGAACAAAGAAGTTCCCTTAGTCAAAGTATTGTGGCAAAACCAGTCAGTTGAGGGTGCTACTTAGGAAGCCGAGGCAGATATGCGATCCAAGCACCCGTACCTCTTCTCCGCAAGTTCAGATCAAGCCGAAGGTACTATTGTTTCTTAATTCAGCCCCTTTTTATTCAAGTTGCAGTTGTATAACCATTCTTCTCATAAGTTCATGCATTCTTTAAAGTATCAGAAAGTATAGAATGAAGTAGAGTCAGTTAACAAAGATGTTTCAGCTGTGAATTCTTAGTTTTCCTTGCATTCTTAGCCTATCTTATGACATTCTAGGACAAATGTTCCCAAGGGGGAGATATTTTAAGACCCGGTAAAGTTTTCTCGTCGTTAAAGCCTCCAAAACGAGTCACAAGAAGCTTAACAGTTAAATTTTAGCTAAGTATTCCAACACTTAGTTTATTTTGAGCCTTCAATCTTCCTTGAATTATTTTGTGAACTTCCCGACCTCCATTTCTTGATTTTTTTATTATGTTACGATGGGGAAAGGTTGTAGTACATCTCGAGTGAGTTTAGGAATTTTTAGATGAGCTTAAGGGTATGTTTGGTATGCCATTCCAGTATCTCAAGGCGATCTAGGGGTGCCGCCTGGGGTACTCCACTGCTATAAGCGGGGCAACGCCCTGGATTTTGAACCACTATAAACAGGGCGCCGCCCTGGGTACTCCGGGGCTCTAGGCAGGGCGCCGCCCTGGATATCGCGCCTAACTATTTTTCAGCTTCCTTCTTCGACTCATTAAGGGTAAATATGGTATTTTTCAACCCCTTATCATCTCTAACACGGGATTAAATCCCAAAAACACCAAAATAAGAATAGTTTCTCTCAAAATCACCAAGAATACTCATTAGTGTTTCAAACTAAAAATCCATATTTCTCAAGATTCAACCGTGAGTTTTCGACAATTCTTCGAGATTTGGATTTCCCATTTTGAGGGCTACAAGAAGCACCCAACAATTTCAAGAATAGAGTCCCAAAGTCAAGAGTTCATTCAAAGCTTCAAGTTTAAGGTATGTGGGGTTTGAACAATAATACCCTTTCATTTTTGTGCCCAAAAGTTTTAATTTTTCTTAAAGAATTCTGTATTTTAAAGATAAATTCATGTCTAGTTCGATATATTTTGGATTTATAAGATTATTACTTGCTCAAGCCTTGATTTTCATGATATTCTTGTTTAAGTATGATTTGAATTGATATCCCATGTGATAAGCTACACATTCCTATATTTATACTCTATTTTCAAGAATTTCCAAGAATGTTGTCATGAAATAAGCTTTGTTGTGATATTTTGATCTCTTAAGATTATACATGCTTTATGTCCAAGAATGAAGAGTTGATATTTCCTAAAGTGTTTTCAAGAATCGTATTTATATCCCCATGCTATTAAGATTTCAAAGCTTGATGATTATTGTCTATTAAAGTTTCAAGAAAAGAGTTGATTTTGATCCTAAGTTAAGAAAGAAATCTACACCACTTTGATTTAAGTTAAAGGAATGCATAATTGGCTTCCATTGCATTCTTTTGAGTTGTTTAAGGTGGATTTTTGTAAAAGTTCTGAGCTTAAGTTAGGGAGCAGTACTTAGCACTGAGTAGGTCTTGATTCCAAGGTCTCATGCCCCAGAACTACGTGCCTCCGTAGGTTTCTAATTTACCCCAAGTGGGTTAAGCTAGTGATCACTAAAAGTTAAAGGTCCTACTCAATTGGCAAGGATAGGGCAACTCTCCCCAACGTGGGTAAGACGTTGGACTCCATGTAAGCTCACATGGTTTATGTCGGTTAGAAGAAACTCCCAAGTTCATAAGTGTCTAAAGTTCCCAATCCTAAAGTTATAAAGTTTTAAAGTTCCAAAGATTTCTAAGTATTCCTAGAGTCTCAAGTCTTAAAGGTTCCTAAAGTACTAAGTTCTTGAGTTTTACAGAAGTTTCTTGTTTTCATAAGATTAAAGTGTAATGACTCACATAATTTTGTATTATATGTATCTCCTATTCATGATTTATGAGAGTTTATTTCTAGCCATGTGAGTCATCTGTTATAGCATGCATGTTTTCTATAAAAACTTATGATATTGAATATTTAATTGCATACGCCCCCATATACACAGTACATTCCCAAGGTACTGATCCACATACTTGTCTGTGTGCTACATTTTCTCGTAATGTAGGTTTAGGTGCTCAGTCCCAGCCTCATCAGTGATTTTTGAGTACCTTTATATACATAGCCACAGTGGTGAGTCCTCATAGTTCGAGGACCTAATTTCAGCATTTCAGTATTTTAGTAGATGCTTTATTGCTTTTAGTTTAGTTCGAGTCAGTTGTGGATCTGTCCCAATGGCTCTCTAGTTCATTGAGTAGTAGATGCTTTGTCAGACTAGCTTGTCTGTATGTTAGACATTTAGTATTTTGTTACTTTCACAGTACTCATCTTTATTTCAGTCAGACCTGATATGATAAGTTCCTTTATGTTGCTCTCAGTATCTTGATTTAAGTAGTTAGAAGTAGTAGCAGGATCAAAGGGTTAGCTTGGGGATACTTGTAGCCTTAAGCACGTGTGACATCTCGCGACCCGTTTTTGGGGCGTTACAAAAACCCACAGTGGCATGGTATGCCTACCCCTAACTAAAAACTGCATACCATCCTCAATGCGTTAAAATAAAGTAAAACAGAAGGAAGTGAGGACATACCTGGGACACACGAGGTATTCGTGTACCTTGGGTTGCATCCCAAGCAATTCCTGATTTATTATCTCAGCACGACTCAGCTCCCTTGGCTACTCAGAATTCGTCAAGGTCTATCTCAACACAAACTCTTACTTTTTCCAGGTTTCCCATGTAGTTCTTCACCTACTGCCCGTTTACCTTAAAAGGGAAATCACCATCGTGTTTTATTTTAATAACACTATGTTGGAATACCTTAACCACAGTGAATGGTATGGTCCACCTAGATTTAAGCTGTCAGAAACAAGCATAGTCTTGATTTATACAACAAGATCAAATCACCGATTACAATTATTCTTTTCTCGATTTTCCTATCATGATACAACTTCATTCTCTCTTTGTATATAACTGATCTCTCATAAGCATATATTCGGAATTCATACAACTCATTCACCTTGCTCAACCTCAAGTTTTCTGCAGTACGTCACTCAAAATTTACCCTTTTCAACGCCCATAGGGCCTTATGCTCAAGCTCAACTAGTAAATGGCATGCCTTGTCGTAGAGAGGCGCTTATGGGGGTCTTATAGGTTGTTTGATAGGTTCACAGGCCACAATGCATCATTTAACTTTCTGGAACAGTCAGTCCTGTTGGTATTCACAGTCTTCACTAATATAGACTTTATCTCTCTATTGGAGACTTCCACTTGCCCACTTGTCTCAGGATGGTACGGTGTTGCCATTTTATGCCTTACACCATTTCTATCAAGTAGATCTTTGAACAAGCGGTTGCTGAAATGAGACCCACCATCACTGATAAAGCATATGGAGTGCCAAATTGAGAAAAAATATTTTTCTTCAAAAAGGCGGTGACTCCTCTACCTCTATTATCTGGAAGTAAAACTGCTTCCACCCATTTTGACACATAGTCAACTGCTACCAGAATGTCGCATGCCATAGGAGCTCACAAACGGGCCTATGAAATCGATCCCCCACACATCAATCAACTCCAACTTCTGAATAGGTGTCATCCAGAGTTTCTTGATCCATGAAATATTTCCTTGACGCTGACATTGGTTACAAGCTTTTGCAAAATCATGATCATCCTTGTAAATTGAAGGCCAGTAAAACCCACACTGCAAAATTTTATGGGCTATTCGTGTGCCACTGTGGTGACCCCCAACTGATGATGAACGTCAAGCTTATAGAATGCTCATCATCTCCACCTCTAGAATGAATCTTCGAACCACACAATCAATGCAAATCCAAAAAATCTATGGATCATCCCTAAAGAACTTCCTTACCTCATGCATAAATCTTCTTTGCTGCTGGAAGGATAGGTCTTCTGGGTCAAGATCGCTTTCCAAATAGTTAGCAAAATCACTAAACCAGGGAATCAGATCTTAAGATGCAGCCAACACTCGCTCATCAGGAAAAACATCATCTATCTTAACATCATCCCCTCAGTTTGTATGGTCTCATTCTCAAGTATGGACAAGTGGTTTGCAACCTGTTTTTCTTTCTCTTTTTGATCATGTACTTCAAAATCAAACTCTTACAACAAAAGAACCCAGTAGATCAATCTTGGTTTGGCATCTTTATTTGAAATCAAGTATTTCAAGGTTGCATGGTTAGTGTGCACTATGACCTTAGTCTCAATCAAATAAGACTAAAATTTTTCAAAAGCGAAAACCACTGCAAGTAGGTTTTGTTCGGTAACTGTATAATTTTTCTGTGTAGGATTTAAAGATTTGGTAGTATAGTATATGGGATGCAATATATTTTCTCTTCTTTCGCCTAAAATATCTCCCAAGGCCACTCCACTCGCATAACACATTACCTCAAAAGGTGTAGACCAGTCAAGAGATACAATGATGGGTGCCGAAATCAACCGCTCCTTCAGGCATTTGAAATACTTAAGGCAAGCATCATCAAACACAAATTTAACCTTTTTATATAAAAGCTTGCATAGAGAATTTGAAATTTTACAGAAGTCCTTGATGAACCTTCTATAAAAGCCTATATGACCCAAAAAGCTCTGTATGCCTCTAACTGATACTGGCGGTGGCAATTTTTCAATCACTTCAATCTTCACTTTGTCTACCTCAGTACTATGTTTGGAGATTTTTTGACCTAGTACAATACCTTTTTTTTTTTACCATAAAGTGGCATTTTCCCTAGTTTAGCACCAAATTACACTCTTCACATCTCTGCAGTACACTGAACAAATAGTCATCGAATGAGTACCCAACCACTGAAAAGTCATCCAGTAAGGTTTTGTTTTCCCCCAAGAATGCATTTTGAAAATGTGATGGGAGGGCCTTTAATTCTAATATCGGTGGCTCTTCAATAGATGGTTTTGCAGCAGGTATAGTTCTGTCTTCAACTTAAGATCCAGCTTCTTATAGGCATATTTGTAAGAACCTATGCCATGTAGTGCATGAACTAGCTCATTATATTCATCTATACCATCACTATTAAAGTTTATGATCATTACTGCCAATGATTCTACCCCTAATCTTTCCTTAATAGGCACATCCACTGCAACCACATCATCATCCACCGTATCAATCACTGCTACCATTCTCATATTATTAGGATGCTGAACTGTTATGCATATATTCAACATTATTTACTCATTGTTACAATTAAAGGTGATTTTCTCTAGGTTCATATCAATTAACACCCGACCAATGAATAAGAAAGGTTTACCCAAGAAAATTGGAGAGTGGGTATCTACTTCACAATCTAAAATCATGAAATTTATCGGATAAGTAAATGATGCCACCCTCACTTCTACGTTGTGCACAATACCCATTAGATTATTCATAGATAAATCAGCTATTAACAGCCTTGCAGATATAGTCTTGAGTTCTTGATACGAGCCAAATGGACATCATAGCCTTCGATGACATCATGCAAGGCCAACTCATGAAGAATTCGATGGTGGTCCCATTGAGGCGAAGAGAGAATGTATGGAGAAGATATTTTGAGCATTTAATAAGGCAAAACCGTGTGTAAAATTTGGCTTGGGGGCTGCTTGAATAGTCACGGCCTTGGAGCATTGAAGAGAACCATCATTAAGGGTGTTGTAGGGATTTCGCATGTATAAATTACACTCCATGGATGCCCCACCCTCATCAAGGGCATTTTGGATGCTTAATGTTGTAATAGGTTATAAATAGCTCCTTTAGTCTTATTTTCATTAGTTGACGAAGGATGAATATTTGAAACATTGAAAGTTCTATCTTTGAGAGTGTAACACCTTAGTTGTAGGGCTTGTAAAAGCCAAAAAACCAAAACGAGGGATAATTCAAGTGTGGAATCACTTGAGTTGCAACTTGGCCTGTAAATGTTGGTGCTAGAGAAGGTAACGTCCCTCTTGTGTCTACGTTGAAGTTAGGTGATTGTTATGTGTAGTTGTTAAGGGTCCTTAGATTTGATATATCTTAGGGTTCTTAGGATTTATACCTTTATCTATCTATCTATCTATCTATCTATCTATCTATCTATCTATCTATCTATCTATCTATCTATCTATCTATCTATCTATCTATCTATCTATCTATCTATCTATCTATCTATCTATCTATCTATCTATCTATCTATCTATCTATCTATCTATCTATCTATCTATCTATCTATCTATCCTTTTAAGATATTACAAATCGTGTGTTTGTGTTTGTCTTCTTATTTTTGTTTTGTGTCTTGTTCTTTGTGGACTATTTTGTAAAGTTTGTGGACTATTTTGTGTCCTTTGTAGGATGCCTTGTATCATTTGGTATCAGATCTAAGGCTGGTTTTTTCCCATAAGACCAATTTTGGGCTCATTTGACAGAAAATTCAAAAAAAAGTATTCTACGTGTTGGTGTTCTTAGCCGAGAAGTGAGTCCTTGTTGTTGTGTTGTGTTGGACGAATGTTGTGTCTCTAGATATAGGTGTCTTTTGCTTGTTTTGAGTATTTCTTGTGTTAGTTTTCTTCTTCTCTAACACCTTGAGTCTATATCTATGTGAGGTTGAACGTTTGTGTGGTATTATTGTTGGTGGGTTCAAGAACTTGAACATTGTTAGTGTTGTTGTGTGGATCGAAACTTGAAGGTGTGATTTTAACTCGCATTGTTGGTATTTTTTTTTGGGTTTTTAATCTTGGAAAAGATGTTGTTGATTGTTGGAGGTTCAACAAGAGGCTAGGTTTTCAAACTTCTATTGAAAGTTCTTGTTGTTTTAGACCATCTTCATGTCTAGTTGCAAAAAGCTCTTCAATAATATTGTTTGATCGAAAAGCCAAGTAGAAAGAAGTGAAGACTTTGTTAGTATTGAAAATAAATCCCAAGACCTACCAAAAGGGAAGGGGGACAAAAAGATCTGCAAAAGACTTGGTACCAAAAGAGGAAAGGGCCACCAACCCTTCAAAAGGGTGTCTTGTCCAAAAGGTGTAAGACAAGTCAAACCTTTTTGAATGTGAAAAAGGTCTCCAATCTTGATGTTTTCTTTCCCAAGGCCGAAATACACTTCTTCAATAACTGAAAATTGAACAAAAATTTCAAAGTTGGAAAAATAAGAACCTTTCAAAAACCACAACCAATCCTAGAACACCACATCACCAATTTCTGTCCAATACCAAAACTTAGGTCTCAAAATATTTGATTATTAGTTTATTGTTGTTGATTCTTAGTTTCTTTTTGTTGAATCTTATACTAATTGGAAACTAGTAACTACCTACTAAGTTGTAAATTAGTCTTTGAATATGTTTTTTCGTGTTAGCATTATTTTTGTGATTTTATTGTTTTTAAATCGTAGTATTTCTTCGTTCAAGTTTGGACATTACTTTCTTGAGTCTTAAAGCAAAGAATCCATTTTGACCAAGGAGTAGACTCACCCCTCGACTCATTACGAACTACAAGCTGACTTGCAACACTTGTGAAACAAATGTGAGATGATCAAGGCGTGAGAGAGAGTGTGGTAAGGATTTTGTGAACTAATTGTGTTTTTTTCTTTTGTGAGTTTGTTTTGTTTGTAGGTACAATTGTAATTGAACCCGCGGCTTCAACCTCTCTATCCTTGGGAAATGATGTTACATGTGCCATTTTGGCCCACCTTGACACTATTTCTCAATACTTGGCTATAGCAAATGAAAGTTTGGATCATATGGTAGGTCAAAGGGAGCACGTGGGCTTCTCGAACACATTTCAAGATGACGGTCATAGCTCATGTGAGCTACAAGGTAAAAACGCTATCCCCTATACTCCTATGAACTTAGAATGTCGTGGTGTGGCTAGTAGTGACCAAGTGGGTGTAGTTGCAGGTTTACCTAGAGTAGAGGTGTTTGAGTATTTATTTTGTGATACTCTTTGTATTGTTAGGTTGCATGAGGACCAAATTATTGTTGTAGGTACGCAAGCACTAGTTGATCCTTTAGATGACGAAATTGATTCTTCTCGTTAGAATGATTTATGTCCATCTAGTGCTAGCACTTATAACTTGACTAAGGTTCCATTACCAAGTAACAAGAGTATTCACCCACTAGTTGACCCTTGTGAAAACCAAGGTGAGTCTACGTTGGTATATGAGTTGACAACAACTAGTGAGGATGTGGACAATGATCAATCGGGTGGAAATGACCTTGGTGTGCTTGATTATTTAGGAAACCCAAATTGTAATTGTCATGGTAAATATGGTTTTGCTTGTGATCCCTTTGCTGCCTGTGGTTTTTTGTATTTCTCCTTTAAAAGAGAAGGTGATATATGATTAGTCCATCCACTTCCTCTTTATGTGCTTATTATGTTGGGCCTACTCCTAGTGGAGATTTTGAAACTAGTATTAAGTGCATGCATGAGAACCCTATATTTGAAGTTGACTTGTGGAACATCTTTCTCAACCCCCTTTTTTGTTCATGATATTTCCAAAGGTGATATAGAGGGTATGCCTAATTATGAGGACGACTCCTTAGGGGAAAGTGAGAATGGCCGAGACCTAGGTCCTTGGCTACTTTTTCCATTTGACCCCGATAACCTCTTGGGATGTAGAGAATGTTATGAATCCTACTTGATGCTTGGTCAAGACGACAAGTAAGGCTTGATCGTGAATGTTGGTACCCTTCCATTGGTTGTCGTACCCACTTCCTTTGTTACATCTTCACTAGGCGTTTCATGTTATAAAGAAAGGATTCATGGTTATATTTCAAGTGTGTACCACATTGGCATGATGATGTTGTTTGTTGTACTAACCCTAACCCTCGTTCCATAAGGATTTTATGCTTATTTGTCCTTTCTTTGTTCTTGCAAGGTGTAGATTCGAGGTCGAATCCTTTTCAAGAAGGGGAGGATGATACGAGCAAAAACAACATCATAGCCTTCGATAACATTATTTGAGGCCAACTCATGAAGAATCCGATCGTGGTCATATTGAGGGGAAGAGAGCATGCATGGAGAGGCCATTTTAAGAATTCCATAAGGCAAAACCGCTTGTTGAAAGTGGCTTGGGGGCTGCTTGAAGATACACGTCCTTGGAGCATTAAAAAGCCTTTTATTAAAGGTGTTTTAGGAATTTCATATGTCAAAATTACACTCCATGGCTGCCCCACCCTCATTAAGGGCATTTTGGACACTTTATGTTGTAATTGGTTATAATAGGCTCTTTTAGTCTTATTTTCATTAGTTGATGAAGGATGAATATTTGAAACATTGAAAGTACTCTCTTTTAGAGTGTAATTCCTTAGTTGTAGGGCTTGGAAAAGCCGCAAAACCGAAATGGGGGCTAATTCAAGTGTGGAATCACTTGAGTTGTAACTTGGCTTGAAAAGTTGGTGCTAGAGGAGGTAACATCCCTCTCGTGTCTACGTAGGATTTAGGTGATTGTCGTGTGTAGGTGTTAAGGGTCCTTATATTTGATATATCTTAGGGTTCTTAGGATTTATACCTTTATTTGTCTATCTATCTATCCTTTTAATATATTGCAAAGCGTATGTTTGTGCTTGTCTTCTTATTTTTGTTTTGTGTCTTGTTCTTTGTGGACTATGGACTGTTTGTGTCATTTGTGGGCTGCCTTATATTAGTTCTCGTAACCCCAACACCTTGTATATAACCAATGGAATTATTTCTATTCCTACTCCCGAATCACATTGAGCTTGATTAATATCATAAGGCTCAATAGAACATGGGATGAAGACTGCTCTTGGGTATCCCTTCTTTGCTACTGATGGTGCATGATAATTTAAGCTAAACTATTTCACTATATCTTGGAACTCTCCTGAAACCCAGTTGTTACCATCATCACTCTCAAAATCATCATCACTACAAGTCAACTTCTCAAATTCAGCTTCAGGTGGCTCATCCGCAACAATATAACTCTCTTTTTTATTCATTAGTAGCAGGAAAAAAATGTTCATCTGGTGGGGAATCACCCCCTAGTGTTAGTAGCGAGACAATGCACAAGTGTTAGAGGATTCTGTATAATATCACTAGAAAGGGAACCTATCCGTCGTTGGGCTAATGTGGCAGAGATTTGCCCATACTGTTGTTCCAACTGCTTAATAGCAGTTGAATGTGACTCGACTTTCTGGGTCAATCCTGAAATATCGTCCTTGAGTTCTTTAAGGTAAGTTTCCTGGATCTCTTAACCCTTCATCAGCTTGGTCAATATCTCTTCTATTCTCGATTCTGCATCTCATCTACTAGGTGGAATGTATCTGTCTCTGTCATCATAGTTACAACCTTGATTCCCTTTCCCTTGGGCTCGGAAACCCTCTAACTAACGATGTACATACTTTGCCTCCTCTAACTCAGACTCATGTACCCTAGAAGTTGCACCTTGTGCCCCTACTGCATTAACCTTTGCAATATTTATTATTGCATACTGCCTTGCCAACTCACCAATATCTATCCTTACTAGTGAAATCTCTTGAGCTACAACATCCTCAACTACTCTCCGCTCATTGGAAGCTCCGATAGCATAAATGTCAGAACCTCTCTCAACCTTCTGAGATTTCCACCCTCGGTTAGTTAATGATATCTGATCTATAATACTTGAAGCCATCTCCCATTGTAATATCATGAATCTCCTCCAGAGATAGTGTCTGACATTTCTCTATAACTAATAGTCAGGGCTCTATAGAAGGTTTCCAACAAGCTTGTCCCTGAAATCCGGTGGTTGGGCACTATGCTAAGCTTCTTCTTGAACCTTAACCATGCCTCATACATTGATTCTAACTATAGCTTCCTGAATTTATAAATCTCATCCTTAAGCTGCAATACCCTAGATGGAGGAAAGAACCTGTTCAAGAATTGTCTGCATAACTCACTCCATGAAGTGATAAATCCTCTTGAAAGTTCCCCTAGCCATAAAGATACTTCTCCAGTAAGTGAGCGGGAAGGGAAACAACCTTTGTCTCAGTGCCTCCTGATGTACCCCTAGAATGGTGTATGAAGTGCAGATCCAGTAAAATTTGCCAGAGGCATATTTGCGTCGTCTGTAGGCAACCCTGCAAACACACCCTTCAAGTATAAGAGCTGAATCATAGTACTAGAAATGTTCAACTCAACATCACGAGTGAAAACAAGAGGAATTATAGCTCCAGTATCTGTCATCTCAATATATCCTAGATCTTCTTCAACATCTTCATACAACTAAACATACTAATATGCTGGGTTCACTTGAGGTCAACCTCCTCTGATTCTATTATGATTTCCATAGAGTACTGCTCGGCGGTCTGCTGCCTGTCTCTACTCAGCTAACTCTGCCTCCCGAGCTATATGTTGATCTTCTTCTACTATCGTCCTCTCATTGTTATCTTGAGCTAAAACACACTAGTCTGTCGATTAACATTGTCCTAAACTCCTTTAGGAGGAGGGGGAGCCTAATCATCTCATTTTTGCTCCGTCATTCTACTTGGTGTTTGTAGGATCCTATCAGGATTCAGATGCAGTGGAAGTAAGGGATTGCCTCTACTCTGAGTGCTAGGCATATACCGACATATACCCAACTAAGAACAAAAGTAAAAAGAAAAATCTGAAAACTGCAAAAACTTTGATTCACAAATCAACACCGTAATCCCCGGCAACAGCACCAAAATTTGGTGACATCCAAGCTACTCTTACTGTCAGAAGATAATACGGTTGCTACCAAATATAGTAACCCATCAAAGGTTAGAGTCGAATCCCAAGGGAATACATGGAATCACGGATCTCAGTTGTTGCAATCAATTGGTGGAACTGGAAAAGTAAATGGGGAGTTTTTGATTATGAATATCGAATAAGGAATGAATATCAACTTCAGTTGTAATTAGTCGAAAGTGAACACTAGGATTGTGTTCCCCTTGGCTTCTCAACTATGTAGGGTTATCTTGCCATGTTGAACCAAACCGATGCCTTGCATGAAGAATCGATAAGTTATGTACCTTCTACAGTCTTTTGGATGAGCAGAAAGATTTCAGCCTCTAGCTTTTGAGTCTAAGGATGTCACTTTACTAACCCTTATCTTGATCCCAGTTAACTATTACCTTTTGAGTCTCTAGGTTTTAGATGAAATCTAACCAACTTACGTAGATAAAACCTAGAAGCGTGGATCGACAGTTAAACCTCAAATTACTATTGTCATTATCCTTTTCTAGTCACTACTCCTTTTTTGGAGAAAGTAGCAATAATCTAGGCGGGATCCTAACGTTTACAACCGCTAGAATAACTATTAATGTGAAGATAATATAATGCATGCATGGTTAGCGTTTCAAAACAACAACAACACTTCCCCTACTTTGGCAATCCGCTCAGGTTCTCATAACCCTAGCTAAGGGATTTTAGCCTCTCATGCTTGTGAAGTAACCAAAATATTCATGATGGAAATCATAAGATGAAATCATAATAAGAAGAAGTAGAAAACTCTAAACCGTAACTGAAATAATCAACCAAAGTCAATACAAGAGAATACCAAGATCAAAATCTAATTTTGGAATCAAAATATGTTTGTGAATATCAAAAGTGTGTAACTCCTACTAAAAAACACATAAAGGGTATTTATAGTACATGAGAAAACCCTAAAACCAAAGAACAAATGAGATAGGAGAAAATAGGATCGATGGCCACTTATGGTCGCTACTAGCGCCCTGTCCCTAGGCGCAGGTGACACTTGCGGTCAGTAGGGCGGGCGCAAGTTGCGACCACAAGTGTAAGACCAGAATTTTTCTTACAAGTCTGCTCTCGGGATTTTGGAATTCTGGCACTTGCTTTGCCCACATGCCACATGTTGACTTAACAAGTGTCGGGAGTCGTCTTTTCAGCTCTTCTTCAATTCTTGCACATGGTTTGATCATGAACAAGCCAAAAATGTTTTAAGCATCCATAATTGCTTAAATAAGTAGCCTAAAACAACTTTTTTCACCGTTTTTCACTAACTCAGCATCCAAAACATGATTTTCTGCAAAACATACCCAAAACGTATCATATCTAACAAAACAACCTCAAAAACCTGCATATTTTCCTCATTTTAAGCGTCGAAAGTGCTATATTCTATAACAAATTAATATCGCTGGCGCTGTTCAAACAATTAGGCTTAAGACCCCCCGAACCAACAATGATGTAGTTATTGATGGCATATCATACAATCAAGAAACATGTGGGCATATTGCCTGATGTTTTGATCAAGGTAGACAACTTTATGTTCCCTACCAAATTTGTTATCTTGATTGCGAGGTTGATTTTTAAGATGCCCATAATTTTAGGGAGACCATTTTTGTCATGACCCGAACCATGGCCTGTCTGTGATGGGTATCTCAAGTCCATCGAGGATTGGAGACCACCCCTTTTTTGCCTAGCTAACGGAAACATAATACACTTAACAATGGCTGAATTCCGAACATATAACAAGATAAAATAGATAAAAGTCAAAGTTTACGAAATGTCAGCCAACAATACCCAACCACCACAATATCCACAAAGGCTTTAACAAAATTGAAAACCAATCTATGTCGGGACATGCCCACGACCCTGACAGTGACAACAATTAGTTTAATGATAATGTGAACTCTTCAATTCTAGTCTTTAAAGGGGAAACTGATGGAATGACCAAGTCTTCCGGGGAACGAAAGCTCACCACTTCACCACCAATGATCGATGAATTGAGCCGATCCACCTAAGTATGCCCAGGAAAATTAAAAGGATATCTGGTGCCTGCATTACGTGGGGATATAGCTTTCGGAGACAGTTAGTGGGTTGAGTACTAGCATGTAACTCAGGGATAAGCAATAAAATATTTCCTTGTGTAATCATTTAAAACTAGTCAATCTAATGCATACATCAAATGCAAATACATATGTACGCACACACACATATATATACATACATACATACATATCACATGCTAGGATAGGGAAAAAGTGTTAACATGAACTTTTAAAATCTTAACCTAGATTGAGTAGCATAACCATCATAATCAAGTCACCCACGAGCTATATGGGCCCAACAATCCCCCGGCTGGAAGGGCCCAGTGCATGTAGTCGTACGATACAGAGGATAATCTCTGTCATATGCCTGATGGGGGACTCGAACCTCCCGACATAAATCAAAGGTCACTTAAGCACCAATTTATATAACAAGGGGGACTCGAACCTCCCAATCATATAATAATAATAAGGAGGACTCGAACATTTCGGTTATTTAGACCCCGTGTCGGCTAGCGCAATTTCTGGTGTTGGTCTCTCGGGACCTCCACTTTCACGGTACAACTACATGACCATCTTTTCAGACCCATTAAAACATTTATCACACATTCCAATTCATTGAAAAACAATACACATTTAGGCATACACTGTTGGTATCTTCATACCAACTACACTTGCAAAGTAACATCAACATGAAAAACCAATTATTATTACTTGGGGGAATTCACAACTCCCTTGGTTCAATTATACATTAGCTTGGAGAATTAGACAACACCATAAGGTTCAATTCAAAATCATTATGCTTAATTAGATTTTCATATTATGCAATAGTTCAAGAGTAGTTCAATGTGCATACTTTTCATATTCAAAATCAATTTCTCAATATGGGGTTGAGGTCATTATCACTTGAAGGATCAATATTCACAAATCAGGGAAAATCAATATCCCCAGTTTATTCGCCATACCCATGCACCCTACAAGTTCAAAACCATAAATAAGGCATGAACAATCATATGTAAACCATGGGAAAACATTTTTCAAAAACAAACATTCAAAACCATCAACCCATGTTCCAGAAACAACATCAAAACCTCATGAATAACTATTTAAAACACACGTTTTACAAAATAATAGATGGGGAAGAGTATCATGCCTGAAGGATTCTCAATTATGGAGAACAAACCTTCAATTGACCCGTAGATTCTTAACCTTGAGGAAACCCTAACTTGTTTTGCTTGAAAGAATTTGAGAGAGTAAAGAGGGTTTTGATTTGTTAAAGTGTTAAAATAATACCCAAAGGTGTTTTAAGGACGTGGGGTCTCATGGGTAAAGACGTAAAATTCCAAAATGCCCTCAACTTAAATGGAGAAAAATTATCGCCAATCGTTACAAGTCTCATGACGGCTTGTTTAGACACCTTATGATTCGTTACCACGAGTCATAGTCAAAACAGTGTCATGGGGCACACATATTGTTGACCCTAAGACTCACACGATATGACTCACATCGTGACCCTACAACTCATAGGGTCCAAGTCGTATCTAAGACAGAACCATTTGGGCCTCACACGGGTACCCTACGATTTGTGCTATGCAATTTATATAGAGTGTTTACAATTTATTGGGAGCCACTCGTAATTAGGATAGGAAACTTAGCCACACACATTGGTTAGGATACAATTAGGATCCCAAGACTAGTTAAGACTCCCAATGACTCGTAAGGAGGAGTCATAGTTTGGGCAGTGAAGATAAAATTTCAAAAATTTTAAAGGACCAAGAATTTGAGGTGTTGCATACTCACCCCTTAGGACCATTCGTCCTCGAATGACAGGGAAAGGAATTTATTAGCACTATTTGACTCAAACACAACCATACTTACCTTTAATAAAGACAAAAAATAACGATGTTAAGGAATACACATACCTCATGCACGATTATCCAAAGCAGGAAACAAAGATAGGTGTTTGGATTTTATATCCTCCTCGGCTTCCCAAGTAGCTTCTTCACGCTTTTGGTTCCTCCATAGAGCCATTATCGAAGCCACGTCTTCTGCTTGTAACCAGTGGACTTACCGATCTAAAATATCAATGGGACTTTCTCATATGACCAGGAAATTGAGATACCCACACTCTCCAAAGAAACACCCAAGGAAGGATCACCTATGCACTTCTTCAACATCGAAACATGGAAGACTGGATGAATAGAACCCAAACTTAAAGGTAAATCCAACTCATAAGACACATTTCCTATTACCTTCAAAATATGTTATGGAACAACATAACAAGGACTAAGTTTCCTCTTATTTCCAAACCGCATCACTCCATTCATGGGAGACACCTTTAAGAACATCAAGTCATCCATATCGAACTCCAAGTATCTTCACCTTACATCCACATAGGACTTTTTGCGACTTTAGGAGGCCGTAAGCCTATCCTGAATCACCTTTACCTTCTTCATAGTTTGGTGAAACAAGTCGGGACCATGCAATTTATTCTCACCAACCTTAAACCATGCAATAAGAGACCTACATCTCCTACCATACAAAGCCTCAAATGGAGCCATCCTAAAGCTCGAGCGATAGTTATTATTGTACGTAAATGCAATGAGAGGAAAATGGTTGACCCAACTACCACCAAAATCGATAACACAAGACCTTATCATATCCTTCAAAGTCTGAATCATCCTCTCCGCTTGTCCATCTATTTGCGGGTGAAAAGCAGTACTAAAGCTCACCTTAGTCCCCAAACCTCTCTGAAAAGAATGCTAAAAGTGAGATGAGAATTAAGTACCTTAATCAGATATGATAGGAACTGGAGCACCATACAACTTCACAATCTCAATGAAAAGCATAACATAATCCTTTACCGTAAAATTCGTTTTCATTGGCAAGAAGTGACCAGACTTAGTCATCCTATCCATGGTGACTCAAATGGAATCAAACTGATGGTAAGACCGCGGAAAACGTGTAATAAAATTCATATTAATCACTTCTTATTTCCACTCAGGAAATTCGATATCTTTAGACAAACCACCAGTCCTCAAGTGTTCAACTTTCACTTGTTGGCACACCATGCACTTCACCACAAAATTGGCCACATCCTTGTTCATGTTATTCCCCCAAAATATTCTCTTAAGTCATGATACATCTTTATGGAACCAGGATGAACGGTGTGCCTCGACTCATGAGCTTCAGCCAAGATCCTCTCTCATAACCCATCAACATCTGGGACACACAATCTACCTTGGCACCTTAAGATACCATCACCTTCTGGTGACCCACATCATCCTTGATCTGAATCAAGATAAGGTCCAAGATCTGTTTCTCTTTCACCTAAGCACAAAAGGATGACTTTGTTACCGCTTACACAATCACACCACCATCCTCAGAGTCCAAGATATGAACTCCAAGATTTGCCAGATGGTGAATATCTTTCACCAATTCTCACTTCTCCTCATCCACATGATATAAGCTTCCCATAGATAACCTACTAAGAGCATCAACAACTATGCGAGCTTTACCTGGATTATAACGAAGTCTTATGTCATAGTCCTTAAGCAACTCAAGCCATCTCCATTGCCTGAGATTCAACTCCTTTTATGTGAGCACATATGGCAAACTTTTATGGTCTGAGAAGATGTCAACATAAACCCCATATAAATAGTAACACCAAATCTTTAAAGCAAAGAGCAAAACCAATAATTCCATATCATGTGTCAAATATTTCTTCTCATGTACCTTCAACTTCCTAGAAGCGTATGCAACCATTTTTCCATTCTGCATCAACACGCAACGTAGACCTACACGGGATGCATCACAATAAACAATAAAACCATTGATAACCTCAGGCAGGGTAAAAGTCAGAGCTGAAGTTAACTTATCTTTCAACTTTTCAAAACTTCCTTCATAAGCATCTGACCATATGAACTTCACCTTATTCTGAGTCAACTTAGTCAATGGGACAACATTAGAAGAGAAACTTTCCACAAACCTTTTGTAATAACTGGCTAAACCTAAGAAGCTTCGAATATCAATTGGAGTCATGGGTCTAGCCCATTTCTTAGCCATTGCAACTTTCTGTGGATCCATTATTATCCCTTTACTAGAAATAACATAACCCAAATAGGTCACAATATTCAACAGAACTCACGCTTTAAGAGCTGCACATACAACTGTTGATCATTCAAGGCTTGCAACATAAGGAAGAGGTGATTGGCATGATCTGCCTCACTCTTAGAGTACACCAAAATATCATCAATAAACACAATTACAAATAAATCCACCCGATTCATAAGACCATGAATGCATCTGGGGAATTAATCAAACCAAAAGACATCACCAAAAGCTAAAATGACCATACCGGCTTTGAAAAGAAGTCTTAGGGATATCCACCTCCCTAATCTTCAACTGATGATAACCCAACCGAAGACTAATCTTGGAAAAGTACTTAGCACCCTAAATTTGATCAAAGAGATCATCAATCTTAGAAAGTAGATACTTATTCTTCATAGTCACCTTATTCAGATAGTGATAATCCATACATATTCGAAGAGACCCATCCTTCTTGCGCACGAAGAGAACCAGAGCACCCCGTGAGAAACACTAGGTCATATAAAACCCTTATCTAGAAGATCTTTCAACTGCTCCTTAAGTCAACATAGCCAAAGCCATTCTATATGGAGGGATAGAGATAGGACAACTATCCGGAAGAAGATCTATCCCAAAATCAATTTCCCTATCGAGAGGAACACCAGTAAGATCTTCAGGAAATACCTCGGAAAACTCACGGACCACTAGGACAGATTGCAATAAAGGAACTTCGGATCTAGAATCTTTAACACGCACTAAATGATAGAGGCACCCCTTGAAATTAATGTCTGGGTTCTAAGATACGAAATGGACCTTTTCTTAGGCACTAGGGAACTACCATCCCACTCAATCACCAGCCCATTAGGGAAATAGATACTGACCCTTTGGTTCTGACAATCAAGAGACTTATAGCATGAATGTGACCAATCCATCCCAAAAATCACATCAAAGTCTAACATATCTAACTCTATTAGATCCACCAAGGTCTCCCTACCACAAACCAACATCACATAACCCCTATAGACCTTTCTAGCCACATGGAGTCACCCACTGAGGTGGATACAGAGAAGGGATATAAAATACACTCTAGATCAAAACCAAAATGAATAGCCACATATGGGGTCACATAAGGAAAAGTAAAACCCAGATCAAGTAGATAATATACATCATGAGAGAAAAGTTTGAATGTACATATAATAACATCAGGAGATGCCTTAAAATCCTGATAGGAGGTAACAGTATAATGACAATTTCGACCAGTGCCAGAACTAGAAGTGGCACCTTTTGTGAAGGGGCTAAAGAAGTAGCAACAAGAACCTTATTTGCTCATGAAAAAACATTAAAAGGGCAATCTCCCTGCATATGACATACTTGCCACTAGGATTCCCCCACTTCTTCTTAGACCACTGCTTGCCATACTTTCCACTATCTTTTGGGCTACCACCCTTATAAAAAATATGAGATCTCTAATTTTGCCTCTCTTATTTTGGATTATTTTTCTTCTTATCTTCGACCTACTTTATATACACCACAAACCTAGAGATATCCATGTCACCATTAAACAGGGCAGCCTTGTATTCTAACACCAAATCATGGGATAACCTGAAAGTAAATTTCCTCATTTGAGCCCTCATAGAAGATACCAACTCTAGAGCACAACGGGACAACTAGGGAAATTTCAGGGCATACTCTTTCATAGTCATCTTGTCTTACTTCAAGTTCACAAACTCCTCAGCCTTTGCCTCCCTCAACTCCTCAGAAAAGAAGCGATTAAGAAAAGCACTCAAGAAATTCTCTCATAATTCCAACTCTGCATCGTCATCCTTAGACTGATCCCACTTCTCATACTACTGATACACCATATCATTTAGCTGGTATACAATGAATTCCATACTTTTAGAGACAGAAGTATGCATCACATGGAGAATCTTATCTATCTCATCTATAAACCCTTGAGGATCTTCCTCAACCTCAAATCCAGTATAGGTCGAAGGTTTCAGACGCAAAAACTAGTAAACTCTAGTAGCCTCAGAAGAACTCACAGCAGCACCGACAATACTCAACTGATGTGAATGAGATGTCACCAATAGGGTTAAGAGATAAATGGAATGGAAAAACTCAACATTGTTAATATCTAATGGAGGTGACTGATAATGCTTAACTCACTCCCATAACTGAGGGGTGAGGCGGTCGTTGTCAAATAACCCAATATAAATCGAGGTCGAATATTGAAGAGTGAATGCTATAGACTTCAAACCTATGGGTATTCTAATTACTACAAGGTCATTCAGAATGCTAAATAAAAAGACGTATAATTAAATAGGGGGAAAGTGTTTGGGAACTTTTTTGCTATAATCTTTAACAATTAATCAATAGACAATATCTTTGATTTGAATTCAAGGTTTTGAGGAATCTTGGGATCATATATCCTTAGAGATGAAGTGTGTGGTATAGTGTTGGTTTATATGGAATTTAGTTATTAATTAATGGGTAGGCTAAGTTGATGATCATTGAGGTCAATCTTTCAATAAAAGCCTAAGGATTTCGCTCATTGGCTCTTTCGAGCACCTAGCAAGTGTGGAGTTTGTATAACCACCTAAAACCTCAACCAAGCATCCCTATTTTTAGGATAATGCTCTTGACATAAATTAAAATAAATAAATATTTATTTCTAAGATTGCAAAGGGTAGTAACCCATAGGCTTAGTTGTTCACCAAAGCCTTGTCCCCAGATAACCTTCTTTCAAGGATATTATGGGTTACCTAATATTCACCTAAGTTCCTCTTTCGAGGATGACAAAAGGTTTCTAGAGCTTGGAGTTTTCACTCATCAAACCCATTTAGGAATTTGGAGTTTTCACCCATCAAATCCCAACTCATAAGCTCAAGCAATGGTGAAACCCATACTCAATAACTAAAATCCATGCAAACACAACAATACCCACACACAACCGCACACTAATTCAACATAATCTCAAGACTAAATTATTTAGATACTCATGAAGAAAGTAAAGAGAAATATACCATATAGGTCATTCAAAGCATCTATTCTTCAACAAGAAACTAGAATATTTTTTCTCCAAAATTAATTACACACTTGCCCAAGATTAGGGTTTTAAGTGTTGAATTCCAAGATATCTTATGAGCTAAGCTACCCTAAAGAGGAAGGTCTTTCTTTTGCTTAAATATGGCTTGGGATGCATCTAAGTGCTTTTACAAATCTGCCCCTAGTCCTGTTCCTATTTAACTGTGATCGCAGACCTCTGTCCGTAATTGCTACCTCGCAACTGCGGTTCTGTGCTGTGATCATGTTGCTCTGACCGTCTTTACTGTACGCGACCGTGGATAGAGGACTATGGTTGTGGTAGCCGAGGTTGATGCAGTCCAAGTTTTCAGCTGCACTCTTTCTTGCTCCCTTTTTATCATTTTTAGCTTTACTCCACATCTTTCGGTTTTTTCTGCCTGCAAAGAGTGGATATTAGTTCATCTATCCATAGATATTGCCGTATTTATTCATTCAAAATAAGGTAATGTGCGCGAAAATTGAGTGGTAAACTCACTATCACTTATTATGAGACAATTTCATATGTACACCCTCTTACTATCACTTCAATGATCATGGAGAGTTAAGCTTGATTGCTACCACCAAGCTTTTCACACATGGGCAAATAAACTTTTAAAAATTCCCCTCATCATAAAATGGAATAGTGAAGGGTGCAAAAGACTTTGGGGAGAAACTATGTGACAACTACTAGTACTCCAAAAATGACTCACTTGTTGACTACAATCATTCTATACTTCGACTTGCCTCATTGTGGAAAATATGAAAAAATCACCCACCTCGCTAATTCACATGCCTCCTCACCAGAAAGGAGAAATTAAAACTCCTAGTTACCAATCATGCAACAAGGGATTTTAAGTGCAACCACTCACTCTCTCAAGAAATTCTCTATGTTAACAAGTGTCATATTATAGGCTTGCTCCTATTTTCAATTACCACTACAAAGATGGTAAATGGTTGTAGATGTCAAAGATCTTTCTAAGCTTGTAACGTAGGTTCGGGTTATGGTAGGATATTATTTAGAGAACTTGGTTGCGCCCTACCTTGAACATCTACATCATATTTTACAACATTCCTCCTTTCGACTAAGGATCACTGATCTTGGGTGTATTTATACGCCTAATCACCATAATTTCTCCATATTTTAGCTATGTTTAGAGAACAAAGTGCCTAGTTTCTTATGTTTTTACTCTACTTCTATGTAATTAAGCTAACCGATGTGATTAGCATGATTTCAGGTATTAATGAGGTAGATGAAGACATTATGGGACTATGGAATGCGGATGGCATATGACACAAGAGAGAGTAGCAACCTGGACCAAATGTGGCGCCTAGAAACTACAATCTGAACCAAATGTGGTGCCTAGAAACTATGTCCAAGACTAGTTTGCCATTTATAATTAGTTCAGGGACCTAGAAGGCAATAATGAGAGAAAAGATTATTAAAAGGGTTAAATGCTGAATTTTTATTCATTATGAAATTATTCTGTATTATTCAGAGAAGGGCGGCTTAGCTTGAGAGAGAGAGAAAAATGTTTTTTGCTCTTGCTCTCAGTATTCGCACACCAAGATCGTCTTCTAATTTTTGGTATGATGAATATTTCTATTGAGATTTTCATTTCATTCATGAGTAGCTAAGTTTATTAGTTAGGGTTATGGAAACCTTGTAGCATACAAGCTATCACTTTGGGTTTTGAATTCATTATACATTGACTTGTTTATATCATACTCTCTTCGTTTATCTTGAATTCTTGTGGTTGCAAACATAGAGGATATGCCTTAAAATCCAACTTGTTTGAAAGAAATGTTGTTGTTCAGAAAAGAGAGTAGTGAAAAGAAAATAGGATTACCAACCCCTATTTTATAAGTTAATGCCTTAGCAGGATTAACTACTTGGAGATTTCGTATAGTTTTTGGTAAACGCTTTTGATTCAAGAGAACTAAAGTGAATTCTTCCTTGATGGTTGAGAAACACTAGGATTATGTTATTAAATACAATAATTTTCTCTGTAAGCACGATGCATGTATGAATTCGTAAAGCCCATAGTTAGAAAGTAATGAAAACTACAAGGTGGACATAACCCTAGCTTGCTATTTCTCTGAATTTGAATACTACTACACGTTTTTTCATTTTGTTAAACTGAAACCATTAATTTGCGAACTAAATCAAATCCCCCTTTTTTTTTTACGGAAATGAATGATTAAAAGTCAAATAATCTGCATACAACTTAATTAGCACCATATTCCCTGTGGGATTCGACCCCAACCTAATTGGGTTATATATTTGACAACGACCGCTTACTCTCTCGTAAGAGAGGTGTAATTTGAGCGTTATCAATCACTATTTTTTATTTTCTGACTTTGTTCATGCCTATGTTTTGCCTCCCTTTTTCCCCACTTTCCTTTTACTTTCACTTTCTTGCATTTTTGCGCAAGTCATTCTTTTATGAGATCCTTTCTTTTTCTAAACAATCATTTTCAACACTTAGGAACATTTGACATTTCACTAATACTTTGTGACCCTAAACTTACTTCAAATGATCCTTACCACCCCAACTTAGGCTTTTAGCCTTGCAATTCATTTTTAAGTTCAATGAGGGTAGGGTTCAAATGAGGGATAAAAAGAATGGTTCACGGCTTGTAATGTGTATTCCAAAGAAAGGTAAAAAGGTTCAAAGTGGGTACTAGGGATTACAATTATGTGTGGGTAGGCTTTTTAGGCTAGAGTGTGTTCCAAAATCACAAGGATGGCGAAAGATCATTTCTCCAACCAAATACAATCAAAATTAGCTTTGAAAGACTAATGAGGCAAGTTCTAGATAACACAAGTATACAAGAGATGAATGCAATATTCTCAGCACACAATTTCTCGAGACAAAGATAGAGTATTCAATATTTTTCCAAGGTCAACTTTCGGAATCATAGGTAGAGAGAAAAACTTTGTCAAAAAGTTGCTCATGCTCATGCCTTCGAATATTTTGAAATATTTAGACGGAGGGGGTTGTTTGCTTTTAAATCTGCACCACAAATGATTTGCTAATTATGGAAACCATCCAAGCTATCGTCTCACATTGAAGTTCATAGTATGGGCGAACCACCATATGGTTACTCAGACTTCACCAATGGATCTTAATGCAACCCTAAATTAGCAATGCTATAGGTACTCAGACTTCCCTTGCATTCTAAGGCTGTGATGCCACGGGTACTAAGACTTCCCCTTCACCTATAGTTTGAAACCTAATCATGAAGGAAAATCTCTTCTAATGAAATTTATGCTAAAATAGCCAACTCAGAACAAAATACCTAATCCATGCGAATGTGAACACCATCAAAGTTCCAGAATATTACAACCCAACTAAGGATCACGATAAAAATAGTCCAAAGGAACAAAATAATGGGCAACAATATAAATAATACAAGCCCAAATAAAATTACTAAGGAAACATTCGTAATAGAAAAGGTCGTAGTGACACTTCTGTATGAATAATCAAAGTTAACAAAGAAATAAGGGTGCTTCCTGAAATTTCATCAAAGGCCACTATTCTTTTCATACCTTGCACCGTCCAATTATCCTGAGGTTATACCATTCCTGAACTAGTTTCTATTCCTGCAATCACACCTGATTTACCACGATCGTGGACTGGCAGGTAACTGCGATCGCGCCTGGGACCACAATTGAGATAACCGAGGGCATGTATGCTCTCCTACTTTTCCCCTCTTAATCTTTTCTGCTCACTTGAAATACACACTTATTTCCTTTTAATATTATGCAAAGCTCTCCATAGTGTCACACATGCATGAGTTATTCACACATGAAAACTAACCATCAAAACTTTAGAAATATAATAAAAAGGATACGAGCCATCCTGGTGGCATTTGTGGGTTGCCTCCCACACAACGCCTTAGTTATCGTCGTGGTACGCTATTGGCATGTATCAATTTATCAAGGTGGGCCTGCAGGACCCCACTTATCAAACTCTCCCTCATCAATTAATTGTCCAACAATGTTTTCCACCTCTTTCTTTTCTTTGTCGATTAGACTTTGGGACAACCTTTCTTTTGATTGGGCGTTGGACTGTTTTTTTCCTAAATCGTCATGTGCTCATCCTTTATTTTTTTTACTCACTACACGTATCACCAAGATTTGATCATTATTTTGGAGGTTGGCATTTGTGCTAATAGTGGATTCCCCCTTAGGATTAGCATCTAGATGTGCGACGACTAGACCCATTTGATTTTCCAACTCTTTAATAGAGACCAAATGAGAGACCACCATTCTAGAGAGTGAAATAAAGTCCTCTTTTAATTCACAGACCATTTTGTTCATTCTCTCAACTTTGTTTAAAATTTTTACAAGGATATCCTTCATTCTACCTCTATCGGCGTCAATGGAGCTTGACTCTTTATTAGAATCCCGATCATGATAAGGGGTGAAATAGCAATCTACACGTTCCCATTTTCTCTAGACTCGACTACCAGCCCGATTTATCCAACCTTCATTCCCACCTTGCCTATGGTAGGTAGGGTGGGAACCCTCCGAGGGGTTTGTGAAATACCAAAAATTTTTGTCATCCTTGCCATGGGCATTTGGTGGGGCACCCATGACATCCTTGGTTAGGAGCTCAAGTTGAGTCAATATCTTTGCCAAGGTTTCCTCTTACTCGTCGCCCCACTTTTGTTATTCCTTTTTAACCATAGACTTGAGTGAAGAGCTAGTGGAGATGTTGTAATCTCGGGTATGCCATTCTCAATTTTGGTTAGTTACCTCTCTCAACATTTTTGTAGCCGCATTAAAATGCAAGTTTAAGAAAGACCCTTCCGCCACATTATTTAACACCATTTGGTTCGAAGGCTCAAGTGGCCAATAAAATATTTGAATAAGTATCTTCTGTGGAATCTCGTGGTTTTGGCATTGTGCTAACGTCCGATGAAATCTCTCCCACACTTCGTGAAGTGGTTCCCCGCTCCTTTATCTAAAATTCACAATTTCATCTCTTGTTTGATGGACCTCAGAGGGATGAGAGTATTGGTATAAGAAGATCCTTGTAAGTTCACTCCATGATGTGAATGAGTTCGTAGAGAGTGAATGAAACCACAATAATGCTTCTCCCATTAATGAGAACGAGAATAGACGGAGCCGAATGTTTAAATGGTGTGCATACCTCCAAAGGTTCCTTAAGTGAACATATGGGTCTTCATGTGATTGACCTCTGTATAACCTTTTTATTTTCAAACATGAAGCATGGTACTAGTCACCTGGAATGTTCCGCCCCCACAATGAGGTGGGCTACGGTTTTCCCTCGCATGACCCCTATTATTTAAGTTTCTCTCTCCCTCGCCTTCACTCATGGTTCTGCTTATGCTAGATTTACCTACAAAAAATTCAAATAAAGTGATACTCTGGATGCTCCAAAGTAAGAATAGAACCACATAAGAGAAATCTACACTTCACTCCCTGACAATGGCACCATTTTGATAACGCTCAACTCACTCCCATAATTAAGGAGTGAGGAGGTCGTTGCAAGTACCCCAATGTAAATCGAGGTCGAATCTCAAGGAGTGAACGCTATAGACTTCAAACTTATGGGTATTCCAATTACTATAAGGTCATCCGGAATGCTAAAGAAAAAGACGTGTATAATTAAATGGGGGGAAATTGTTTGGGAACTTTTTCACTACAACCTTTAGCAATTAATCAATAGACGATATCTTTGATTTGAATTCAAGGTTTTGAGAAATCTTGGGATTATGTATCATTAGAGGTGAAGTGTGTGGGATAGTGTTGGTTTAGTATGGAATTTAGCTATTAATTAATGGGTAGGCTAAGTTGAAGATCATTGAGGTCAATCTTTCAATAAAACCCCAACGATTTTACTCATTGCCTCTTTCGAGCAACTAACAAGTGTGGAGTTTGTATAACCACCTAAAACCTCAACCAAGCATCCCTATTTCTAAGATGATTCTCTTGACATGAATTACAATCCCTAAGTACTTATTTCTAAGATTGCAAAGGGTAGTAACCCATAGGCTTAGTTGTTCACCAATGCCTTATCCCCCGATAACCCTCTTTCGAGGATGTTATGGGTTACCTAATATTCACCTAAGTCCCTCTTTTGAGGATGACAAAGGGTTTCTAGAGCTTGGATCTTTCACCTATAAAACCCATTTAGGATTTTGGAGTTTTCACCCATCAAATCCTAACTCATAAGCTCAACCAATGGTGAAACCCATACTCAATAACTAAAATCCATGCAAACACAACAATACCCACACACAATCACACACTAATTCAACATAATCCCAAGACTAAATTATTTAGCTACTCATGAAGAAAGTAAAGAGAAATATACCAAATGGGTCATTCAAAACATCCATTCTTCAACAAGAAACTAGAAAATTTTTCCTCCAAAATTAATTACATACTTGCCTAAGATTAGGGTTTCAAGTCTTGAATTTCAAGATATCTTATGAGCTAAGCTACCCTAAAGAGGAAGGGTTTTTTGCTTAAATATGGCTTAGGATGCGTCTAAGTGCTTTTGCAAATCTACCCCTGGGCCTGTTCTTATTTAACCGCGATGCAGACTCTGTCCGTGACTGCTACCTCGCGACTGTAGTTCTGTGCTGCGATCGCATTTCTTTGACAATCTCGACTAACTGCGACCGCAGATAAAAGACCGTGGTTACGGTAACCGAGGTTGATGCAGTCCAGGTCTTCAGCTACCCTCTTCCTTGCTCTTTTTTTATCATTTTCAGCTTCACTCCACATCTTTTGGTCTTTTCAACTTTATACCTGCAAAGAGTGGATATTAGTGCATCTATCCATAGATGTTGTCTCATTTATTCATTCAAAACAAGATAATATGCGCAAAAATTAAATGCAAATGAGTGGTAAACTCACTACTCATCAGTGATTAATAGGACTGTTACCAGCGAAAGAAGGTTCAGTGGGGACCAGTGGAACTCCACTAGGGCAATCAGAGGCAGTGACCCTAGCCCGGGTCTGAACTCTACAATTAGGATGAGCCTCGTCCATATTATCCTCAAGCGAGATAGAAAAGTTTCCATGATCATCAGATCTTCTTGGATGCATGATCTAAAAAGCAAACAAACTAAAACTAGAGGTGATTTCAAGGCCTTAGACTCTATAGCTCGATAGTATATTACAAGAAAGGGAAACATTTCTAAATGCCTCGAAGCCTCTCCCTTATAAGTGTGGTGTGACACACACCCATAAAAGAGACTCTACTCGACATGGATTTATGGACTCCCAATGATACTAATCCTAGGATCTAATAACAACTTTGTCTCAACCCAAACTAGGGCCTCGTCGTGACAGGTATCTCAAGTCGATCGAGGATTGGAGACCACCCTTTTTTATATAGCTAATGGAAACATAATACACTTAACAACGGTTGAATTCTGAACATATAACAAGATAAAATAGATAAAAGTCAAAGTCTATAAAATGTTAGCCAATCATACCCAACCACAACAATATCCACAAAGCCTCTAACAAAATCGATAACCAATCTAAGGTTGGACATACCCCGACCCTGACAATGACACTGACAATGTTAATGATAATGATAATGTAAACACTTTAATTCTAGTCTATAAAAGGGAAATTGATGAAATTACCTAGTCTTAGGAGAAAGTATTCTCATTACTTCACCACCAACGACTGACGAATCAAGCCGATCCACCTGACTCTGTGCAGAAAAAGTAGAAGTATCGTCGTTACCTGCATCAAGTAGGGATACAATGTTCTGAGATGGTTAGTGGGTTGATCACTATCATGTAAGTCAAGGATAAGGGATAAAATATTTCCATGACTAATCATTTAAAATTATTCAATCCAATGCACATCATCAAATGCAGATACATACATACATATATATATCACATGTCGGGGTAGAGAACAAGGCTTAACATGAATTTTAAAAATCTTAACCTGTATTATGTAGCATAACGTCATAATTAAGGCACCCATGAGATTTATGGGCCTAGATCTCCTCTAGTTAGAAGGGCCCCAGTGCATGTAGCAGCATAAACCAGATGATAATCATATGTCATATAACTGATGGGGACTCAAACCTCCCGGCATAAATCAAAGGTCACTTAAGCACCAATTTATATAAAATGGGAGACTTGAACCTCCTAATCATATAATAATAATAAGGGGTACTCGAACCTCCTGGTTATTTAGACCCCCATCGACTAGTGCAGTTTCGGGGTTGGTCCCTCGGGACCTCCACTTTCACGACATAGATAGAAAACCCTTTTAAAGCCTCATTAAAACATTTATCACATATTGCCATTCATTGAACCATATTAAAGATTTTGGCATACACTGTTGGTATCATTATACCAACCACACTAGCAAGTTAACATCAATATGCCAAACTAATTATCATTACTTGAGGGAATTCACAATCTTTTTGGTTAAATTATACATTATCTTAGGGAATTACACAACCCCATAAGGTTCAATTCAAATTTTCATTATGATTCATTAGCTTTTCATATTATGCAATAGTTCAAGAGTAGTTCAATGTGCATACTTTTCATATTCAAAATCAATTTTACAATATGGGGTTGAGGTAATTATCTCTTCAAGGATCAATATTCACAAATTTGGGAAAATTATAATCCCTTAGTTTATTCACATACCTGTGTACCCCACAAGTTCAAAACTATAAATAAGGCATAAACAATCATATGTAAACCATGGGAAAACATTGTTCAAAAACAAACATTCAAAACCCTCAACACATGTTCCAAAACCAACATCAAAACCTCATGACTAACTATTTAAAACACATGATTTTACAAAATAATAGATGGGGAAGAGTAACATGCCTGAAGGATTCTCAATATGGAGAACATACCTTGAATTGACCTCTATATTCTCAACCTTGAGAAAACCCTATCTTGCTTTACTTAAAAGAATTTGAGAGAGTAAAGAGGGTTTTTGATTTGTTAAAGTGTTAAGATAATTCCTCAAAGGTGTTTTATAGACGTGGGGTCTAAGTGGGTAAATAGGGAAATGTCCAAAGTGCCCTCAACGTAAAAGCTAAAATATTGTCGTTAGTTGTTACGAGTCTCATGGTGACTCACTAAGATACCTTATGACTCGTTACAACGAGTCATAGTCAAAATAATGTCATAGTACTCATATACTATTGACCCTACAACTCACACCATATGACTCATATCATGACCCTATGACTCTTAGGGTTTAAGTTGTATCCAAGACAAAACCATTTGGGTATCACACTAGTCACCCTATAATTTGAACTATGTGATTCGTATAGAGTCTTTATGACTCATTGGGAGCCACTCATAATCAGGATAGGAAAATCAACCACACACACTGGTCAGGTTATGATTAGGGTCATATGACTCGTTAAGACTCCCTACGACTCGTAAGAAGGAGTCATAGTCTGGGCAGTGAGGATAAAATTTTAGAAATTTTCAAGGACCAAGAATTTAGGGTATTGCTGTTTTATCCATCAGAAGAGCACTGGTGGATATGGAAAGGGGTGAGCTAAAGTTCAATATGAATAATGAGGAAGTCATGTTCATTGTTCGCAGAACTATGAAGCAACCAACAAATATGAGGGTGGTTTCTGTAATAAATAGTTTTGATGACCCTGGAATCCAACACTAGGGATACCTTGATGAAGTCTAAGTAATCGATACCCCCACACCGTGCCACGATGTTCAATTAGGTGCTTCTTGGGAGGTAATCCGAGGTGCCTTGTTATTTTTGCATTTGTTTTGATTCTTGTGCTTGACATTAAACCCACACACCTATGGTTCCTAAGGTGTGTTCCCAACTCTCTTATTTTACTTTGTCCTAATACATTAGGGACAATGAATATGTATTTGATGGGGGTAGGGATACTTGTGGATCTTTATGTCCTCTCAAGATTTTATTGGCATGTCTCTTTTTATTAGAATGTGTTATCATAGTAGAGCCAGAATATCTAGGATATTATATTTTGTTCATTGTGTTTTTGGTTATGTTTGTTTTGTTTGATTAGGAAAAAAATAAGAAACCTTGGTGCAGTCAAATTTTTGGTTTTTCAGGATAAATGATACTACTCCTATTTTTTGTTATGAACTGTGTTGTGAAGATATGAAAGTGTGACCATTGTTGGATCTTGTTATGGCATTAGTATTAGGGACAAGATAATCATAGATTAGCATTACATGAACCAAATAGGTAGTCATTGATAATGTAACCCTGTATTATATGAGTGTGAGGTGTTTACTTAGTTCACTTTATGTGTGTAATCCAGAACTTGTACGATTAGTCTTGCATAGGTTGTAGAATTGTTTGCTCTAAAAGGATCGTAGGTTATTCTTGAATAAGTCCACTTTTAGACTAAACGATTGACCATATAGAAATAGGTGTCCCTTGATCCCAAATTTGAGCCTAAAGTGACCTATTGTCTTGTATTAACCCATTCATCTTTTCGTTTTACTTACTATGAATTTGTTTTGTCCCTAGTACCTCCTTGGACATTAAGTACCTCAACTCAAGAATATTGCCTATGTTAAGGGTGGCTATCATAGGGGTTCATAGTTGGATACGGGTAGGAAGAAGACCTTGAGAAATGAAAAGAAGGTAGGGTTGAGTGTGGTAGAAAAAGAAAAGAAAAAAAAGAAATAAACTGAAAGTATGAAGTAAACCACACCCAATCTAAAAATTGAAAAAAAAGGAGAATAAAAGGAGCATAATTGAATAGGGGAGCAAAAAAATGTAAGTGTATTGTCAAGGAGGGTTGAGTCACTATTACCCATATGTACCATACCTGCCCCCAAACCTATATTACAAGCCGAGAAAATTCCTAGAGTATTCCTAACCTAATTACCCAAAGAAACTAAGGCATAGAAATTAAAGGCAAACCTATAGTATTTTATGCACATTGTTTGAACTTCTTTGTGAGCGTGAGTGCTTTGATGTAGTCCCAAGATTAATATTAATTATGATACAGTAGAGTATGGGACTTCTTTGTTGTGAGCGTACATAGGTTACATTGTTAGCCGCTTATTTATTCTGGTAATATCATTTACGTACATGCTTGGTTGTTTGTTTATAATCTGATGCCATCACTTGATTTTTTTCGTGTTATGATATTGTGCTACATGTACGCACACTGTGAATTTAAAAGTTGTGCATGGGAGGGGGTTAAAAGTTTGTACTAAACCAAATAAATTGATTATTGTAGGTGCCTCAGATTTCTCTTAGTTAAGCATCGTAATTATCTATTGTGTTTATTTTCCTGTGGACATACAAACGCTCTAAGTTGAGGGTATGATATGCCATGATTTCATGGAACTTTCAATGCTTAAAACAAGAAAATTATGCAGTAACTTAGGTATTCTTGTCGGATATGATGTGTTTGAATTTTGATTGTACAGGAAATTAGGTTTCCGAGGTAAAATTGAAAATAAGGATGGAATGTCTTTTAAGTTTGTGACCCATGAGTTGACTCACCACTCATGGGTGGGACTTACAAATCTTGAGTTGGGGCATCACTTGGAGATCTAAAGCTGAAGAGTGAAGTTTGATTCTCACGAGAGGGCTTATAACTCATGACTCCAACCCATGACTCATGGGTGGCAGTAATGAGTCAAGTTCTAAAGAGTGAAGTTGAACGTAATCCATGATGTTAATGCACGACTCATGGGTTTGATCCACGATCCAACCCATGAGTCGTAGGTTTTACCGACTTTTTTTTCTACACAATTTAGGACAGGACTTGCTTTGTATCTATTGAAACACCCAAGATCTTGGCCTTGCAAAATTTTTTGGTTTTTAAGCATGTAGTCCAAGATATGATTGGACAGGCCACTCGTACCCCCTTGGATACGGGTCGTATTAACTCTCCCCTCCTCTGTCATACCTTGAGTAGCCTAGAAGGGTAGAATTTGTACCTTATATGAGTGACCCCTCCCCAATCGTACCATAACTATATGAGTCTTACATATGCGTGTCATATGAAATGAGGTCTTAGCTTGGAAGTGGACTATTTTTGTTACGAGTTAGGGGTGAGTTATATCCTTTAGACATGACTTAAGGGTGTATGGTCGTACCTTTAAAAATATGTGTGACCTAGGATAAGCCTAGGGTATGAGTCAGGGTACCACTCATACCCAAGTAGAAGCTTAGGGTACGAGTCAGGGTACCACTCGTACCCAAGGGTACGATTTCCTCAGTGAGTCGTACCCCTGGACGGGTCCATTTTTCAGCTTTTAACTAAGGGCCTTGTGGTCATTTCCTACACCATAAACCCTAAGTTACTTCACTATATAAGTGTATATGAACTCCTTAAACATATTTTGTGTGTATATAACATCCTAAACTCTCTCTCAAACATACTCAAAGTTCTTAGAACAAGATTTGAGGCTAGGGTTTGAAGGGTGCTCATCTAGAGGCAAGAAGAGTCAAGTTTTTCTTGGTGGATCACCTTGTTTAAGGCATGTAACTCTTACCCTTGTTAAATAACTCTAAACCCATGTATTTTACAATTGGATTAGTAAGTTTACATGGTGATTTTGAAATAAAATAAAAAGGGTTTGTTGCCTAATGATGAAAAATGTTGTTTCTTGCTTAGACTTGTGTTTATACACGTTATTGATGATGAATTGCATATGTGGGTGCTTGTTGTATATGGTTTAACATGATGGTCTTGACTAACCCTAATCTTGATGATTTCTACCATTAAAATAGCCTTGTTAAAGGTATGCACACATGGTGTTTGTGAAAATGTCTAAGTGAATTGTCTAGTTACATATTGGCAATGTTTTGTATTAGGGTAGTTGGCCAATAAGAATTAATGATTGATAATTGATATTATGAAGGTATTGAGAGCCAATTGATGACATTGTTGGGTTAATGACTAATAAGGGATCGAAGCCCCTAAACATGAATATGAATTTGAATAGTATGTTAAACTATAATATGGTGAGAATATGGTATAATCTTGCTAATAAAATGTGAATAGTTATTTGGGTCTTAATGACCGTAAATTGAATTGATGATGAATTGAATCAAGAAATTTAGTCCTTTGGAGTGGCTAGTGGTTAAATGGTTTTATGAAGGTCAAATGTGTATCTATGGTATTGGTCTAGTGGAAATGAATGAGATAAGATGTTGTTAATGAATGTGAATGCTTGGTAAATTTTTGATAGAGGCCTTGCTAGCCATGCAAAGAGTAAAGGGGAGTTTTTGATAGTTGGTTGGCTAAATGGGTCATAGTCCTTAAAACATGAACTTTAATTGTGTTTGAATAAAAAAAGTGTATAAGAATGGCAATAAGGAATGATTGGTTCGTAAAAGTCTTGGTGACCATAAATGAACTTGCATCATGTTGTGAACTAAGGCCTTGGGCCTATCTATATGATTAATGGTTAATTTGGGTCGGCAAAGACCATATGGTTGTCTATGGTGTGGATATGCATGTAGCCTTGGTAGCTAGAATTACTTAGATGGGTTCGAGTCCTTATGTGTTGAATGGTATAGATGTAGATGCATGATTTAGGAGGGCTAGAGTCCAAATATCAATTGTTGATGATTTAACACGTGTGTTGGTTTATGGTCCGAGTCCACTTACTGTAAGAGGTGTGCCGATTTGTGGTTCGAGTCCACTGACTGTGGGAGTTGGTTCATGGTCCAAGTCCACTTACCATATGAGTTGAGTTAGTTTGTGGTCCAAGTCCACTTACCATATGAGGTATATTGGTTTGTGGTCCAAGTCCATTTACCATACAAGGCGTATTGGTTTATGGTCCAAGTCCACTTACCTTACAAGATGTGTTGGTTTGTGGTCCAAGTCCACTTACCATATGAGGTATGTCGGTTCTTAGTTCATGTTCACTTACCATAAGAGGTATATCGGTTCGTGGTTTGTGTCCACTTATCGTGAGAGGTATGTTGGTTTGTGGTTTTTGTCCACTTACCATAAGAGGTATGTCGGTTTGTGCTTCGTGTCCACTTATCATATAAGATGTGTTGGTTCAAGGTTCATATCTTTTTGCCTATTATAACGTAGAAACAAAATATAAGGGTGAAAGGTTAGGAAGTCCTTCATTCCATGTCTCATGAATAAATGATTCGAGAATGTATGTTATGACTTGTTCCATGGTTTGGTACGGTGTGTAACTATATGTACATGTATCTTCATATATGCCTATACTTATGCAAATGTGGTTGTATATGATGGTTTGACATGGATTTGAACAAAGGTACTATTTTATCCTTATCCTTGGGTTATATGCTAGCGCTCCAACCGCTAACTGTCTTCGAACGCGATGTCCCCACGCGACACAGGGGCCAGAGCTTCATCTTTTTTACTGCGCAGTGACCAAGTGTTCGGGTGAATCATGTGTGACATTGAAGTGGTGAGCTTTCATTCTTTGGAAGGAACATATTTCATAGTCTTTTTACCTTAAGTTTTAGACTTGATGTTGTCTATTGTCGGGGGCATATACCAATATATATTCATATATTTAGACATCAAAATTGTATAGAGGTATTGTGGATGAATGTGGACTTGGGTATATTGGCTAGACAGATGACATTAATGAAATACTATATATTATTTAAGTTCTGACTATTAGCCTTATTTTTCTGCTATCTTATAATAAGGTCGGGATTCCCTAACCCTTGTGGTTATTGTGATGATAATTAGGTTGGGTTATCGGGGTGACCTCTAGTTTATGTGGGATTGAGGTGCTCCAACGACATGGCATGATTTCGGGGCGTGTCAAGTTGGTATCAGAGACTAGGTTCATGGTCAGTTGGGTATCCACAAATTGTGTCGAGCAGAGTCTCTTTTATGGGTGTGAGATATTTTAGGAAATGTTTTCCTTTTTTGTACTTCAATCTCAAGCTATGGAGTTTATGGTCTTGGACTTCTCTGATTTCTGTTTGCTTTCTTTTAGATCATACCTCCAAAGAGATCTGATACTCAGGCAAACTCTTTAGTCCCAATTGGGGGCAATATGGACGGAGCTCGTCTAAATTCTGGGGTTTAGAACTGGGCTAGGGCTACGGTATCTGACCATTCTCGTGGGGTTCTACTTATCCCTACCAACCTTTCTTGGTAGAGTGACACTCCTCCCCATTCCTTTTAAGGGGATGCTTCTAATGGTGAGTTTTATCGCTCTATCAAGCTCTTGACCCAATTAGTAACTTCTAAATTTGGGTAAGGTACTTCTTTCTCTACATCCTCAGTGGCCATAAGGGTTGGCCAATTCATAAATTTGCACCCTCTTATGTTTATGGGTGTGAAAGTTGAGGAAGATCCTCAAAGTATCATTGATGAAATGGAGAATATCTTCTGGATTATGCATGTGTCGAAGGTGGAAGGTGTTAAGTTTGCATCCTACCAATTGAAGAATACAGCGTACCAATGGTATGAAGAGTGGGAGATGTCTAGAGGTGCGGATGCTAGTCCAGCTGAGTGGGGAGATTTCTCTAGCGCCTTTTCTTGACCGCTTCTTTTCTTAAGAGTTAAGAGTAGTAAAAGCAAAAGAGTTTGTGAATTTGAGGCAAGGTAGGATGTCCGTTAAGGAGTATGCCTTGAAATTTCATTAATTGTCGAGGTATACTCCTGAGATAGTCTCTAGCATAAGATCTAGGATGCGTAAATTCATTTCGGAACTGTCTCCCAAATTAGCCCTTGAGAGTAAGGAAGCTTTTTTTATCAGTGAGAGGTCTCGACCTTCTGAGCTAAGTGGGGTCCAATAGTTTAGTGGTAGGTTGTCCAGGAGGAAGAACTGGGTGAGTGGTGATTCTCAGGCCATGGGGCCCAATTAGAGCCGACCTATCCCCCTTATAGATTCTGTGGTCAGCATCACCATGGTGAGTGCGAGAAGAGGAAGAATAGATGTTTTTATTATGGTCAAATTGGGAACAACAGTGAGAGTTACCTTCTCGAGTGGCTACTCAAGATGACAAAGCCCCTATTGCTACTTCATCTACTCTTGTACTGAAATGTGTTATCTCTGCTTCTGTTTTTGGTACCGACATTCGTCGGAGTCGCTTGTATCACTTTTTACTCACCAGGAGTTTGAGAAGTCTTCGAATGTTGTTATGGATATTATGCTTACCCGTGTTATGTATGCTTTGCTTAGTATGTTTGATCCCATCTGTGATTGTGTATTTCAATTTAGTTTTGAGTCATTTGGGCTTCTTTTGTTATTTCTACCCCGGTAGAGACTTCGTGGTTGTAAGGAGTCTATAAGGGGTGTGTGATAGCTGTTGATAGTAAACAAAGTCTTATTGATTAATAGAGGTGGACATGATTGTATTTAAAGTCAGTTGGGGGTGAATTGGTTGCATTCATGCTATGCTTCCTTATATTGTTGGACCCACAATGTTATGCTATAAATTCCCTAATGAGTTGATCATTGTATGGGACGAAGTTTCTTAAATGGATAAAGAAAGGTTCGTCTCTTATCTTAAGAGCCTGACGGTTGATCCCAAAAGAGGTGGCTTCAGTAAAGGTTCCATGGAGGAGCCAAAATTCTGAGGAAGCTACTTGGGAGGACGAAGAGGACATGGAGTCCAAGTCTCCACAATTATATTCCATTTTGAAAACTCATGCTTGAGATATGTGTTGGTGTTCCTAACTTTGTTTGTGTCTTTGATAGACAATGAGTTGAAGTTCCCGATGCTTAGAATTGATTCATGTCTTTATTAGACAAGGGATTAAAGTTCCCAATAATTGAGTTGCTTTATATATTTAAAAATCAATGGATTTAAGTCCTTGGGCTTTGAATTGACCGAGTGTCTTGATAAATGATGGGTTGGAATCCAAAAAGTCAATAAAATAAAATGGACGACTGATGATGATCATGATATGTTTTGTGTTGTATCATTGTTGTGTGCTTTGTCCTAACTTGGTTGAAGGTTGTTTTGATGGGTGCTAATGTGTTAAATTATGTTTATGCTTGAATTGCCCATCATTCGAGGATGAATGATCCTAAGTGGGGGAGAATGAAACACCTAAAATCTTGGCGTTGCAAAAAAACTTTTAGTTTTTGAGCATGTTGTCCATGATACGATTAGACAAGCCACCCGTACCCCTTGGATATGGGTCATACCCATTCTCTCCTACCCTCTCGTACCTTGAGTGTCCTAGGAGGGTGGCATTCTATCCCCTATATGAGTGACCCTTCCCCAATCACACCCTAAGTATATGAGTCGTACCTAGGTGAGCATATGGAGTGAGGTCTTAGCTTGAAAGTGGACTATTTTTGTTACGAGTGGAGCATATGAGTTAGGGGTGAGTCGTACCTTTTGGATACGACTCAAAGGTGTATGGTTGTACCCTTAACAGAGTGTGTGACCTAGGAGAAGCGTAGGGAACGAGTTAGGGTATAACTCGTACCCTAGGGTACGGTTTCCTTAGTGAGTCGTAGCGAGTTGTACCCCTAGATGGGTCCATTTTCTAGCTTTTAACTAAGGGCCTTGTGATCATTTTCAATACCCTAAACCATAAGTCCCTTTACTATATAAGTGTATATTTCCTCCTTAAACATATGTTGTGTGGATCTAACATCCTAAACTCTCTCTCTCAAACACTCTCAAAGTTCTTGGAACAAGATTGAAGGCTAGGGTTTGATGGGTGCTCATCTAGAGGCAAGAAGAGTCAAGTTTTCTTGGTGGATCATCTTGTTTAAGGAATGTAACTCTTTACCTTGTTAAATAACTCTAAACCCATGTATTTTACACTTGGATTAGTAAGTGTACATGGTGATTTTGAAATCAAATAAAAAGGGTTTTGTTGCCTAATGATGAATAATGTTGTTTCTTGCTTAGACTTATGTTTATGCATGTTATTGATGATGAATTGCATATGACGATGCTTGTTGTATGTGGTTCAACATGAGGGTCTTGAGTAACCCTAATCTTGATGATTTTAACCATGAAAATAGCCTTTTTAAAGGTATGGACATAAGGTGTTTGTGAAAATGTCTAAGTAAATTGTCTAGTTACATGTTGGCGATGTTTTAAATTAGAGAAATGGACCAATAAGCATGAATGATTGATAATATATATTGCTATGGTATTGAGAACCAATTGATAACCTTGTTGGGTTAATGACTAATAAGGGATTGAAGCCCCTAAACATGAATATGAATTTGAATAATATGTTAAACTAAAATGTTGTAAGAATGTGGTATAAGCTTGATAATGAAATATGAATAGTTATATGGGTCTTGATGGCCGTAAATTGAATTGATGATGAATTGAATCAAGGCATTTTGTCCATTGGAGTGGTTAGTGGTTAAATGGTTTTGTGAAGGTCAAATGTGTACCTATGGTATTGGTCTAGTGGAAATGAATAAGATAAGATGTTGTTAATGAATGTGAATGCTTGGTAAATATTTGATAGGCGATGCGAGGAGTAAGGGGTTGTCTTTGATAGTTGGTTGGCTAATTGGGTCATAGTCCCTAAACACATGAACTTTAATTGTGTTTGGATAAAAAAAAGTGTATAAGAATGGTAATGAGGAATGATTGGTTCGTAAAGGTCTTGGTGACCATAAATGAACTTGCATCGTATTGTGAACTAAGGCCTTGGGCCTATCTATATGAGTAATAGTTAATTTGGGTCGGCAAAGACTATGTGGTTGTATATGGTGTTGATATCTAGCCTTGGTGGCAAGAATTACTTAAATAGGTTTGAGTCCTTATGTGTTGAATGGTATGGATATTGATACGTGATTAAGTAGGGATAAAATTCAAGTGTCGATTATTGATGATATAAGGCGTGGGTTGGTTTGTGGTCTGAGTCCACTTACCGTAGGAGGTGGTGTCGATTTGTGGTCCGAGTCCACTCATTGTGGGAGTTGGTTCATGTTCCAAATCACCTTACCATACGAGTTGAGTTGGTTTGTGGTCCAAGTCCACTTACCATATGAGGCGTATTGGTTTGTGGTCCAAGTCCACTTACCATGTGAGGCTTATTAGTTTGTGGTCCAATCCACTTACCATACAAGGCATATTGGTTTATGGTCCAAGTCGACTTACTATACAAGGCGTGTTGTTTTGTGGTCCAAGTCCACTTACCATATGAGATATGTCAGTTCGTGGTTCGTGTCCACTTACTGTAAAAGGTAAGTAGGTTCGTGGTCCGTGTTCACTTACCGGAGGAGGTATATCGGTTCGTTGTTCATGTCTACTTATCGTAAGAGGTATGTCAGTTAGTGGTTCATGTCCACTTATCATATAAGATTTGTTGGTTCGAGGTTCGTGTTTTATTGCCTATTGTAACGTAAAAACCCTTTATGGCTAAAATGTAAGGGTGGAAGGTTGGGAATTCCTTCGTTCCATGTCTAATGAATGAATGTTTCGAGAATGCATGTTATGACTTATTCCATGGTTTGGAACGGTGTGTAACTATATGTACATGTATCTTCACGTATGCCGATACTTATGCAAATTTTATCGTATATGATGGTTTGACATGCATTTGAACCACGGTACTATTTTATCCTTATGCTTGGGTTACATACTAGTGCTTCAATCGCTAACCGTATCTGGATGCAATGTCCCCACGCGACATAGAGGTCAGAGCTTCATCTTTTTTCCTACGCAGTGACCAAGTGTTCGGGCCGATCGTGTATGACATCAAAGTGGTGAGCTTCCATTCTTCGGAAGGCACATATTTTATTGTCTCTTTACTTTATGATTTAGACTTGATGTTTGCTATTGTCGGGGGCATGTCCCGACATATGTTCATAGACTTCAAATTTGTATTGAGGTATGTGGATGACTGTGGACTTGAGTATATTGGCTAGAGTGTTGACATTAATGAAATGCTAGATATTGTTTAAGTTTTGGCTATTAGCCTTATGTTTCCTCTATCTTATAATAAGGTCGGGATTCCCCGACCCTTGTGGTTGTTGTGATGATGATTAGGTTGGGTTGTCGGGGTGATCTCCGATTCATGTGGGCTTGAGGTGCTCGTACGACATGGCCTGATTTCGGGGAGTGTCATCTATCAATACTCCCATAATGTTTTATGATTATTTTTACACCCTATACACACTTTATACACACTTTTACATTATTTTTAGGTTCTAATACATATTATTGATCTTGCAATCGTTGACATTGGTTTTTAGGGTTTCTAATCAATTTGAGATTTTGATTTTCATTTTATTCTTATTAGTACAAAATTATGCTTTCATCTATTGATTATTATTGTGTGCTTACAATCATGAGTAACTAATTCCATAACTAGGATTGTGGGAATCATGATGAATTAACAAAATAGGGTTATGTCTGAAGTCATTCTAGATAGGTGTTCTTGCATGTATTGGTATTTTCTTCGATTAGATTGCTTTTTTGATAGGTGCACATGTTAGGAACTTGCTTGTATTCTAAATTTGCTCGAGAGAGAGGTAGGGATTGGCGAAAGGAAATAACAACATTTAGGTTTTGTATGTAAGGCATCAGGATAGTCTACTAAGCACGAACAACCTGTGGAGTTATGAAGTCACGGGGAACATAATCCTAGTGCTCGTCTTATATTGATCACAACCCAATTAACCAACAACTGTTACTATTACAAATTATTTTTACAACCCTCTTTTATTTACGTAATTCCCAATCACATCACCAGACTCTTGACAGACTTTCAACCTATTCCTTATGGGATCAACCCCTATTGGGTTCTATATTTGATTCATTAACCGCTTTATACTTTTTAAGAGGTGTAATTTTGGCGACATAGTGATGTTGGGCGTATTTATACCCCTAAGAACCATAATTTACCCATATTTTAGCTAAGTTTTGAGGATAGAATATATAATTCCTGCACTTTTAGTCCATTTTCCTTTAAGTGAGCTAACCTATGTGATTAGCATGTTTTCAGGTATTAATGATGAAGATTTCAGCACTTTGTGGACCTTTGGGCAGCAAAGGAAAACTTCATATAAGAGGGAAGGCAGCTTTTGGAAGCTGTTGGACTGAATGTGACGCATGGAGAATTTGTCCCGGGCAAAATTAGTATTTCTAAATACTTAGGGATGCAGCAGTAACTTAGTAGACAAGGATATTATAAAAACCCTATTGCTGAATTTTTCAGCAACATTTTTTATTGATCAATTATCATTAATCATTATTCAGTTTGCAGATTCTGTAAGTTTTGGACAGAGAAACACGGCTCACACTTGGAAACGGCTAGAGAAAAAACGTTATTCTCTTTGTGACGCTAAGATCACTTCCATCGCCAAGATTGTTCTAGGTTGTGGTATGATGATTATGTCTATTTTGATTTCCGTCGTATCCATGAGTAGCTAAACTTCTCGGTTAGGGTTATGGAAACCTTGTAAGATACTATTTGTTGCTATGAGTTTGTGAATTCTTGATGTGTATGCTACTTATATCATTACTCTCTTCGTTTTAATTAAATTCTCATGGTTGCAAACATAGAGAACATGCCATTATAGCATTAACTTGTTTGGGAGAAAAGTTACATGTTTGGAAAAGAGAGTGTGACAAGGAAATAGGGCTTCTAACCTCTATTTACACGTTAATGCCTTAACCGGATTAACTTCTTGGAGAATTTGTACCTTTTGTTATACACTTTAGGCTCGGGAGAGCTAAAGTGAAATAAATCCTTGATGGTTGGGAAACACTTGGATTTAGAATTAGAATACGATTCTCTATAAGTGCATGCATGTCTAAATTCCGCGTTACTCATAGTTAATAGAGAAGTAGAAACTACAAGGTGGACATAACCCTAACTTATTATTCTCTGTGATTAACCTTTACTAAACAAATCATTCATTCGTTACTTTGATATTATTAATTCACGCCTAAATCAAAACTCCCCTTTTCCGTGGAATTTTCGACCAACAGTCTACTAACAATTGCAACACTTAGTGACCAAGTATTCCCTGTGGGATTCGACACCCAACCCAGTTGGGTTCTATATTTGACAGCGACCGCTTACACCTTCTAACGAGAGCTGTAATTTGGGCGTTATCAAATTTTGGCGCCGTTGCCGGGGAATACAGTTGTCAACTAAGTTTGTGATAGTTAATAGACCCTTTGTTCAAAGATTCTTGAATTTTACTTTTTGTTTGTTGTTTTTGTTTTGTTCAGGTTTATTGGAGTGCATGTCAAATACACGAAGTTCTTGTCAACCGTTATTACCTATAAATCCTGAACCACATCTTATTGGCAGAATGGATGCGCAACGAAACCTTGAACGGATGGCTGCTCAACAGGAGCAGGAAAGATTAGCTGCATTGGCAGCTGCTCAAGTGCATCAACAAAATATTGATAGCCCAGGTCGGGCAACAAATCTTGATGAAGAGGACCTGGGTGATGATGAGTTATTAAATCCAAGGCGTGCTGGTGAGGTGGAAGCACCTATGAACAGGAGAGATTGTCAAGCTAGAATGAGACCTGAACGCCGAGATGTGCAGGCCCCTTTTGATGATGATGATGATGACTTGGACGGGGCTGGTGCCACAGGGGCTATTATTCCTCCACCCTTGGCACCCAGAGCCAAGTTCAATATCACCAGCACCATGATCCAGCTATTACAACTCAAAGGGTTATTTGGTGGACTTGCAGGCGATGATCCGAATATGCATCTGATCAACTTTATCTCAACATGCAAGGCGTTTGACAATCCAGGGGTTGGACAGAATGCGATCCGGCTGCGCTTATTTCCATTATCTCTATCTGGAGAGGCAACTCTATGGTTGAACGGGCTAACTCCTGACTCTATCACTAATTGGAGGCAACTGAAAGACGCTTTCCTAGAAAGATTCTTTCCGCCATCCAAGAGAGCACAATTACGAGATGAGATCAGTAATTTTCGACAGCTTCCAACTGAAGCTCTCCACAAAACATGGGAGAGGTTCAAGAAGAAGCTTATGCGGTGCCCAAACCATCAGATGACCAATATCCACTTGATGGAAATATTATACAGGGCTGTGAACTCAGTGACTAAGCCAGTGGTTGATAATGTTGTGGGTGGGTCATTCATGGACCTTACTTTTATTGAGGCTGGTGATATGTTGGATCGTATGACAAAGCAAAGTAGAGCTTGGCATACCAGGGATTCTGAGGTAGCAAGCTCTACTGTATCTACTGGCATGACAGCAGAACAGAGGCGAAGAGAAGAGGAACGTGACCAAGATATGGCTCACATGAAAACTCAGATGGACCTTCTTACCAAGCATTTATTATCAGGGAAGACAGAAAAGGTCAAGGTTGTTGTATCGCAGGGAAGAGATGAATCCGATTCTGAAGAGGAAGTAAATTATTTGAATAATCAGGGGGGTTTCCGAGGCAATGCCCAAGGAAACCAAGGTCGGAACTATTATGATAAATCTGGATACAAGAATAAGACTGATAGGAGTGGTTTGTATGTTCCTCCTGGAAATCGTGAGGCCGCGACATCTGGCTCTGGGAAGATGTCCATGGAAGATATGATGGCTAAGCTATTAAAAGGAGTGGAGGCAACCAACACGGGAGTAACGGAGGTAAAAAATAATTTGTCCTCAATAAATCAATTGGTTGATTCGCATTCCACTTCAATAAAACAGTTGGAACAATAATTGAGTCAACTATCAGCGGCACTCAATCAAAGAAAAGCTGGCACCCTACCTAGAGAAACCGTGCAAAATCCAAGGAATGATGGATCATGTATGGCTATTACTACCAGGAGTGGTAAGGTGTTGGAAAATCCATCCAAAGGCAAGCAGGTGGTTGATAATACAGAAGAGAATGTGATTGAGGTAGATTGTGATGATTCTGTAGAAGCTGAAAGTCAAAACGTTCATGACACTACAATTAGACGTCACCAGCCTGAAAAGATTGATAATCTGAAGCAAGATAAAAAGGAAGTGGTGGAGAAAACTATTCCCCTTCCACCACCACCTTTTCCTCAGAGACTGAAGAAGAAAGCTGATGACACCAGGTTTAGTAAATTCATGACTATGTTGAAGTAGCTGACTATTAATGTTCCTTTGTTGGAGGCGCTGGAACAGATGCCTGGGTACGCTAAATTCATGAAGGACCTTTTGACAAAGAAGTGGGCAGCAAGCTACGAGCTGGCAGATAATGTTCATCATTGCAGTGCAATTGCCACGAGGTCTTTAGTACAGAAGAAGGCAGATCCTGGTGCTTTTACTATTCCTTGCACAGTTGGATCGTTGGATTTTGCTAAGGCGTTGTGCGATTTGAGTGCTAGCATCAATTTGATGCCGCTATCTATTTACAGAAAGTTGGGGTTGGGCGATCCTTCACCAACCAATATGCGGCTCGTGATGGCTGATAGGTCGGTAAAACGACCTGTTGGTATCTTATATGATGTATTGGTGAAGGTTTCTACCTTCATTTTTTCTGCAGACTTTGTTATTTTGGATTGCGAGGCGGATTCTGAAGTACCCATAATCTTGGGTCGTCCTTTCCTTGCAACAGGAAGTGTGCTTATTGATTTACGAGCCAATGAGCTTTTGTTTCGGATGAATGACGAAGTGGTTCGTTTTGATGTATGCAAATCAATGAAACAACCAAATGATATGAATGTGTTTTCTATAGCTGATGTTTATCATGAGGATGCGAAGGAACTATCGTTAGAAAAGCAGCCTACTGTTGAACCATTGTCTGCTGAGCGTTTGAATTTTGAGCGTGAGGATGTAGAAGATTATGAAGAAACTATTTGTGCTCTAACAGGAATAGGGTCCTATTCTCATGCTCCTAAGAAGATGGACCTTGATCTTAATAATCGATCCTCACCACCAGCAAAACCATCCATTGAAGAGCCACCAGTGCTAGAATTGGAAGATCTACCCAGTCACCTAAAGTATGCATTTTTGGGAAGTGGTGATACACTTCCGGTTATTGTTGCGGCTGATTTAGGTGAACAACAATTAGAGGCTCTCATTTCTGTTCTGAAGAGGTACAAGAGAGCTATTTATTGTACTATTGATGATATAATTGGTATTCCTCCTGGGATATGTATGCACAAGATTCATCTCGAAGAAGATTGCGTACCCACAATTAAGCATCAGCATCGTCTGAATCCATTCAGAAAATAATGCACCATATATCTCGATGAAGTCTAAGTAGTCGAGATGACTATGTCATGCCGCGACAATAAATCAAGCGCTACATGGGAGGCAACCCATCGTTTTAATCATTTTGTTTTACAAGGAGTTTGTTTTTGTTAAATTAAAATCCAAAAAGAAGGGTCGAGCCACGACCAAAACTAAGGCGCTTGGTGGGAGGCAACCCATCCTTCTAATCGTGTTTGTTGTTTTTGATTAAGTGTAGGTGCAAGACGTACAAAGGAGGGGATTAGTCCTAAAATTTTGATTTGAAAATGAGCCATGCTAAGGGTGGTAAGCTAGGAATGATGGAGCAAATGCTATTGGTTAGGCATTGCTTATGCTAATCTAGGCAATAGACAAGGCAAGGCCTATACCATTGCCTATGCTCACTGCCTCACATAGGCAACGGACAAGGCATTGCCTATGCAAATCTAGGCAATACCATAGGCGCCGCCTATGCAAATCTAGGCAATACCATAGGCGCCACCTATGCCATTGCCTATGCTCACTGTTTCAACTAGGCATTGACAAAGGCGTTGTCTATGCCCAACTAGGCATTGACAAAGGCGCCGCCTATGCTAAGCATAGGCAAAGTATTAGGCGCCGCCTACTTATACCTTTTTGTCTCCTAACTCGATTTTACATGGATCAAACCCGACCCATGGCTTAGGCTATAAATAGATCTTCACCCTTAGAACAAAATGCTATTGTTTGCTCCATATAGACGCCGCCCAAGCTTCCCCATTCTCTCAAAATTTTTCTTTTTGCTCATCTAATCTTGCAAGCTCATCTTCCGAATCCATCATCACGTAAGTTATTCTTTTATATTCCGTAGTTGTTGAAATGCTACGTTTATAATGATTTATTAGATTTTGAAGTGGTGTGGTGATTAGAATGTGGTTGGTTTGTTATGATACATCTAGTTGAGTGAAAGAATACGTGTGGGTGTTCTTGACTTTGTTCCGACTTGTATTTGATTGTTATACACTGTCATAGTTTTATGAAGCCAAAATTGTGAAGTTAGTACATAATCTTGTAAGTTGAAAGCTTGAATGTTTGAATAACTCGTTCGTCGAGATAAAGATCATGATTGACCACAAGCATGAGACGTGGTGATTATTTCTATGCATTAACTTGATACAATCTCTATGTGGTGGTCTTGTTCAAAAAGTGCATTAATCCAATGAAATAACGTTGGAAAGGATAGTCAAGATTACATGAGAATATGAATGTGCTAAACATGTTGTTGGAACATATCGCCTAAATGTATGTCGATGAAGTCTAAGTAATCGACATCACTCACTTAATTAGTCTTGGCAAACAAATTAAGTGTGGGGTGGAGCCATTACTATTTGTCTTTCGATTGAATCTTCTGAGATGAAGCTAACATGACTCTATTGTGATCTCAGGTAGAATGGCATCGAAAGAACGACAAGGAAAAGAAAAAGTGTCCACCTCGCAGAAAGGTCAGAAAAGGGGAAGAAAATATCAAGCTGAGTCCTCCTCTCTACAAATACCTCGACGCACTTTTGGGATAAAGTGGGTCCTAGAGCAGGAAGGAAAGGAGTGGTACAAGAACAACAAAGTGAAAAAATGTGTTCACATGGATTTGATGCAGAAGGAGAGTCTAGCAAAGAGAGAGCCCCGCATTTTGGCTAAAATCATGGCGTTAAATCTTGATTTCATTTTTTGAGATATGGGGGAATGCAATCTTGATCTAACGCGAGAGTTCTATGCCAATTGGTCCCCAAAGACTACCGGAAGTGAAGTGAAGATTCGGGGCCAAGTCTTGCAACTGAATGCAGAGTTTTTCAACTCTTTTCTGGGTCTTCCATCTGTGGATCCATCACCGCTCAAGGAGCTTTATCACAGACCTCCCTACAGGGCAATCAGACACACACAGTGTGGAACAAGGTCAATGGCATGGTGGATTCGTCACAAAGATAACGGTCGGCACAATAACTTCCCGTATGCTTCCTTGAACAGAGAAGCTCGTATATGGTTGAGGATAGTCAACTCTTGCCTAATTCCTGGGACACAGTACACAAAGATCACACGTGATAGAGTATGCTTGGTGTACGCGCTGATGACGAATATTCCCATCAACATTGGTGCGGTTATACGATCGTCAATGCGTAAGGCTAGGCTGCACAAAAGGTCCTATTTCAGCTTTCGCAATTTGTTGACTGCGATCTTAAGGAAGGAGCACATTGAAGAGGAACCTGCAGATCATAAACTTCCACACAACCCGAAGAAGGTTGATCTTACGAAAGTTAAAGAGCCTGAAACTGGTCATGGCATCAACCTTACCACTGCAGAGCGGCATGCTCGAGATGAAAGCTTTTTTTGCCATCTATATGGCATGACGAGGTTTACCATGATGAGTGGGGGTCGTATTCCGACTGATGCAGAGCTCCAGCAGTTGGACTATGACTACCCAATGAATGAGCATGCGCGGGCTATGTATGGAGTAGGGGTACATTTTGAAGAAACTCTCGATGATGACGTGCCGACTGACGATGATCGCCGACTGCCAGACTCAGACGTGGAGGACAAATATGATGAAGACGACTCTAATGATGATTTCGACGCAGGGGGTATGACCCCAGACATAGAGGAGGAGTCCGACTAATCAGGTTTTCCTTATTTATTTTCCACTGAGGGCAGTGTGTCCCATCTAAGTGTGGGGTGTTGGTATTTGTATGATGTATTGTACTTCTTTGCCTACAATTTATTCTTGTTCTTGTTTGTTAGTTAGTTAAATTCTAGATTTTTTTTTTAGATTTTGCATGAAATTGTTCTGATAGACGGCATGGTAGTATACCAAGAGTTTGTGCTAAATCATTACTATTGAGACATTTAGGCTCTACGTGTGACTCACTGTGTGATAATTGTGTGGTTTAATTCATTCATCTGTTGGGTCAAGAGTCTATACTGCTCCCAATAAAGTTGACCATGTGCCTTGTGTGTGAGGATATAGTATATTCTGTGTTGTGACTGATGCTAGAACTTGCCTGGTGTGTGTGTAAAGCGAAATAAAGAGTGTGAGTTTAGGAGATGATTTAGGCATTTCTTTGGCAGCCTGTAATTGTTTACCTTCTTTTTACCTACCTTTGTACATCATCCTAGTGAACCCCTTTTGAGCCTTTAGCTATTTTCTTTGACAGCCTCATATGTAACCTAATCCATTTTTTTTTTCAAGACCATAATTTGATCCAAATTCCTAAGCGCTTTAAATTGTAGAGTCATGTGACAAAATAAGAGAAAATTGGTGACAATAATGTCTCAGAGTGTATTGGTGCTTGGAAATGTTGTGAAAAAGAGTGGCTATCATAGGGATGTTTAAAAAAGAAAAAAGAAAAAAAATAGTTGTGTTTATGATTGAATAACAAATTAGGTGAAAAGGGGTTGGTAGATGAAAGGAAGGTAGAGTGGTTGTTAAGAGTTGGTGTATATGACATATTGTAGTGTATTAAAGCGCTTAGGGAACATAGTCACTATTTCTGGCCAAAATAGTCCTACATGTCCCTTAGCCTACATTACAACCTGTAAAGACCTATTTGATCCTAAGCTTAGCATTCTGATATTAGTAGAGCATTACACTAAGGGCAAGCATATGGTCATCAGTTGCAATATAAGAATTCTTTGTGAGAGTGAGAGCAAGGAGAGTCTTATACCCATGTTTCGAATAATGCAAAACTTTTGAGTGATTATGGGTGATATCTTGTGTGAGACACACATGGTTGATGATATTTGGGTAGTGTTATATGATTCTTTGTGGCTTAACTTGTGGATACGAATTAACCATCCTCACGAGTCTATGTTGGAGGTTGAATTGTTTCTAGGAGTGATCAAGAAACCTACTCTTTGTTAATGATTGTCGTGCATGTCTTGTTGAATATTTCGTGTTGCTATTGTGAAATTCTAGTTAGATGTTTACATGGACGTAATATTTTGTTCGAGGACGAACAAAGCTTTAAGTGTGGGGTGGTGATGTTGGGCGTATTTATACCCCTAAGAACCATAATTTACCCATATTTTAGCTAAGTTTTGAGGATAGAATATATAATTCCTGCACTTTTAGTCCATTTTCCTTTAAGTGAGCTAACTTATGTGATTAGCATGTTTTCAGGTATTAATGATGAAGATTTCAGCACTTTGTGGACCTTTGGGCAGCAAAGGAAAACTTCATATAAGAGGGAAGGCAGCGTTTGAAAGCTGTTGGACTGAATGTGACGCATGGAGAATTTGTCCCGGGCAAAATTAGTATTTCTAAATACTTAGGGATGCAGCAGTAACTTAGTAGACAAGGATATTATAAAAACCCTATTGCTGAATTTTTCAGCAGCATTTTTTATTGATCAATTATCATTAGTCATTATTCAGTTTACAGATTCTGTAAGTTTTGGACAGAGAAACACGGCTCACACTTGGAAACGGCTAGAGAAAAAACGTTATTCTCTTTATGACGCTAAGATCACTTCCATCGCCAAGATTGTTCTAGGTTGTGGTATGATGATTATGTCTATTTTGATTTTCGTCGTATCCATGAGTAGCTAAAGTTCTCTGTTAGGGTTATGGAAACCTTGTAAGATACTATTTGTTGCTATGAGTTTGTGAATTCTTGATGTGTATGCTACTTATATCATTACTCTCTTCTTTTTAATTAAATTCTCATGGTTGCAAACATAGAGAACATGCCATTATAGCATTAACTTGTTCGGGAGAAAAGTTACATGTTTGGAAAAGAGAGTGTGACAAGGAAATAGGGCTTCTAGCCTCTATTTACACGTTAATGCCTTAACCGGATTAACTTCTTGGAGAATTTGTACCATTTGTTATACACTTTAGGCTCGGGAGAACTAAAGTGAAATAAATCCTTGATGGTTGGGAAACACTTGGATTTAGAATTAGAATACGATTCTCTATAAGTGCATGCATGTCTAAATTCCGCGTTACTCATAGTTAATAGAGAAGTAGAAACTACAAGGTGGACATAACCCTAACTTATTATTCTCTGTGATTAACCTTTACTAAACAAATCATTCATTCGTTACTTTGATATTATTAATTCACGCCTAAATCAAAACCCTCCTTTTCCGTGGAATTTTCGACCAACAGTCTACTAACAATTGCAACACTTAGTGACCAAGTATTCCCTGTGGGATTCGACACCCAACCCAGTTGGATTCTATATTTGACAGCGACCGCTTACACTTTCTAACGAGAGCTGTAATTTGGGCGTTATCACATAACGTACCTGCAATTATTTATAATTGATAAGTGTACAAAGGCGGGGTAAGATATTATATTTATAATTTCTACGGTATCCACTATAATTTTAAGTTTGTAGAAGTGATGGTGCTTAGTTTATTGCAATCCTCATAATTGAGTCATCAGTTCCTACATAATAGAGCTAATCCCTGCTTGGTTTGTAGATGATGCAGCTATTACATCCATGTGTAGGAAAATTATAGCAGTTGGGACTCTTCTAGAGGGCTAAAACACCAATGTAATCAAGCTATTGGGAAAACATCTTGCTACTGTAGCTAAATAGAAGAATTTCATACTTATGGAATTTGCAATATTTATGTTTGGGAGCAGGTGGACGTAATCAAAGATATTTTTGTTACAGACAGCCCATAGCTAGGTGCCAGGGTATAAAAGGGATAAGAGTAAGGGAAGGTAGTGAGGAGAGAGTTGGTGACATCCTTACATGAATATGGTTTCAACCATGTAGAGGGCATTGGTAAAGCATTAATTATGTGAAGTATTTTCCCAAAGCAACTAAATTTCTCCCACTAATGTTGAACATTAATTCAAGTGGTGAAGATATGGGATATAAATTTCGGAGAGAAGAGGCAAATGGGACACGTAGGACATGTGACCATGCCAATGTGATATAAGAACACAGTGGTTAGAAGTTTGTAATGACTAACCAGCCACAAAAATGTCTTAAGCCTAGGTGGTAAGTGTGTTTCCAGATCCAGGTATGGCTATTTGGTGCTTTTGGATCAAGAGGGAGAGCCTTATAACAAGAATTAATGGAGAAAGTACCCGTGAGAGTTAAGCCCTAGATTTTTTATGCCTTGCTAGTGTTGGAGAGATGTGGAATTATTTATATGTTGCTTGAGTGGATAAGATAGGACAAATACATATGAGAAGTATTAGACTTTGATAAATGGATGCTAGAGGACACAAATGCGTCCACATCATGCTTATGCAAAGGGCCGTGGATAAGATGCCGAAGGATAATATCGTGACCATCGCCAAGGGTCATCCAGAAGTGGACATGATCACCAAAGTAGATTTGCCACACTGATCCTTTTTTCCAAGTATTCCATCCTCTAAGTATGGCGTTCTAACTATGAGAAAGCAGGCTTCTATTATCACCATTAACAGGTGCATAATTGAGAGAAGCAATGGCCTGATAGCTTTCTCTTAGTATTATCAAGAAAAAATTGGAAATCTCTAGTCTTAGGGGTTGATTGGAAGAGGGAAAAATCTAGGTATTTGTCAAAGTGGTTACCTTGATGGATATTAAAACGAGATAGGATTTGGTCCTTCTCCCATTGGGTGCAATATTCGGAGAAGACAATCCTAGACTTTTGGTAATTAATCTATTGGCATGAATATGTATTGAAATTGTTGATGTGGTCAATAATGGTGTTGCAACTCGTAAGAGTAGTTCTGGAGGCTTGAATGATGTCATTCATAAAGAAAATATGTGAAATGGGAGGTGAACGCAGACTGATATATATGGTTGCCAAGATAGATGATCAACCACTATGTTAATAATTTTGGAGAACATTTTTATACAAAGAAAATACAAATAAAGGTATAAGGGGTCTCCTTTGCGCATATCTCTGGACAGATAAAAGTATAGTGTGTGCGCGTTATTGAAAATAATTGAAATGCAACTAAAAGTGATGCAACTCATTATTAGCCATATAGCAATGGTGAGAAGTCAAAAGAGTGAAGAATGTTGTTAATGAAACACCATTTGTACCAATCAAATGCTTTTCCAAAGTCAATTTTTAGAGCCATAATTGAGCATTTTGATTTGGACAATTAGAGTAGTGAGCAAGTTCTTGGACAATTATCGCAACTCATCTATTATGATGGAAGGCTGATTGTGTGTGGTGGATTAGTTTGTGCATAAATGGTTTAGTACAATTAACTATGTAATTGGTCAGAAGCTTATAATCTATGTTACATAAGCTGATGGGCCTATAGTGGGCAGGAGAGAATGGTCTTTGTGTCTTTAGGATAAGACATAAGAGCGTGTCATTAACTTCTACCAAGATTACCCTGTTGAGAAAATATTCTTGCAAAAGTTAGATACAACTCTCCTATCAGCGCCAACATTTTAAAAAATTAAGACCTAGTCCATCGGGGACTGATGCTTTTGTTGGTTGGAAAGAATGCAAGTCCATAATGATTTCAAAATTAGTCAAAAGGGGTTTCAAGGGCAAAGTAGTCTTCATTGAAAAGGTTGTGAAAGGGAATTGTTTTAAAGGACTTCCGAGAAGAGCTGTGACCTGTAGTGTAGAGATAAGCGTAGTAAGTTATAAAATGTGTTCGAACTTGACTAACTCGGGGGATGTATCCATAAGAATTCACCTATCCCAATAACAAAAAAACCTGACTTGAATGATATGCTACTCAGTTGCTTGAGGAATCTTAAAGACTAGCAATATGATTTCTTCACCGACGCTTTGAGGGTTGAAAGATGAAAGAAACAAATGTTGGCATCATCTTTATTAATCCAATAAATCCTAGAGTTTAGCCTCCAAAACTCCTTCTCAAACTGAAGGATGTGGTTGAAATTAGAAACTAGTGTTTATTCAACGTTTTGTAAGAAATGACTCGTGGAGTAGTGGGAGATAATTAGAGCCTACTGGCCTATCAAGAAAGGTTTTTAATGGTGGAAAGTTTTTCTAAAAGTATGTTTGTTCAAATACACTAATTTCTCAGTTAGGTCATAAATAGAGCAAGCTATATTTTGGCTTGCAGTGCACACATCATGGACTACTGAGCAGAATTCACTTGGTTCAGCGAGCTCACTGGAGATGTAGGTAGTATGGGATGCTACATTATGGATGATCCATGTTCTTGCATAATCCAATATGGGTAAATCCATGGGATTAGAGATTGATATAGAGGATAGAAGGGCATGTCCATTAAGGAGTGAGATGTCGGGTAAGGATGGCAAGTTGAAGGATTTATCCAATATGGGGATAAGAGAGAGGCACTTGAAGTGGATTCCATTGTGATACCGAAACAATCACTACTAGTACTGGGTGTAAAGGCCCATGGCTACTTAAATTCCTCCTATCACAATTTGTGCAAGTCGAGTTGCTTCTGGAGGCAAAAAACATTTCCTGGCCACTGACTGTCATAATGCAGCTAAGTGCATGATTTTGAAGACTCAGTTCCAAGTATGATTAGGGTATCATGATGTTCATCAGAGATTAGGTGTTGTAGACCACTGGACCTTGCTGTGTATTTAGGGGTAGTGCTTGAGTTTTGAGTGGTATTAGGAGTCATAAGAAAATTAGTCGAGATGTTTAAGATTTAAGGATGAGGTATTAGTTTTGCTCATGTGAGAGAGAATGATTATGGGGTCTTGCTCCTATATGGATGTAAGCTTGTTGAAACGTATATGGAGAAGTGGATGGGATTAAAAAGGGTTAGTAACTGATGGAGTTAAGACGACGTGGCTATTTTATGAGAAAGAGATAAAGGCTGTGGAGTTTGACAAGTAAATGTTGACTTCCCCTGGTTGCCTGAAAATTGGACAATTTTCCACTTTGAGCCTCCTCTAATCTCCTGTAGAATGATAGTGCGAAGAGGGAGGTGAGATGGTACCAGAAAGGAGAGCAATAGCGGGAGCTATAGAGTGTGGGCAATAAGATTATTTGTACGCAATTCATCTACATCCAAGATATAAATTTTAATACCCTCGTAAGGAACAGTTGGAGATAGGAAACAATGAAAATATCAAATTTCAATAGCTGCTCTATCAGAACTTTGATATAAATACGAGTGTATCTTCTCCGTGATGCAGTGAGAGTTCAAGTATATACTTTAACACGTCCTTAAAATATCTTCATCATAGAATTTCACTAGAAGTACAGAGATTCAAATCCAAACAACCATGAAGGTAACTTGGGCATTACAAAGGGCAAATTTAGGCCTCTAGCATCACACAGAGATAAAATGGTTCAAGATAAACCATGGACCCTCTTGAAGTGCAAGTATCATGTTCTCCTATTTGATGAATTTGATTAAGGGGAAGTCATTGCCCAAGTTAAATCAAGGAGAAGTATTTAATAGGTTTCTAGAGGGTCTGTAGTTTTTGCTTTAGTAGCAAGTAGTTAACTTTCTTCTTGTATAATTTGAAAATAACGGACTATTTACATCAAGAGTAGATTATCTCTTTTTCCACAACATAAATAGGAATAAAATTGTTAGGGGTTGCTTCTGCTACAGTTTCTTAGACGTGTCGATGTGGCAATTGAGTATCTGTGAAGAGATTTTGGGCAGTTGAGAGTTGTTCAGCAGTTTGCGCAGATAGGACTTTTCCTGGTATGCTTTGGCGGTGTCTAAGATTATGTTAGTGGAAGGTTTGGGGTCGGGGGGCGGGGGCTAGAAAAATAAGGAGGAGCGATCGGCAGTGTGTGAGGAGCAGTCATTCTATGGTCGGGAGAGAAGGGAGAGTGTCTCTTTCTAAGTCATTCTTTTTTAATATCCACTATCTAAACTAATTTAAAAAATATTTACAAAGTAGATTATAATTAATATTTTTATGTGTGTGTATATGTATATATATATATATAATATTATGTTGGTTTGGTTTGTGTGTGTTTTACCTTTTTCTTTGTTGATACCAAACCAAACGAAGTGTAGTGAATTTTTTCCCTAATGCCAAATCAACAAAACCAAAACACAGTTGATTTAATTTTTTTGGTTTGACCTAGTGTCAGACCCAAAATCTCGAGGTCATGATGGTACCTACCCGATCCAACCTTGGTAGGTAAACCCAACATAACAAGATAGAGTAAATCAAAAGAGGATCAATTAATGAAAGAAAAGATCAAGACTTTAGGATAAAGTCAAACTAAAAGTAATAACAAAATAATATTATCTGGACAATACAACTTGAACATCCCCAAAATATAGTCTCATGAGTAAGAGTGACTCTATATTATCATAAATGTCAAAAAAAGGGGAAGAGGGATTGGAAAACAACAAGTTGAAACAGTGAAAATCATGCAGTTGTAAATTGCTACAAAAAAAACTGTAGTGAAGAAAGAGAAGCTGAAACTTTGAGAGTGTTTTCTATTTTCAGGATGGATACAAATGTCTAATGTCATCTCTTATTTATGCTTATGTAGGGATGGTTCTAGATACTATAAATCTAGAGTGTTCTTATACAAATATCTCTCTCCAATATCTAGCACCCTCTAGATCTTTCCTTTCTAGACTACACCATTCCTACATATCTAGATATTTATTTCTACACCATTCCTTTCTAGATTCTTCTAACTAGAATTACATAAATATCTAGATATTTCTTCAACATGATTATCCTAGAAATTTCACTAGACTATTCTAGAGACTTAACTAGAATTTTATGATTCCAAAAAACCTACTTTAATATTTTAACACTCCCCCTTAAAGTGATTTTTTGGAAGTTATCCCAAACTTGCTGCAGAAGAACTCAACCGAAGCTTTGAACTATGCCTTGGTGCCTTGTACTTTTTTCCCGACTCCTTTAACTTCTTCAAATAATGAAATTTTTCTACCATCAGTTGGTCCTGCAAAGATATGTGTACAAACAAAAGTTTTATCTCTGTAACGTACCGACTTCACAATATTTCCTTTTGGTCTTTGTGAACCAAGTGAGTCATCTCCTTGTTGAGTTTCATGTTGTTGAGTTTTCGAGCTCCCTCTTTCTCCGAACTCCTCAACAACTATATTCTTTAGGGAATTATTTTTATTAATCAGGGCAAGCTCCTCCTCCATTGCGGAAATCCAAGCTTCATGACTTGCTGCTTCTTCAAAAGAAGATGGTTCCATGAGAGCAAAATTGCATTGCTCATAAGCTTCAGGTAGTGACCTGGTCTTCAAAATCATTTGCGAATTTAGAGCTGCAACTAAAGTACTCCCATCTTGGTTCTTGTAATGACCGAATCTTTTGTGCCAAAGCCAAGTATCACTCATTTCAACATTGAAAGAGCAACTTTTTGTAGAATAGCATGAAATTGGAAAGGAATTACCAATCATGCTAATTTTAGCTACTTCACAACCTTTAGGATCATAAATGACACATTTTTTATCCTTAAAAGTAAGTGAATAATTGTTGTGAAGCAACTGAGCAACACTCAACAAGTTTTTAGTCAAGCTTGGCACATAAAGAACATCGTTTATGATTTTCATACCTTCGTCTGTGGGGAATTTCACTGATCCTCTTCCTTTAGCTTGCACCAATGCACCATCTCCAAGCTTCACTTTGGTCCTATCAGACTTGTCCAAGCTACAAACAGATTTTTATCAATCGTCATATGCATTGTGCACGCACTATCGACATACTAATTATATCGATTAACACGTGATGTGTGAGAAGCCATAAATACCTTCTCCTTTATTTTTTTCAACTTGGTGATCTTCCGCAAAATTTACTCATTGGGAAGACTGACCACTTTGAGTTTGCTTTTGCCTGCAATACTTCTTAATGTGCACATACTTCTTGCAGTATCTGCATTGAATAGGAGACCTCTTGGACTTCTACCAACAATACTTCTCCAAGTGGTTTGTCTTATTACAAATACCATAAGGTGGAAATTTTCCTCTCCTCGATGATTCACCTTGGTATCCACCAGATTTCACCTCTCCAAAGTGGTCTAAAGAGACTGTTTTGCCTTCCTTTTGATGCTTGAATTTATGCCTTACTTGAAAGGCATCTTCGACTGTTCCTTCACTTCTCATAGTTACTTGTTGCTCTTGGATTTGCAACTTAGAGATCAGCTCAGCTATTGAAAGAGAAATCAAGTCACAAGACTCTTCAATAGCTGAGATTTTTTATTCAAACTTGTCCGGAAGGCTGACCATGATCTTCTCTACAACCTTCTGATCTGGAAAGTTTTCACCAAGTATTCTTATTTGGTTCACAATATCCATCAGCTTGGAAGAGTATTCTTTCACACTATCTGAATTCTTCATCTTTAAGAGCTCAAACTCTCTCTTCAAAGCTAAGACCTTAACGAACTTAACTCTGTTGTTGCTTTCAAACTCCTCCTTTAGCTTATTCCAGGCTTCTTTGTCTGTCTCACAAGCCATAATCCCTGTAAACATCACATCTGTAAGGCTTGAATGTATGCAAGTGAGAGCTCTTGGAGATTTAGTCACCAACTCATCATGCTTTTTGATATCATTGAGAGTTGAGTTGTCTCTCAATGGCTGGACAGTAGGTTCTCCTCTTTGAACGACATCCCACAAGTTGATAGAATTCAAATAAGCCTTCATTTTAATGGCCCAAATATGGTAAAAAAATTTCGAGAAAATCGGAGGATCCTTTATTGGTTGATTTTCTAGTGCCATGTTTTTTCAGCAAATAGATCCAAGAAAAGGAGCTAAAATTAAGATGAGCCAATCAACGAAAACAGATTCAGATCCCGTAAGAAATGGGCTCTGATACCATGTCAAAAAAGGGGAAGAAGGATTGGAAAACAACAAGTTGAAACAGTGAAAATGATGCAGTTGTAAATTGCTACAAAAAAAGACTGTAGTGAAGAAAGAGAAGCTGAAACTTTGAGAGTGTTTTCTATTTTCAGGATGGATACAAATGTCCAATGTCATCCCTTATTTATAAGATACAAATGTCCAATGTCATCCCTTATTTATACTTATGTAGGGATGATTCTAAATACTATAAATCTAGAGTGTTCTTATACAAATATCTCCCTCCAATATCTAGCACCCTCTAGATCTTTCCTTTCTAGACTACACCATTCCTACATATCTAGATATTTATTTCTACACCATTCCTTTCTAGATTCTTCTAACTAGAATTACATAAATATCTAGATATTTCTTCAACATGATTATCCTAGAAATTTCACTAGACTATTCTAGAGACTTAACTAGAATTCTATGATTCCAAAAAATCTACTTTAATATTTTAATAATAGAATACGAGTACACAAATGTCTATCTCTGAAGTAAAATAAAAAGTAAGGACATAGGTAAAATAGATGAAGGTGGGAACACGCTCTAGACGAGGAACTCACCACGAACTCAATAATCTAGAAGTTGCACGATCATGATCAATAGATACCACTCAAACTAGTATCTGCACCAAAAGGGTACAGAAAATAGGAGTTAGTACGGTCCACTTGTACTCAATAGGTATCATAGACCAACCAAGCTAAGTAGACAACTAAAATAAGTAAAATAACTACGAGTGTTGTAAGTGTCTTCACATAGAAGAGTCCCACGCTGAACAAGCCACACAATTACAATAGAGGATTCAATCTCAACAACAATACATACAAATAAATTCCACATTTTGAAAAGATATCCAAAACACATATCACCCAAATAAAATAAATGAATATAGTGCAACATGATGATATGGAGTGAATTCAAGACCAAATGCTCACTTTATATACACTTTCCTAGCCTAAACTTCAAGGAGAGAACCCATGGAGGTTTCGCAACCCATATACTAATCACAATTTCATCAATCAACCTTTTCAGTACTTCTCTCAGTTAAGACATTTTATAAAATGGTTCATTTTTATTCACAAAGAATCGAAGTTCTATAGTAGTACCAATTCCATAAGAATGAGTGGTGAATAAGTATGAATGATTATGGAAAAATCAACAATGTAAAATAATTAGATCAACAATGGTATAAATGAACCCGTCACCCAAATCTCAGTAATCATGATATAAGTCCCTCATGGCAACACAATAGTAAAGAACCATTTAATACACTAATAAAGTCAACACAAGCCCCAACTCGAGCATCACAATGATAACAAGATCTTTAATGAATTATAAAGTCAACACAATGCTCCTACTCGTTCTTCAAAGTGATAATAAGCTCTCTAATCAATATAAAGTTAACAAAAGCCCCACCTCTAGCATCACAACAATAATAATTAACGCCAAATAATACATAAAAATGCTCTCTCTCGCATATCAAACCCCAACACCTCCTAAACCCTAGCTACCACCCGCATGGCTAATACCACTAATGGTCAGCCATCGGTGGTGGCTGGCTAGATTTTCTCACTCATTTTTGAAGAGATCTTCCCTATCCTATATCACCTAACATACAAACCAACCCTAATAATTTGCCTAACTATCCTAGAAAGCCTATCGAGATATCAATTTCCATAGAATGAAAAAATGATCTAGTTGACAGTGGAAAAGGAAAAATAAAGTATGTAGATTTGATAAAGCCAACTAATACATCACAAAAGAAGATGGGGATCTCAGATTCAATTCCTATCAAACAACCTACGACTATTAATGAAGTTCATCTAGTGACCTGGACTAAGAAGAAGTATACAATATCTATAATATGGATAACCTAGAATATGCAGTCATGGGAAAATTTTCCTATGGGTGGCTAGATTTAGAAGATTTGAGAGTCTAAATTCCTAAACAAAGCAATATTGAAGGGGATTTCAAGTTATTATTGTTGAGAAATAGACATATTCTAATGAAATTTAGCCATATGGAGGACTTTGTGAACATTATGACTAAAATATTTCCTATACTATAGCAAAGGATGGTTTAGCCTATCAAATAAGGCCATTAACATATGATGCAAACTTTAAACTGGAGAAGGAAACAACGCATGCTATTGGGATAGATATCTCTCCCTAACTTGCTCCCCACTTTTTTTATAAAGGATTCTATTTTCTCAATTGCATTAGCTGTGAGTAAGCCATTGCATCTTGATGTGGAACTATAAAAACAACAACATAGTTATGTGATGGTGAAATTCCAGGTTGATTTAATAGCCAAGATCCTAGAGCTTGTCAAAATAGTAGTGGTTGATAACAAGACCAATGAGGCTAGAGTGGAATTAAGTTGTATGACTTTCTCTTTAAATATTGTTTGAATTGCAAACTTCAAGGACAAAATAAATATCATGTAAAAGTTTACATCCCAAATTGAAAAAGACCGCAAAAAGTGAGCAGATTGGGTTGACTACTGATAAAGAGAAAGACTATGAGCAGCAAGGGTGGATAATCATGACAAGGGGAAATTTTGAATAAAAATTACAAAAGGTGGAATCCCTAGAGTAGGAGGTTCATGCAAAATGATTTAGATAAACTCTTAAGTTAGACTGCAACTATTTTTACACCATTCGATTATAAGAAAATCACCACATCAAATGCTTTTGAGGTATTAAAAAATGGAAAGGAAGAAGAAAGGGCTAATAATGCCAACAAAGATGCAATACAAAATATAGTAATTAATAGACAATAGCAAGAGTAGTAACATGGGGCAATAGCATATAGATAAAATTGTAATTAAAAAATAGATACAAGGAATTTTTCATCTATAGCAACAATAACAACAGACACATAATCTGAAAGGTAAAACATTAGATAGCATTGAGGAGGTACAAGCTAGTCTGGAAAAGTCATAGCCCAGTAATGTAACAAAATACTCAGGATCCGCAGGATCAACATAATAAACTAGTTAGCACAAGTAATTGTATAGATATAGATAGAAAAATTGAAACATAGATCACAAAATGGGGAATGGAGGATGAATAGACCCTGGGTTAAATCTGGTGCAATTCCGTAAAGATTAGGATTTATCTCAATCTATGTACCGTGAACCACTACAGGTGTCTATGACAAATAACTATATGATATAGATGTAAGTACTTCTCCTGTTAATAGGGTTAGTTACTATCCAGTGCTAACTATAAAAGTTTAAGAGACTAAAGGAGTAGTAAATAAGGTAGTAGAAGTTATACCTAAATCACAAGCAGTGCTGCCATATAGTCCAATATCCCCAATACAAGCCCTGCATAAGGTAGTGTCACATCAGGAGAGAAGTAGGTCTATATCCCCAGACCATGTCAAAAGAAAAAAAAATTAAAATAACAAAGTTAATATAAGTAACAAGCCAATCAGGGTGGTTCTCTGTGTGTGTGAAGACTTATCATAAATGAGTCACAAAGCCTTGTTTTAAAATATTAGGTCTGTGATAACTCCTCATTCTTTCCATAGGTTTAGATTCTTCATAAACATCATAAATGTTTTCTAATTGCTTTGATGAAATAATTTCAAGAACCAATACAATCTAGGTTTATTAGAGAAGATTAGGCACACATGATGCAAATTATAATCAAAATGGCAAATGTTGTGTCTTTGTACAGGATCAGGTTTAAGTAGGGTTTATCTCTGATTGAGAATAACAACTAACTCTACAACTTACTTTCAAGATGGAAATTTATATTCACAACTTTAATAGATGCTAAGTATATGCTAAGTGTGATTCTCTAGAGAGGTTAGCTCTAAGGAAGGACATATATTTTGTAGGTTACAATTTGAATTTTCTATCCTATATTGTAGTGATTTTAAATTTTATAATGGGGAAAAAGAGAAGATTAATAGCTTGCCAATTTATCCTTGTGAATATGAGGACTTTGCATTTTGCATTAATTCTTTTGAGTTATTTGATATTAATTTTAAAGGTGGTCCATTTACTTGGTGGAGTGGGAGAGCTGATGAAGCATGAATATTCAAAAAACTTGATAAAATTGTCACTAATCATGCTTTTTGGATATTTTTTTAGGGGTTGAATTATAACATGTATCCAGGACTGATTCTGATCATGCCATTTTATTATTTTCTTGTGGGGGACAATCTCTGCATTTGTTAGGCCTTTTAAATTTCTGAAGTTTTGGTTGAACGTGAAGATTTCAAGGATATAGTGAGAAGCAACTTGGAAACATCAAATTCTGAAGATGTATTTATTAGGTAAAACAAAAGATAAGGAATACCAACTTAGATTTGTCTACTTGAAGAAGAGATAGTTTTGGATACATATTCAACTCCTTATCGAGGCGGAGATTTTTACAATCAAAGAAAAGTAATTTGAAAAACATCCTACATCAGCTAATAGGATAGTTTTAAAAAGGGCTTAGGCTGAACTTCAAATGTATTTGCATTATGAGGAGGAGTATTGGAGGCAAAAATTGTAGCTAAATGGTTTATTAAAAGAGATAATATAACACCACAAATTTTTTCCTCTGAAAATTTCTTAAGTTTTGAGCTTACTGCTCAGACTACGGCTTACCTAATGAGTTGTAAGGTCTCCTAATGGGTTGTAGGGCTCGACTCGATGGGTGGACAGTAAGGGTGGCCCATGTTTCTGCTTTGACTACTAATGGGATGTCATGAGTCGTAATGACTCTATACGGGTCGTAGGGTGCTTTCTGTATCCAAACAAGAGTAGGTGCCTAATGTCACTGTTATGGTTACGACTAAAACCCTACAAGGCATAAGGTTCATGTACGAGTCTTAGGGGACGACTCATAGGGTTAACGGTGAGAATTCCCCATGTCTCTACCCAGACTATGAGTCATGGCGACGACTCGTAACTAGACATCATGAGTCGTGACGTGACTCGTAGTCACTATTTTTCCTATGTTTTAATTGGGGGCACTTTGGTCAATTTTTGTTTTCCCCAATTGTGACCCACGACCTTAAAATAATTTTGGGACCTTATTATCACCCAAAAACATAATCAAACACACTCTTAAACTCTCTCAAATCCCTAAGTCAAGAACAAGTTAGAGTTTCTCAAGGTTGATCATTTAGAGTTTTCAAGTGGTGATTTATATCTATAATTATGATACTTTCAGGCATGTACCTCTCCCCTTAAACTTGTTTTACTTGAAGCATGTGTTTAAATGGCTATTCATATGGGTTTGATTATGGATTTTGATTTAGGTTGAAGGTGTTGGACGGATTGTTACTTGATTTGCATTCCCATGGTTTTAATGCAAGTGTTCATGTTTGTTCATATTTTATTTATGTATTTTAAAACCCATTAGGGTGCATGGGTATGGTGAATGGGATGGGGGTCGAGGTATTCCTCCAATTTGATGATTTTAGTTTGGAATTTGGTTTTGCAAATTGTGTTCCCTCAACTCACTCACATAATTGGATTTGAATTATGGTTAATCACATGATTTGGCTTACTTCCCTAAACTATTGCATTTCATAAATAGTTAAACGGCTAAAAAGGGTTTTGAAGTCCTTATTGGCCATGTTTTTTATTTTAATCTTGATTTAGTGAAAGAAGGGTGGCGTGGCATTCCCGCAACTTGATTTAATAAATAAAGGGGGTTGTGGCATTTCTCCAAGTTGATGAAATTGGTATGGCATAATTATAAGCTTGCAAGTGTAATGGTATACCGACACCTGTGGTTGATGCCTTAATGTATGATCCTTGTTTAATAAATGTGAATGTCTAAACTATATTAATTGGTCTTAATAGGGATTGTGTAGCTTACTGTAAAGGTGTAAGTCCCATGGAGGACGAACACTGAAAACCACGTTTACCAGCGTAGGGGTCTTGATGACCGTGTGCATAGTTTATACTATATATATGTATCTTAGATAGGTGTGGGGTTGGGGCATTCCATGATATTTCATAATACCTCAGTTTGTATGGCTAACATATACTAAGACCCTTTTAGCAAGGTGAGAGCTAGACTCATATATCTATGGGTAGACATTCCAGGCTAATGTTTTACTTTTATACTAAGCCTTGTTCCCAATCCCGACATATTATATATATATATATATATATATATATATAACTATGTGCATTAGTTTTTGAATTGTTTTGGACTGACTTGATCATGGCATTATTTTATCCCTTTCCTGAGTTACATGCTAGCGCTCACCCTGCTAACCATCTCCAGATGCTATATCCTCATGAGATGTAGGGAACGAACACACTTATGCTTTTCTTGTATAGTGTTAGGTAATCCCTAGATTGCTTGTGAGTTAGCTTGAAGTGGTGAGCTTACATTCTTACGAACACCCTTATTTCATGTTTTGGTTTCACTACGTCATAGATTATATTTTAATTTTCTTTTGGCTATCATCAAGGGCATGTATCGACTTACATTAATGTTGGTTCTTAGGGGCTTGTGGATTACTGTGGATTGTAATGGTTGTTGAAATTCTTAAATTCCTTTCAAATCTAATTTCTTAACTATCTTGTTATTGAGTTGGTTTGGAATTCTAGCCTACTTGCTTGAATTCAAACTAGTAAATATTTGTTTTTAGTTTTCTTTTATTTCTTGTGTTAAGTAGATTTTTATTTTAGTTTACTTATTACTATGGCATCTTGGAATGAATGTGAGTTTGGTGGTTGAAAATCTTATCTTGATGATCTATATCCATATTGTGATGGACCTCACTTTTGGCAAGATTGTAGATATGCTCCCCGGAGAGAGATATGTGCACCGTCTCCATCCTACCGGGAGTATAATTATTCTTTATGTGGTGGTCAAGATGGATATTGGAGTGATTTCCCAAATGCTCCCTCCCCCTGTTGTGCTAACCCAAATTCTAGTTCTTCTTATGAGTTTGATAGGTCTTATGTCAAGAAAAAAAAGAACGAAGCACCGAAAAGAGTGTCATTGAAGCTATGTTTCAACGAATATTGAATCTCCAGAAAGAAACATATGATATTGTATGTGATATGCATCAAGACATGAGGCCAATCATTCATAAGGAGATGGTTATAAAGGTCAATCATTCAAAGCATTCTTCTATATTATGTTTATATGATATCTTGACTATGAAATCATTTAAAATAATGGAAGAGTGTGAAGATGAGGAGCAAGAACCCTATATTGATGTTGATCTTAATGTTGAGCAACCCTCGGTGATTTTCCAACCAACCAAACCAACCATGAGGGATGATGCCAAGATTGAGGACATGGTGCTAGAGGTAAAAGAAGAAACCAAGAAAATCTCTAATAAAGACTCTAGCCAAATTCAAAGTGAAGATGTCGAGAAGGTGAACAAAAGTGAGTGTGTAGTAGATAGTGTAAATTATGAAGTAGGATTGGTTGGGCCTCACTCAAAGCACTTTTTGACATTATATTTAGATGATATCTTGTCTGTGGAATCATTTAAAATGGTGGAAGAGTGTGAAGATTAGGAACAAGAATCCTATATTCTTGATTTTACATTAGACAAGCAACATAAAAACATACCTCACTTTAAGGCCAAGTGGTTTACCACGCTAAATCTATTACTTGACTTCTTAATTTTTGTAACACCCTCCTTTGAGCGAAGAAAGAAGATGGATTCTAAGTTGGGGTGAAATTCATATCCTCAAGGTGGAGGAAAAATTTGAGTTGGGTCGTGCCGCGATATTAAATCAGGCGTTGTTTGGGAGGCAACCCAAGGTATTTTGTTGTTTGTACTTGTAGTATGTGATTGACATCAGATCTCTGTACCTATGGTGCCACAGGTATGTTTCTAATTCTCTTGTTTTAGTTTGATGTATTGGGGATAATGCATGATTTTAAGTTGGGGTGAGACTGTTTGTGGATGTTGATGTTCTCTTGGGGCTTTTATTGTCGTACCTTTTTTTCCCGGAGTCTTATTCCTAGTAGAGCCGGCATGTTTAGGCATATTATATTTTGTTTTGTGATGTGTTGTGGTTAATTGGGAGAAAAATAAGTATCTGGGGCAGTTGACATATTTTTGTTGATTTTTTGGAATGATAAATACCTCTTCAATTGTCTATTTTGAAACTGTGTGATGTGCATCTATATGCGACTATTGTGAATCTTTTTATGACATTGGTATTAGGGACATGATGATCATTGCTAACAATTGTATGAACCGGATAGGTAGTAGCTTGTGATGGACCTTTGTGTCATGTGTTTGTGAGATACTACCTAGTTCCCGTTGTGTGTTAAATCCAGAACTTGTCCGGTTGGTCTTGCCTTGATTGTAGGAGATTAGTTAGGAAAGGATCATAGGCCATTTCTGAGATTAGTGTACTTTTAGCCTAAATGACCTTCCATGTTTGAATAATATCCCTTGATCCTGATTTTGAGCCTGAATGCCTATATTTTTTATTATACCTATCACCTTCTCACTTATATCATAATGAACCTGTTTTGGCCTTAGTCCTCCTTGGGCATTGTGCACTTTGACATAGGCAAATCGCCTAAGTTAAGGGTGGCTATCATAGGGGTGCGTGATGTAAAGTGAGTATGAAGAAGGGTAAAATAAGAAAAAAATGCAAGGCTGGGTGTGGTAGAAAAAAGAATAAGAAAAGAAATTGTGAAAAAAAAGAAAATAAAAGACTAAAGGACCGCATCCATCCTGAATTTTCTTTAATAAAGAGAGGGCGAAATAAGTTAAAGGTTGATAAGTGAGACCCCAAAAATAGTGTAGTTCCAAGGAGGCTTAGTCACTTTAAATATCCTTTATTAAAATCCCATCCCCAAGCCTACATTACAAGCTAAAGAAAAGTTCAATAGTGATCCTAGCTTAATTGTTTGAAAGCCTCGGTGATGAAAATAAGGGCAAGCTTATGGTATTTGGCATACATTAACTGAAACTTCTTTCTGAGAGTGAGTGTCTCTTGATCGTCCCTGCATTTATGTGCTTGATTTCATATATGAGTGAAGAGGGACTTCTTTGTTGTAAGGGCACATCGATTGCATTGCTATCTGCTTACTTATTTGGGTAGTGTAACTTGTACATATGTATTGTTATTGTTGCTAATTTGATGCCATATATTGATTCCTTTGTGTCACATTGTTGATCTTCATTGATATACACAGTTGGGTTTAAAGGTGAATGAAATTGGAAAGGGTAATGTGTTTTGAGCAAAAACTTGATAATCAACTGTCCTAGGTATTTTATGTTCCTCTTGGTTAAACATCGCAGTATGGTGTTATGTAGTTGCTTGAGGACAAGCAATGGTTTTATGTTGAGGGTGTTGATGTGCTAGCCTTCTGTTAGCACATTTAAGACTTTTAGCTTGAAATAATTGTAAGTTCTTAAGTAACTATTGTTGTTTTTGATGATATTCCATGTGATTTTGTAGGAAAGTCAAGATGCATGAACATATATGAAATTATTATTTTTTTTAAGTTAAATAGGCCAAACTGGCCTTATATTATAAATTTAAGGCCATTTTGGCCTATTTAACTTAAAAAAAAATCATATATGTTCATGCATATTAAAGGCATCCTGAACTTATATATATGAACATATATGAAAGCTACGTTAAGAAAGATGATTTTTGGTGAAAAATGAGAGAAATCAAGTTCTAAATATTTCATCCGATGACCTGGTCTGATAAGTTGTCAGATCTATGATAAGCCGTTAGACATGTCGTCACACTGAAGCAAATCACAAGAAAATTAAAGAAGAGTTGACGACATTTTTTTGACAAGTCATCAACTTTGTGAACAACCGCCAGATTCGTCGTCAGCCTAAGGCAGAGAACAAGAAAATAGAGACATCTCTGACGACATGTCTGAGAAGTCGTCAGATTTGTGACAAGTCGTCACACATGTCGTCAGATCTCTAACAGGACGTCAGATTCGTCTTCACCTAAGGGGAAAATTCTAAATTTTTAATTTTGAATTTTTCTTAAGTTACGGATATAAATAGCAGCTTTTAGGGTTCATTCATATCTTAAAATCATCTGGGAAGCATGCTGAACTTATTCCAAAGGATAGTTTACTTCTTTTTTGTCTCTTAAATTGGAATTCAAATTTCAATTCTTTGATTTAGTTGTGGAAAATTCTTCTTGAATTTGGGAAGAGAATCAACTTTAGACTTCATCTTTTGTAAGTTTAATTTCTTTGAATGATGAATACAATTATTGCTTTCTCTTTCTATATCATGTGGAACTAAACCCACAACTAGGGTTGTGGGATCTATGATTATTCCTCCATGGATTTAATAGTTGGTTAGGGTTTGAGTAATTGTGGGAACATCTTGATAATTCTTTTGTAATGATTGATTATCTATTGGTTGCAAACAATAGATCCCGCCTTATGTTGATTTGCTCGAACTGAGAAATAAACTACAGGTAGTGAATTATCAACAAGGATTTGGAAAGGTTAAGCTCCCATCTAATGATTAATGTTGTAACAAGATTGATCAACTTGAGATAAAATTAGTGTGAATAGAATGTTCTCCCAAGTTTGAGAGAATTAGGGAGTTCAACATCTAGGTAGGTTGATAAACACTTAGATGGACTGTCAAAACTGATAATTTGGTGTTTTCCACAAGTCATGAGAACCCAATACTACAGTTATTATTCAATGGAGATTAATAATCATAGTGATCACAACCTTAGTTTCTCTCTATCATTGATTTGAACCATTGGAATTTTAGCTTTGAGTTCTAAAACGAATTGAAGTGTTAATAGATTTTGTTCAATCATTAAAAAAAAAAACCATTTTATCTTTTCGTATCATTTGTAGCTATAGTTTAAAATTAGTTTAATCGTCACTTACATTGTTCCTCGTGGATTCGACCCCGACTCCAAAGTTGGGTAAATATATTGACGACGACCGTCTTGCACTAAATTGATGTGTAAGTTGAGCGTTATCAGTTATATATTCGAAACTCATCCACTGCTAATTGTATTGTGTTATGTTTTGACTAGGCAAAGGGGGTGATCCCTAGTCCTCAACGGACTTAGGATACCCGTCACAGCCAGGACCTGGTTCGGGTCGTGACAAGCTTAGTATCAGACCCTAGGTTCATGGTCATTGGGTGTCCACAAAGACGTGATGATCTGTATGTCGCAACAGATTAATAATATGTTACATCAGATTACACATTTGTTGCATAATTTGCAGTAGAAGGTTAATCTGTTAGGAGTCGGGTTCAGAGAACCAAAATAACAGATGGGTAATTTGATGCAAGATATCAATCGTCTGTTACAAAAGATTATCCATCTGTTGCACCGATTGACACAGGACGGGTAACCTGTCACAACAGATGTTCCATCTGGTGCATCAAATATAATATCTGTTGCACCAGATATAACATCTGTTCAATATCTTTCTTTGAGTAGAATTATTTTACTTAAAGAAGACGTACTACATCATCCATAGGGTTAAAGAGATTAGCCTCCTTAATATTGGTGTTTCTCTTTGCAGCCAACCACCTAAACATCCTTGGATGAGAAACCTCATCCGGGTAATCCATTACCTGCTTTCGGAGGAGAGGAATGACTTCAAATGCCCAAGCCTAAAAAATGTTAACAGGAAGCAAGCAAAAAAAAGTCATAATAACTATATTCAATATAAATTAATGGATGAGTAAAATTAGTGATTAATCTTACCATGAAAGCCCAAGGAAAGCCGTATAATGTGGTCGTCCCTGAGGATAGCTTTGTCAGTAAATATTGGACAGTCAAGTAGAAGCTATCATTTCTCCAGGGATAATTATTGAATTTTTCAAAATCCTCAGCACGTGCCAACAAATCATCTTCTATGACCTTGTTAACGTCTCTTGCTAATATAACCGAATGGTCAAACCAAACTAAGCACAATTGCTCCCTGTACTGCTCTGGTATGGGTTTATCCTCGAGATCTATCATCAAATCCGATGCTTTGTAGCCACGTTGAGCAATGTCAAACAACCCATCTATTTTTTACTTGCATTTTCTTGCCTTGGATCTTTTAAGGGGTGGTGGTTCTTCTGGACGATGGCATCTCAAGCCCGTCACTATGGCAAACTCCTGCAAGCCAAAACAAACCGGCATGCCACAGTAATTGATCTAGATTTCATCCATCTTCTTTTTGCCCCCTCCTCTGGATCTTTATCACCCCCACGTACTTGATCCTGCACTTGAGAAGACAATAGACCATCATCATAGGGAAACGGAAACGGGCAGGGAGATCCCCGGCAGCTCAAGAAAGCGTCCAAAGCAGCTCTTCTTAAAAAGTCCGTCTATGCTTTCGTTCTTCATAATTTTCCTAAAATTATTAAAATTTCTCCCCATCTAACATTTAAGTACAATTTGACCAGTTAGTTTTTCTTCTGGGTCATTTATCGGCATTGCAACTTGAAACCTGTCAATACTAAAAGTTTTGACAGGATCATCCTCTTTCTCTTTCTCACTCTCTAATTCCTCTTCTTTCTCACTTTCATTTTCTTCATCACCATCTACTGACCCTTGTCCACCTCCCTCAACATTGTTTTCATATCTCTCCCCAGCTTCACTTTTTCCTGACTGAGATTGTTCAGGAAGCTCCTCTGAATCCCTCTGTACTGTAGCCTTTTTTAGGGGTGGTCAGACGTTGATCCACTTTCACTTTCTTTTATTTTGGGAGACATGTTTTACCTACAAACAACAGAAAAACAAAAATTGCATTACAATTGATGTATGCATAAATTTTAACAAATACATCACAAACACCACCAATACCGACACACCAATAGCCACCACCACAAACACTACCAACCAATGCCACAAACACCACGAATATCGACACCACCGACAGCCACCACAAACACCACCAACCAATGTCACCACCAGTGCCACCACCACGACCACAAACACCACCACCAACACTAACACTACAAACACCATCCAACAATACCACGATAATCAACAGAACACTGCAACAGAAACTAGGGTTTTCTCGAGTTCTTCCTATGATTTTACCATCAAAACTCAAAATTGTAAACCCATTGTCGAAGATAATACAACTAAAAGTTTTACTTTTTATCATTAACTTAAAAACCTTTATTTTTTAGAAAAAATAAAAAATATAAAACTCTTCTCGAACTATGTTACCTACGAAGACAAATAAAATGACTGATACAAGCAAGAATGAAGTCAAAAATAACACCTATGTGGTCGAAAATGATAAGAAAAGCGATCTGTTGTGAAGGGTTAAGCAATTTGTTTAGTAGTTATTGTCTGTACTGTATTGTTGAGTGAGAATGAGAGAGAAAAGAGCGAGAACTCGATATTTGAAATGATAAAACGTTTTGTATGGGTTGATTTGTATTTTGAAAAAGAATGACAAGTTTTGAAAATGTTAATTTGGTCCGAATTGATCTCAATTATTTTTAAAATTATAAAAGATATGCGTACTTTTTAACCCTCTCATCATGCAAATGCCAAAAGAGTACTATTAGTTGATGATGGGCGAATTTACGCACCTATATCAATATATTTTGCCCATATTTTAGCCTAGTGTTGAGAACAAATTATATATTTCATGCACTTTTAATCCTTTTTCCTGTAAGTGAGCTAACGAACATGATTAGTAAAGTTTCAGGTATAAATGATGCATAATTCAGCATTTTATGGCTTACTTGACGCTAAAGAAAGCTCACGAAGGAAGGAAAGGGAGTTTGGACGCCTAAAGGACCAAAACTGCTGCATGGAAAATCTGTCCCGGGCTAAAACAACAATTCTGAAGACTTTGGGGACTTACAGACACAAAGCTGGATTTTGACAATGATACATTAACCTAGTACAATTAGATTATGTATTTCATTATTTTATGTGGATTATGATAATGTTACCTTAACCTAGTACATTTGGGTTAAGGATTTCATTAGTCTAGTAGGATTTGGTTATTTATTTTATTAGCTTAGTAGGAGTAGGATATGGGTATTATAAATACCCTATCATGCTAGAGATTTAGAATAAGGAGGGAGGAAGGAGGGAGAACACAATACTTCCTTCCATCCCTCACATCTTCTATCATCTTTTTACATCTTCTTACATCTTCTTAACTTCTCGTCTTACAATTCAATTCTATTTTTCTTCTTCTACTCTTCTATTCTTAAATTCCACAACAAGAGAATCGTTACTTGCTAAGGAATCACGCCTCACGCCTATCACTTGATCTACACGCCATTACTCAATATCGTGATATAATAACAATGTCAATCGTGATTTCCTTCGCATTCATGGGTAACTAAACTTCTCTGTTGGGGTTATGGAAGCCGTATGAGATACTATCTATTGCTGTGAGTTTGTGAGTTCGAGGCACGTATATTGCTTATATCATTATTCTCTTCATCTTAATCTACATTCTTTGCGGTTGCAAACGCAAGAATACGCCAGTCTAACATTTAACTTGTTCGAGAGAAAAGTTATTTGTCTGGAAAAGAGATAATGTCAAGGTAGTAGGACACCCTTTCCTATTAAAAAGCTAGTGTCGTAACTGGACTAACCTCTTGGAGAATTCGTACCGTTAGACACGCTTTAATCTCGAGAGAGTTAAAGTGAAATAGTCCTTGTTTAGGTCGAGAGACGCTTGGATTTACCATCGACTACAATCCTCTATAAGCAATTGCATGTCAGAATTCTACACACTCATAGCCAATAGAGACGTATACCTAAGAAGGTGGACATAACCCCAACGCTTCAATTCTCATTGTTTACAACCAACGTAACAATCTCTCTCTTTTTACTTTATTATTTTCATCTTTTGTTTACATTACTTGCAAAACAAGAATCCCCCCTTCTTACGAGACTTGCACCAAAAGTTTAGTAATTTTACTTACTTGTTGGCCAAGCTATTCCCTGTGGGATCGACACCCAACCCAGGTTGGGTTCTATATTTGCTAACGACCGCTTTACACTCAAACGAGAGTTGTAGATTGAGCGTTATCAAAAATTGGTGCCGTTGCCGGGGAATACAAGTGTCAATTAAGTTCGTAATAATTACTAGACCCTTTGGTCAAAGACTCTCGTACTTTTACTTTTAGTTTTCATTTTTTTTTACTGCAGGTTTTTTGTTCAGTACATCAATGGATGCACAACGTGAAATACCATTCGATGATGATGATGATGATCTTGATGGAGTCGGAGCCACTGGAGCTATAATTCCACCACCATTAGCGCCCGGAGCCAAGTTCAACATCACAAGCACCATGATTCAGTTATTGCAACTTAAGGGATTATTTGGTGGACTAGCAGGCGATGATCCGAATATGCATCTCATCAACTTTATTTCTACATGCAAGTTATTTGACAATCCTGGAGTTGGTCAAAATGCAATTCGGTTACGCTTATTTCCATTGTCTCTGTCTGGGGAGGCAACTCTATGGTTGAATGGGCTGACTCCTGATTCTATTACAAATTAGAGGCAATTGAGAGACGCTTTCCTAGAAAGATTCTTTCCGCCATCCAAAGAGCACAATTGAGAGATGAAATCAGCAACTTTCGCCAGCTTCCCACTGAAGCTCTTCATGAAACATGGGAGAGGTTCAAGACAAAGCTAGCGAGATGCCCAAACCATCACATGACTAATGTTCACCTCATGGAGATATTGTATAGAGCCTTGAATTCAATAACTAAGCCAGTGGTGGATAACGCAGCTGGAGAATCATTTATGGACCTCACCTTTGGTCAAGCAAGCAATATGCTAGATCGCATGATGAAACAAAGTAGAGCTTGGCATACCAGGGATTCCGAGTTAGCAAGCCCCACTTTATCTATAGGCATGACTGCAGACCAAAGAAGAAGACAAGAAGAACGTGATCAAGATTTAGCGCACATGAAAATGCAAGTGGATCTTCTGACAAAGCATTTATTATCAGGGAAGACCGAAAAAGTGAAAGTTGTGGTGCTAAAAGGAAGAGACGAATCTGATTCGGAAGAGGAGGCCAACTACTTGAACAATCAGGGGGGTTTCCGTGGGAATACCCAAGGAAACCAAGGTCGGAACTATTATGATAATTCTGGAAACAAGGACCAAGGTAGTTGGAGAAAAAACAATGAAAAGAGTGGTGTATATGTTCCCCCTGGTAGACGTGATACCACCACATCTAATTCTGGAAGTATGGAAGACATGATGGCTAAATTATTGAAAGGAGTGGAAGCAACAAGCGCGGGAGTTACTGAGGTAATAAATGATTTGTCCTCTATGAAGCAATTAGTTGATTCTCATTCCACTTCAATCAGGCAAATAGAGCAGCAATTGAGCCAACTTTCAGCAGCACTCAATCAAAGAAAGGCTGGCACTTTACCTAGCAATACTGTGCAAAACCCAAGGAATGATGGGTCATGCATGGCCATCACTACCAGAAGCGGTAAGGTGCTAGAAACTTCAGAAAAAGGCAAGCAAGTGGTTGACGAAGAAGCAGAAATTGATGATAAGGCGAAAGGGGAAGATGCCGCAGCAGCCGATCCTAACGTCCTTAACATCACTCCTCACAACGTGCAGCCTGGAAAAGCTGAAAAACGGAAGCAAGAGGAGAAGAAAGCCATGGAGAGAACAATTCCATACCCACCACCACCTTTTCCTCAAAGATTGAAGAAGGTGGCGGATGATACAAAGTTCAAAAAATTCATGACCATGTTGAAGCAGCTGACCATTAATGTTCCATTGGTAGAGGCGCTAGAAAAGATGCCTGGGTACGCTAAATTCATGAAGGACCTGTTGACAAAGAAGCGGGCAGTAAGCTATGAGCCGGCAGATAATATTCATCATTGCAGTGCAATTGCCACAAGGTCCTTAGTACAGAACAAGGCAGACCCTGGTGCTTTCACTATTCCTTGCACGGTTGGATCTATGAATTTTGCTAAGGCATTGTGCGATCTGGGTGCTAGCATCAATTTGATGCCACTATCCGTCTACAAGAAGTTGGGGCTAGGAGATCCGACACCAACCAATATGAGGCTCGTGATGGCTGATAGGTCGGTAAAACGACCTGTGGGTATCTTGGATGATGTGTTGGTGAAGGTTTCTTCCTTCATCTTTCCTGCAGACTTTGTGATTTTGGATTGCGAGATGGATTCTGAAGTTCCCATAATCTTGGGACGTCCTTTCCTTGCAACAGGAAGTGTGCTTATTGACATGAGAGATAATGAGCTTTTATTTCGAATGAATGACGAAGTGATTCATTTTGATTTGTGCAAAGCGATGAAGCAGCCAAGAGATATGGATGTGTTCTCTGTAGATGATGTTTATTATGAAGATAAGAAAGCATTATCTATAGAGAAACAACTTACTGTTGAGCCATTGTCTGCTGCGCTGCTGAAGGTTGAGCATGAGGACGATGAAGATTATGAAGAACTTATGGGTGCTCTAATAGAAATAGAGTCCTATTCCCATACTCCTAAGCAACCGGACCGTGATCTTAAGAATCAACCTTCACCTACAGCGAAGACTTCCCTTGAAGAGCCACCAATGCTAGAATCGAAAGAGCTCCCCGATTATCTAAGGTAAGCCTCATTGTCGTCTAAATCCATTCAGAAAACGACCAACCATCTATCTCGACGAAGTCTAAGTACTCGAGGTAACTATGTCGAGCCACGACAATAAATAAGGCGTTAGATGGGAGGCAACCCATCGTTTATCATTTTTCATTTATAGTTTATCGTTTTCTTTCATTCTAGTACTTGATTTGATTTTGATAAATGAAAAAAAATCCAAAAATAAGAGTCGTGCCACGACCAAAACTAAGGCGCTTGGTGGGAGGCAACCCATCGTACTAATCGTTTTCATTTGTTTGAGCGAATATAGGTGCAAGAAGTAGTCAACGAGGAGATTGATTTCAATTGACAATTTGGACGCATTATATGGTAAAGTTGGTAAGTTAGGAAGGGTGATGCATAAGGCTATGGATTGAGCCTTTCTCACGCCAAAATAGGCTTCGAGGAAGGCTAGGCCTTGGTAAAACTAGGCCACGAACGATGCACAACCTATCCTATAGCCTAAGGTCTCGTAATCTAGTGTGCTATACACTATGCGCTGCCTATTCCTAGGTATGCTTTTGACTATGCGCCGCCTATGCTATGGAATTTGGTCTCAGTATCTCATATGCCATAGACTATGCGGCGCATATGTCTACAAATGCCATAGAAAATGCGCCGCATATGTCTACAAATGCCATAGACTATGCGGCGCATATGTCCCATTATGCCATAGACAATGCGCCACATATGTGGGATTTTTGTCTCCAAAACCGATTGTAAATGGGTCATAACCCGACCCATTCTCTTCCTATATAAAGGGGACTTAGTTTTATAACACAACACATTGCAAAGTGACCTAAAGGTGCCGCATATACTCTCCAAATCATCTCAAAACTTTTCTTTTTGCTCTCCCACTTCACAAGAACATCTCCAAAGGCTTCAATCACGTAAGTACTCTTTTGTTCTTCATCTATTTTTCGTAAGTGCTACGTTGCTATGTCTATTACGAATTGCTACATCTTGAAGAAATATTGGTGATGTTAATGTGTTTGAATTGTTGATACAAAACCAAGTAAGTGAACATGAACGTTAGGATACTCTTAACTTATTTCCAACTAGAAATTGATTTTGATACATTGTTATACTACTTGCAGAATTGCTATAGTAATGAACATTGCATAATCTTGTCACTTGAATACTTACATGTTAGAATATCCCGTTCATCGGAATAAGACTTATAACTGCCTACCGACATAGGAGGTTGAGTTTATTGATAGAAACGATACCATGATGTAATCCCTATGTAGTAGTCTTGTTATACCTAACATGAAAGTATTGCAAAGGTTGCAAGAAGTGATATATCTCTGATTTTCTCGTTGGAATATAGCTCCTAAAACGCATGTTGATGAAGTCTAAGTAATCAACCACTTTCACTTCACTAATTTGTAGCAACAAACTAAGTGTGGGGTGGTACCCCTACTGCTTGTGTATAGATTGTATCCATTGGGATTGTGCTACCATTAACACTATTTCAAGTCTCAGGTACAATGGCACCCAAAGCAAGACAAGGCAAAGAAAAGGCTACCACTTCCCAAAAGAGCAAGAAAAGAGGCCGCAAGGAGCAAGAAGAACCCTCCTCGCTGCAAATACCTCAACTCACGCTTGGAATTAAGTGGGATACTTATGAGGAACTTCTAAGGATGATGACTCTGATGATGATTCCAATGCAAGGGGTATGACCCCAGACACAGAGGATGAGTCCGACTAACCAGGTTCTTCTTATTTATTTTCAACTGAGGACAGTGTACCGACTAAGTGTGGGGTGGTGGTATTGCATGCTATACTTCTCTACTCGCATCTATGTTTGTTTGCTTTTGTTTCATTTTTGTTTCGTTTTGTTTTTTTAGTAGTTAAAAAAAAATTTAGCTTCGCATGAAATTATTTTGATAGGCAGCATGAGATTATAACAAGAGTATGTGCTAAAATTGTGACTATTGAGACGTTTAGGATCTAGTTGTGACTCAATATGTGATATTGTGTGATTCAATTCCTTCACTTGTTGGGTCGAGAGTCTATATTACTTCCAATCAAGTCGACCATGTGCCTTGTGTGTGTGAGATAATAGTATATTCTATGTATGTGGTTGATGCTAGAACTTGCCTGGTATGTATGCAAAGCAAAAATAAGGAGTGTAAGTTTAGGATATGATTTAGGCATTTCTTTGGCAACCTATACATGTTTACCTTCAGTTTTACCTACCCATGGACATCATCCTAGTTAACCCTTTTGAGCCTTTAGCCTATTTCTTTGACAACCTTGTATGTAAGCCTAATCCATTTCTTTCAAGACCGTAATTTGATCCCAAAATCCCTAAGTGCTTTAAAGTGAAAAAGTCATGTGACAACATAAAAGGAAATTGGGTGAGTATAATGCTATAAATTGGAATGGTTCTTGAATGTGTTATGAAAAAGAAAAAAAATGCTATCATAAGAGGTATGTTGTGAAAAGAAAAAGGAAAAGAAAGCTGAAAAGTGAGTTGTGCTTAAAATTGAAAAAAGAGGAGAACAAGGGTGGTATAACAAAAGAAAGAAGAAAGGTTGAAAGAAAAAAGTGTCAATGATACAATGTGATGTATTAAAGCGCTTAGGAACATAGTCACTATTCTTGGCCAAAATAGTCCTACCCGTCCCTTAGCCTACATTACAACCATCAAAACACCTACTTGATCCTAATCTTAACATTCCGACATTTAGTGGAGTACTACATTAAGGGCAAGCCTATGGTCATCAGTTGCTACATATGAACTCTTTGTGAGAGTGAGAGCAAGGACATTTTGATACCCATGTTTGAAAAATATGCTATATTTGTGAGTGATTATGGGTACTATATGGTGAGACACACATGGTTGATGAGTTTTGGATAGTTGTATATGATTCTATGCACTTTAACGTTTGCATGCGAGTTGATCACCATCACGAGTCTATACTTGAGGTTAAATTGTTTCTACTTATAATCGGAAAGCTACTCTTGGTTGATAATTGTTGTGCTTGTCTTGACGAATATTTTGTGTTGTTGCTGTAAAACCCTAAGTTGATGTTTAGAAGGACATGATAGTTTGTTCGAGGACGAACAAAGCTCTAAGTGTGGGGTGTTGATGATAGGCGAATTTACGCACCTATATCAATATATTTTGCCCATATTTTAGCCTAGTTTTGAGAACAAATTATATATTTCATGCACTTTTAGTCCTTTTTCCTGTAAGTGAGCTAACGAACATGATTAGTAAAGTTTCAGGTATAAATGATGCATAATTCAGCATTTTATGACTTACTTGACGCTAAAGAAAGCTCACGAAGGAAGGAAAGGGAGTTTGGACGCCTAAAGGACCAAAACTGCTGCATGGAAAATCTGTCCCGGGCTAAAACAACAATTCTGAAGACTTTGGGGACTTACAGACACAAAGCTGGATTTTGACAATGATACATTAACCTAGTACAATTAGGTTATGTATTTCATTATTTTATGTGGATTATGATAATGTTACCTTAACCTAGTACATTTGGGTTAAGGATTTCATTAGTCTAGTAGGATTTGGTTATTTATTTTATTAGCTTAGTAGGAGTAGGATATGGGTATTATAAATACCCTATCATGCTAGAGATTTAGAATAAGGCGGGAGGAAGGAGGGAGAACACAATACTTCCTTCCATCCCTCACATCTTCTATCATCTTTTTACATCTTCTTAACTTCTCGTCTTACAATTCAATTCTATTTTTCTTCTTCTACTCTTCTATTCTTAAATTCCACAACAAGAGAATCGTTACTTGCTAAGGAATCACGCCTCACGCCTATCACTTGATCTACACGCCATTACTCAATATCGTGATATAATAACAATGTCAATCGTGATTTCCTTCGCATTCATGGGTAACTAAACTTCTCTGTTGGGGTTATGGAAGCCGTATGAGATACTATCTATTGCTGTGAGTTTGTGAGTTCGAGGCACGTATATTGCTTATATCATTATTCTCTTCATCTTAATCTACATTCTTTGCGGTTGCAAACGCAAGAATACGCCAGTCTAACATTTAACTTGTTCGAGAGAAAAGTTATTTGTCTGGAAAAGAGATAATGTCAAGGTAGTAGGACACCCTTTCCTATTAAAAAGCTAGTGCCGTAACTGGACTAACCTCTTGGAGAATTCGTACCGTTAGACACGCTTTAATCTCGAGAGAGTTAAAGTGAAATAGTCCTTGTTTAGGTCGAGAGACGCTTGGATTTACCATCGACTACAATCCTCTATAAGCAATTGCATGTCAGAATTCTACACACTCATAGCCAATAGAGACGTATACCTCAGAAGGTGGACATAACCCCAATGCTTCAATTCTCATTGTTTACAACCAACGTAACAATCTCTCTCTTTTTACTTTATTATTTTCAGCTTTTGTTTACATTACTTGCAAAACAAGAATCCCCCCTTCTTACGAGACTTGCACCAAAAGTTTAGTAATTTTACATACTTGTTGGCCAAGCTATTCCCTGTGGGATCAACACCCAACCCAGGTTGGGTTCTATATTTGCTAACGACCGCTTTACACTCAAACGAGAGCTGTAGATTGAGCGTTATCATTAGTATAACATATGAACTCAATTGGAATTGTATAAAAATAATTAAAGTTGTATTTGACCCTATGAACGCACCTCTGGTCCTAAATTAATCAGTTTAGGTACTATTAGTCTAACATATGAGCTTAATTGAAATTGTATAAAAACAAATGTTCAACATGTTACATCAGATTTTGCATCTGTTGTAAATTATCAAAAAAAATTGGTAACAATAGATTACGAATTTATTGTAAATTATCAAACAGATTAAGTCATCTATTGCGACAGATTACCCATCTATTGTAAATTATCAAATGGATTAAGTCATATGTCGCAATAGATTACCCTTCTATTGTAAACCATCAAATAGGCACTGTCATCTATTATAGTTGACATTATGAGAACTCACCCCTAGTCCTAGATTAATCAATTGAGGTATTATTTGAACATATGAGGTAGTAAAAATCGGCTCGACTCAGAGTGATCGATCAAAGACTTTGGTCGAGAGGAAAGAAATACCGTAAATTCATGCAATTGCCAAAATACTAAATTGAAGCTATAGTTGATCCTATAAGAACTCACCCCTAGTCAAAGATTATTCAATTAAGGTATTAGTACCCTAGTCCTACATTAATCAATTAAGGTATTAGTCTAACATATGGTGTAGTAAGAATCAGTTCGTCTCAGAGTGATCAATCGACGACTCTAGTCGAGAGGAACGCAATACCGTCTCTTCATGCAACTGCTAAAAGACTCAATTGAAGTTGTAGTTGACCTTGTGAGAACTCACCCCTAGTCATAGATTATTCAATTAAGGTACTAGTACCCTAGTCCTAGATTAATCAATTAAGGTATTAGTTGAACATATGAGGTAGTAGGAATCGATTCGGCTAAGAGTGATCGATCGACGACTCAGGTAGGTGTAACGCCCTGAAAATGGGTCCCGAGACGTCACATAGTGCTTAAAGTTACAAGTAGCCCCAAGCTAACCCTTTGATCCTGCTATTACTTATAAAGCTTTCTTTAAGGTAAATAAAACAATCCTTACCTCTATCATATCAAAATCATAAGAAATAAGAATAAAACACTTTGTCCGAATGGACCTAATACTGAAAATCTCAACATACTAATAATCTGGTAGCTATTCTGACCAAGCCTCTACTACTGACTGAACTAGAGAGCCATTGGGACAGATCCCCAACTGACTCAAACTGGACTGAAAACATAATGAAAAACTACTCAAAATACTGGAATGTCTGAAGATAGTTCCTCGAACCATGAGGACTCACTACTGTAGAGATGTAGATAAAGTGCTTGGATATCACTGATGAGACTAGGACTGAGGACCTGAACTTACATTACAAGAAAATGTAGCACACAGACAAGTATGTGGATCAGCACTTTGGGAATGTACTGAGTATATGGGGGTGTATGCAATTAAATAGTCAACATCATAATCTTTATAGAAAATTATGCATGCTATAATGGATGACTCACAAAGTTTGAAATAAATTCTCACAATCATGAATAAGAAAAACATATAATGTAAGTCATGCAAGTCATCATACTTAAAATCTCATGAAATCATGAACTTCGGTAAAACTCAAGGACGTAATACTTTTGGAACCTTTAAACTTTATAAATCAAGGACTTAGAAACTTTAGACTCTTATGAACTTGGAACACTTGAGACTCAACGACTTGAGACACTTGAAACTTGTGACTCGGGAGTTTCTTCTAACCGACATAAATCATGTAAGCTACATGGAGTCCAACGTATTACCCATGTTGGGGAAATCTGCTCTATCCTTGCCATCAGAATAGAACCTTAGCTTTTAGTGATCACTATATTGACCCACTTGGGGTAACTTAAAAACCTACGGAGGCACGTAGTTCTGGGGCATGAGACCTTGGAATCAAGCCCAACTCAATGCTAAATACTACTCCCATACTTAGATCAGAACTTTAAAGAAAATCCACCTTAAACAGTTCAACAATATGTAATGGGAGCCAATATGCATCCCTTTAACTTAAATCAACATGAAGTGGATTTCTTTCTTAACTTAAATTCAAAACTCAGTCTTTTCTTGAAATCTTGATAGACTCACCATCAAATCTTTAAAATCTCAACAACGCGGAGATATAAGTACACTTCTTATAACACTTTAAAGAGTATCAAAAATGCATTCTCAAAGATTCACAATAAGGCTTAAATCATGACAACAATTCTTAGAAATTCTTGACAAATATAATATCAATGTAGGAATATGCACTTTATAATATGAATTTTCAACTCAAACTATAGTTAAACAAGAAAATCATGTAATTCAAGACTTAAATAATTCCACAATCTTATAAACTTGAAATAGAGCAATTTAAAAATAATTCAACTTGGAAATATCGAAATCTTTTAGAAAATCATAACTTTTGGGCACAAGAACGAAACGGTGTCCTTGTTCAAAACCCCACATACCTTAAACTTGGAGCTTTATATGAACTCTTGACTTCGGGACTCTATTCGCAAAACTAATGGGTGATTCTCGTAGCCTTTGGAATGGGGAATCCAATTCTTAAAGAATTATCGAAAACTCACGATTGAATCTTGAGATAATTGGATTTTTTGGTTGAAACCCTAATGTGAGTTATTGGTGAATTTTGATGAACTATGATGGATTTTGGTGTATTTGGGATTAAATCCTGTGTTAAAGAGGATATAGGGGTAGAAACTACCCAAATTACCCTTAATGAATCAGAATAGGAAGTGCAGAAATTGCCCTGGCGCGATTGCCAGGGTGCCGCCTCGCTTAGAGCGGCGAGATACCCAGGGCGCCGCCTTGATGGTTCCAGCACGATACCTGGGGCGACGCAACATGCCCTTAGGCTCGTCTAAAAATTTTGAAACTCACCTGAGATGTACTATAACCTTGCCCCATCGCAACGCAACAAAAAAATCAAGAAATGGAGGCCGGGAAGGTCGTGAAATAATTCAACGAAGATTGAAGGCTCAAAATAAACTAAGTCTTGGAACACTTAGCTAAAATTCTAAGTATTAAGCTTCTAGTGATTCGTTTCGAAGGCTTTAACAACGAGAAAACCTTATGGGGTCTTAGAATATCTCCCCTTGGAAACATTCATCCTCGAATGTCGTGAGATAGACTAAGAACGCAGAGAAAACTAAGGATACATAGCTGAAACTTTTTGCTAAATTTACTCTACTTCCTTCTAAACTTTCGGATTCTTCATAGAATGCATAAACTTATGAAAAGAATGGTGCTACAGCTGCAACTTTATTAGAAAGGGACTTAATTAAGATAAAATGGTACCTTCGGCTTGATCTGAACTTGCGGAAAAGAGAAGTGGGTACTTGAATCGCATATCTGCCTCGGCTTCCCAAGTAGCACCCTCAACTGACTGATTTCGCCATAGAACTTTGACCAAGGGAACTTCCTTGTTCCTTAGTCTCCGGACTTGGTAATCTAGGACTTCAACTGGAATCTCATCAAATGAAAGACTACTCTGAACATCAAGACTTTTTGAAGAATCTACCACAACAGAATTACCGATATGCTTCTTAAGCATGGAAACATGAAAGACAAGATGAACAGCTGACAGTTCTGCAAGAAACTCAACTTCATAAGCTACTTTACCAACACGGCTAAGCATTCTGTAAGGGCCAACATAACGGGGACTAAGTTTCCCCTTCTTCCTAAACCTTTTGATGACTTCCTAACGGGCTGACAGTTCTGCAGACAACTCAACTTCCTAACGGGCCAACTCAAGATCTCTTCTCCTCACATTTGCATAAGACTTTTGATGACTCTAAGCTGTCTTCAACCTTTCTGTAATCAACCTCACCTTCTCCATTGCTTTGAATACTGCATCAGGTCCAATCATAGTTGCTTCACCCACTTCGAAGCAACCTATGGGTGACCTACATCTTCTGCCATACAAGTCCTCAAAGGAGCCTTCTTGATACTAGAGTGTTAACTATTATTATACGCAAACTCTATTAATGGCAAATGTTCATCCCAACTCCCTTTGAAATCTAAGGCACACGCTCTCAACATATCCTCCAAAGTTTGAATGGTCATCTTAGCCTGACCATCGGTCTGCAGATGAAAAGCAAAACTCATAAGAACTTGGGTACCAAGACTCTTCTGAAATGCCCTCCAAAACTGAGAAGTAAACTGAGTACCCCTATACGAAATGATAGACAGGGGAACTCCATGCAACCTGACTAACTCCCGAATATACAATCTAGCATAATCCTCAGCTGCATAAGATGTATGCACAGGCAAGAAATACGCTGACTTAGTCAGCCTATCTACGACAACCCAGATAGAGTCATGACGACGATGCGAAAGAGGTAACCCAGTCACAAAATTCGTGTTTATATCTTCCCACTTCCAAGTGGAAATACTAAACTCCTGATTCACTCCACCAGGTCTTTGATGCTCTACCTTAACCTGTTGGCAAGTTTCACACTTTGCCACAAACTCTGCTATATCCTTCTTCATACCACTCCACCAATAGATTTCACGTAAGTCGCGGTACATCTTGGTAGCACCAGGATGAATAGAATATCGAGGACCATGCTCTTTAGCCATAATTTTTTGCCTCAGATCATCAACACATGGAACACACAGTCTATCCTACAATCTCAACATACCATCTCCTCCTTGGGAGAAAACCTCTATCTTTTGGTCCTTAACTGACTCCTTCAGTCTAACCAAACTGGGATCCCTATCTTGCTTCTCCTTCATCTCTGAAACTAGAGAAGATTCGGAACTACTCTGCACTAAAATACTCCCCTCCGTAAAATCAAGCAACCTAATACCCATTCTAGCCAAATGATGCACATCACGAGCTAACTCCTTCTTATTCTCCTCTACATGCGCAACACTACCCATGGACAACCTACTAAGGGCATATGCTACTACATTGGCCTTGCCCGAATGATACAATACACTCATGTCATAATCTTTTAACAACTCTAACCACCTCCTCTGTCTAAGATTCAACTCTCTCTGAGAAAATACATACTGCAAACTTTTGTGATCAGTGAACACATCAACATGGATACCATAAAGATAGTGTCTCCAGATTTTTAGAGCAAACACAACAGCAGCTAATTTAAGATCATGGGTTGGGTAGTTCTTTTCATGGGGCTTCAACTGTCTAGAGTCATAGGCTATAACTTTACCTCTCTGCATCAACACATAACCCAAACCAACTCTAGAAGCATCACAATACACCACAAATCCATCAACACCATCAGGCAAAGTTAGCATAGGGGCTGAGGTGAGTCGAGTCTTCAACTCTTGAAAACTCTTCGTGTAAGAATCCGACCACAGGAATTTCACTTTTTTGGGTCAATCGGGTTATAGGCGACGTGATAGAAGAGAAACCCTCCACAAAACGATGGTAATAGCCAGCTAAACTCAAGAAACTCCTAATATCAGAAGGAGAGATAGGTCTAGGCCAATTTCTTACAGCTTCTGTCTTTTGGGGGTCAACTATAATACCTTCGGCTGAAATGATATGACCCAGAAAAGCAACTGACCTTAGACAAAACTCACACTTTCTGAATTCGGTGAATAACTGGTAATCTCTATGAGTTTGCAAGACAATTCGGAGATGGTCTGCATAGTCCTCCTCACTATGGGAGTAAACAAGAATATCATCTATGAAAACTATGACAAACATATCAAGGTATTACTTGAACACTCGATTCATGAGGTCCATGAAAGCTGTTGGAGCATTAGTTAGCCTGAAAGACATAACAAGAAACTCGAAATGACCATAACGGGTTCAAAAGGTTGTCTTCGGGATATCACACTCCCTAACCTTGAGTTGATGATAGCCGGATCTAAGGTCTATCTTTAAAAAGTAACTTGCACCTTGTAGTTGGTCAAACAGGTCATTTATTCTTGGATAAGGGTACTTATTTTTTTACAGTGACTTTATTAAGCTGACGATAGTTAATGCACATACGCAAAAAACCATCCTTTTTTCTCACGAATAGGACAGGTGCACCCCAAAGAGAAACACTAGGCCTTATAAAACCTTTATCCAAAAGATCTTTGAGTTGCTCTTTCAACTCCTTAAGTTCTACGGGTGCCATACAGTAGGGGGAATATAAATGGGCCGAGTGTCGGGGAGAAGATCAATCCCGAATTCTATCTCTCTATCGGGAGGTACCCCTGGGAGATCTTCTGTAAAAACATCATAAAATTCATTAACAATGTTGACCAACAGAATACTTGGAGTCTCAGACTTAAAGTCCTTAACTCTGACTAAATGATAGATGCAACCTTTGGATATAAGCCTTCTGGCCTTGAGATAAGAGATAAAATGACTCTTGGGAGATACTGAACTCCCGGACCACTCGAAAACTGGTTCATTAGGAAATTAAAACTTAACCACACGGGTTCGACAATCTATAGATGCATAATAAGAGTGAAGCCAGTCCATACCCAAAATAAGATCAAAATCAACCATATCTAACTCTATGAAGTCAGCAAATATGACTCTATGAAGAACGGAAATAAGACACCTTCTATACACTTGTTTATCAACAATAGACTCACCCAACGGGGTAGAAACTAGAATAGGCTCAGGGATACTTTTAGGACTCATTTCAAAATTCACAACAACCAATGGTGTCACATAAGAAAGACTCAAACCAGGGTCCAACAACACATAAACATCAAAGTGAAATACACGGAGCATACCAGTAATAACATCGAGAGAATCCCCCTGCTCCTGGCAAGAGGGTAAGGCATAGAATCTATCCTGGCACTGACCGCCAGCAAATCTAGATAAAGCGCCCTAAGTAGGGGTTGCACGAGCTACGGGAGCTGGAGAACTAGCAGTCTGAGTCTTAGGGCGAACATCACGGTTCCCCTGCCTGGCATGTGGGCAATCTCTAATTTTTTGGCCCATCTTGCCAAAACCAAAACACCCTCGCTGCTCCACCAAGCACTCACCCAAATGGGTCCTACCACACTTAGCATACTGGGGATAATTAGTCCTGTTACTTACAGTGTTCTGGGACCTGGACATAGAAGGAATATTCCCTTGCTCCTGCCTACCTATAGGCGTGGGAGCACTAGCTGAGGATGGCGCTGGTATGGATGAACGACTCTGAAACTAAGGGTGATTCCCTTTATGTGATCTGGTCTAGCCGTACTCATGTTGCTTAAATCTGGCCCTCTTGTTTCCTCTCTCTCTAACCCATTCCCTCAACTTATCTGACTCGATCTACTGGGTATGCAAGAAAGATCTATATCCCTATTCAACATAGTCGTCCTACACTCTTTCACCACATAACCAGACACTCCCATCATGAACTTACTAATACTGGACCTGGTGTCAGCAATCAGATTAGGAGCATACTTGGCTAACTGATTAAACTTAAGACAATACTTTTTAACAGTCACGGAGCCTTGTTTCAAATTCATAAACTCCTCTAATTTTGCCTCCCTCATCTCCAACATGAAGAATTTATCCAGGAATTCCTCTTGTAATACTTTCCAAGTCACAGCAGCAGTACCCTCACCCCTACCCTTCTTCCAGGCAGCCACCCAGGCATATGCAATATCTTTCAACCTGTAAGATGTTAGCTCAACACGTTTTCTTTAGACACATGCATCACCTGCATGATCTTCCTTATCTCCTTAAGATACAACAGAGGGTCCTCACTTGCCTTAGACCCTTAGAACTCTGGCAGATTCATCCGCATAAAATTAAAAATCCTAGCAGCAGCTAAATCACCTCCCTGCTGAGGTAGAACTGGGGCCTGGTTGGCCTAAACATTTGCGGTGACCTCTTGGGCTAGCGCCGGGAAGGCTGCCCGAAACTAAGCATGGGACACATTTTCATTCAAGGGATCAGCAGGTTGAGGTTGCTGACCATTGTTGTTTCTGCGGGCACTTGCTCTTCGGGGAGGCATTTTCACTGTTATAAGAAACCATGAATTAATAGCTAAGAGAGACAACTTTAGGCATGATAGACATGTAAAGAAAGAAATGACTTTTTCCTAAAATGTTTCGTATCCTCTTGCTCATAGATATGGTGTGCTACACACCGATGATCAAGACTCTACTTAACACAGCTTTTCAGACTCCCTAGGACTCCTTAAACCTTAGGCTCTGATACCAAGTTTGTAACGCCCCAAAAATGGGTCCCGAAATATCACACGGTGCTTAAGGCTACAAGTAGCCCCAAGCTAACCCTTTGATCCTGCTATTACTTATAAAACTTTCTTTAAGGTAAATAAAACAATCCTTAGCTCTATCATATCAAAATCATTAGAAATAAGAATAAAATATTTTGTCCGAATGTACCCAATACTGAAAATCTCAACATACTAATAATCTGGTAACTAGTCTGACCAAGCCTCTACTACTGACTGAACTAGAGAGCCATTGGGACAGATCCCCAACTGACTCAAAATGAACTGAAAACATAATGAACAACTACTCAAAATACTGGAATGTCTGAAGATAGGTCCTCAAATCATGAGGACTCACCACTGTAGAGATGTAGATAAAGTACTCGGATATCATTGATGAGACTAAGACTGAGCACCTGAACCTACATTACGAGAAAATATAGGACACAGACAAGTATGTGGATCAGTACTTTGGGAATGTACTGAGTATATGGGGGTGTATGCAATTAAATAGTTAACATCATAATATTTATAGAAAATCATGCATGCTATAATAGATGACTCACAAAGCTTGAAATAAATTCTCACAATCATGAATAAGAAAAACATATAATGTAAGTCATGCGAGTCATCACACTTAAAATCTCATGAAAGTAAGAACTTCGGTAAAACTCAAGGACTTAATACTTTTGGAACTGTTAAACTTTATAAATCAAGGACTTAGAAACTTTAGACTCTTATGAACTTGGAACACTTGAGACTCAACGACTTGAGACACTTGGAAACTTAGGACTTGGGAGTTTTTTCTAACCGACATAAATCATGTGAGTTATAAGGAGTCCAACGTCTTACCCACATTGGGGAGAGCTGATCTATCCTTGCCATCAGAATAGAACCTTAGATTTTAGTGATCACTATCTTGACCCACTTGGGGTAACTTAGAAACCTATGAGGGCATGTAGTTCTGGGTCATGAGACCTTAGAATCTAGACCAACTCGGTGTTAAATACTACTCCCATACTTAGCTCGGAACTTTAAAGAAAATCCACCTTAAATAGTTCAACAATATGCAATGGGAGCCAATATGCATCCCTTTAACTCAAATCAACATGATGTGGATTTCTTTCTTAACTTAAATTCAAAACTCAGTCTTTTCCTGAAATCTTGATAGACTTACCATCAAAGATTTAAAATCTCAACAACATGGAGATATAAGTACACTTCTTATAACACTTTAAAGAGTATCAAAAATGCATTCTCAAAGATTCACAATAAGGCTTAAATCATGACAACAATTCTTAGAAATTCTGAACAAATATAATATCAATGTAGGATTATGCACTTTATAACATGAATTCTCAACTCAAACTATAGTTAAACAAGAAAATCATGTAATTCAAGACTTAAATAATTCCACAATTTTATAAACTTGAAATAGAGAAATTTAAAAATAATTCAACTTGGAAATATCAAAATCTTAAAGAAAATCATAGCTTTTGGGCACAAGAACGAAAGGGTGTTCTTGTTCAAAAATCCATATATCTTAAACTTGGAGCTTTGTATGAACTCTTAACTTCGGGACTCTATTCGTAAAAATAACGGGTGCTTTTCGTAGCCTTCGAAATGGGAAATCCAATTCTTAAAGAATTATCGAAAACTCACGGTTGAATCTTGAGATAATTGGATTTTTAGGTTGAAACCCTAATGTGAGTTCTTGGTGAATTTTGATGAACTATGATGGATTTTGTTGTATTTGGGATTAAATCACGTGTTAAAGAGGATATAGGGTTGGAAAAAACCCAAATTACCTTTAATGACTTGGAATAGGAAGTGCAGAAATTGCCCAGACGAATTTCCAATGCACCGCCTCGCTTAGGGCGGCGGGATACCTAGGGTGCCACCCCGCTTAGAGCGGTGGACTACCCAGGGCACCGCCTTGATGGTTCCAGCACGATACCTGGGGCGACGCGGGCTTATCTCCCCAAGCTACTGGAATTGAACACCAAACATGCCTTTAGGCTCGTCTAAAAATTCCGAAACTCACCCGAGATGTACTACAACCTTGCTCCATCACAACGCAACAAAAAAATCAAGAAACAAAGGTTGGGAAGGTCGTGAAATAATTCAACAAATATTGAAGGCTCAAAACAAACTAAGTGTTTGAACACTTTGCTAAAATTCTAAGTATTAAGCTTCTAATGATTCGTTTCGAAGGATTTAACGACGAGGAAAACTTACGGGGTCTTATAGTAGGGAGGAACGCAATATCGTCTCATCATGTAATTGCCAAAAGACTCAGTTGAAGTTGTAGTTGACCCTGTGAGAACTCACCCCTAGTCGTAGATTATTCAGTTAAGGTATTAGTCTAACATATGAACTCAACTGAAATTATATACACAAATATTCAACCTAGTGCAACAAATGTCTTTTCTGTTGGATTAAATCAAACAGATTAGGTAATCCGTTGCACCATACTACGCATATGTTGTAAACTATCAAACCGATTATGTCATTTCTTGCGCCATATTACAAATTTGGTGTAAATTATCAAACAGATTAAGTCATCTGTTGCAACAGATTACCCATCTATTGTAAATTATCAAATGGATTAATTCATATGTTGTAATAGATTACCCTTCTATTGTAAACCATCAAATAGGCACTGTCATCTATTGTAGTTGACATTATAAGAACTCACCCCTAGTCCTAGATTATTCAGTTAAGGTAATAGTCTAACATATAAACTTAATTGAAATTATATATTAACAAATGTTCAACTTGTTGCAGCAAATGTCTTTTCTGTTGGATTAAATCAAATAGATTAGGTAATCTATTGCACCATATTACGCATTTTTTGTATACTATCAAATGGATTATGTCATTAGTTGCGACAGATTACGAATCTGTTGTAAATTATCAAACAGATTAAGTCATCTATTGCACTTAAATATTTTAAGATCATTTTTTTAAAGCAATTTAGGTATTTCCTGTCTGAGATAAAAAAATTACAATACTAAGGCGGTAAAAAGTATTACTCCGTACTACTTGGATAATTTAAAAATCTCCTGAGTGAGTAGTCTTATCTGGTCTTATCAATGTCACCATCTCCTCGTGCCCCTCAAAAGTTATTAATGAATATTTAAAATCCATATCTAGATATACTCTCTCCTTCAGCCATAAAGTAAGACTCAACTCATATATCACTTTTCTTTATTCTCAATTTTCTTTGTTTCCTTTTTTCCTCTCTTTTCTCTCTTTTTTTGGATGAGGATCCTTTAGGATCTCAACCAATAAATATCTTTTCTCGACTGAAATGGATGTTCTGATCCCTTTGCTTTTTTGACATTGCAGGTAAGGTTCACTATTGCTCTTTCCATCTCATCTTCTTCTTTGTATGTCATTGAAATTAGATATTTATATTTTTTTGTATTAATGATTTACCCATTACCATTTTCCTATTTATATAGAAAATTGAAGGAAAGGTGACTTTTAAGTCTTGAATGAACGAATCGTTGTTTTTATTAAAATATGCAAAAAAAAAAAAAAGTCATCTGTTGGGAGAACTTAAAAAGCCTGGTTGCCAGTATAGTTTTTTTATGTCTTTTGTTTAGTACTTTGGTGGTGGTGTTATTGGGGGTGGTGGTCGTGTTGGAACATGTGAAGTTTGTGATGGTGATGGAACATAAGGTGTTGTTTCTTTGTTGTTGATGTTATTATCATTGGTGTTGCAACAGTTTCCTCAACTGTTGCAACTGATGAATCAGCTGTTGGAACAGACGGAGCAACTGTTTGAAGAAATCAAACCAGTAGCAATGTTGGTTTGATTTATTACAACAGATGACCCATCTGTTGCAACATGTCATCCACTTGTTACAACGATGCCTCATCGGTTGAACAGATAGGTAATCTGTTGCATCATATTGGTCGTCTATTGATTCACTCAATTTTGTGTTACCCTTTTGTACCGTCGGAGAAACTGTTTGAATAAATCAAACCAGTAGCAAGTATGGTTTGATTTATTCCAACAGCTGAACCATCTTTTCTAATATGTCATCCATCTATTACAACAGATACCTCATCGGTTGAACAAACGGGTAATCTGTTGCATCAGATTAGTCATCTGTTGATTCACTCAATTTTTTGTTATCCTTTTGTAATATTTTTTTTGTTCTTCTCTTGTTTGACATCAAATGCATTTCTCTTATTTGCAGATAAAAGAAAGTGAAACTGGATCCACTTTTGCCCGGCCAGCATTAAAGGCTAGAGTAAATATGGGTTCGGAGAAATAAGCTGCTTGCAGATGGAACCACTTTATATGTGGGAGGTACATATTAATGATCAACCTATCATGAAAATACATATTCAGTACAATGATTTTGTGAATGTTTGTTCTTAACCTATTAGGCTTTAATCCTTCAAACAAGATATGGCATTTTACAGTTAAGATTGTTAGGTTCAAACTGGTAAGGCTGAGGGACCAAGACGGTGGTGTCGATACCCTGTTACAATTTAATGACGATTTATGCTCATATTTTTATGTCAAGTTTGGGGAAGGGTTCAAGTTTATGGCGGTAGTGTAAATATCCAATAGTGATTGGACTGATTTTAATGGATCAATGGACTTGTTGAAAGGCCTATGAAGCCTTGCACTATAGCAAACAACGATAGAACTAATAGAAATTCCCCTGGTCCAAATTTATATGGATGGGTTGTTGGAGGAGACTATTATACAGCAGAAGGTGTTTGGGAGAATACATATGCGGGAAGAGAGAGGTTGAGAAGGCCATATATCATCTCAGTCCTTGTTTAAGAGGAAACACAGGGTAAGAAGGAAAGTGTAGCAAAATTGGCTGATGAAATTGACATGAAAAATAAAAAAAATGGATGAGCTGCGAATGTGAAAGTGTATCCAAAAATGAAAATCCACCAGTCGTTGAAGAAAAAGAAGAATGGTCAAGAGGACTTGAGCTGTCACTTTTCTAGAGACTGCAACTAGAGAGTGTGGCCTCAACGAATACCCACAAAATACAGGACCAGAACTCTAAGGAAGCAACTTTGCGAGCACGGAAGATGGTAAGATTGTCAGTCTAAATTAAAACCTGAACCAACTACTCCGGCATTAAAAAGACGGGATCAAGCCAAGGTGGCAATTTCTCAAGTTAAACTTGCATCTTTGCCTCCTGTTTATGGCTTTGGTCAGGTCAAAGGCAGTGGAAACAACAAGGCATGGGACTTCGGACCAACTTTGGACCTTTTTGTTTCTACGGAACTTGACCTGGTCATAGCCACAAACAGAAGGCATGGCATGCAAGTTAGACTTCAGAAATTGACGCCTCAGCTTCCCTTATTTTTAATTCAGGAGTTGTTGGTTCATGTTTTAATTTTGACCGACAATTTTACCACCTTTCGTGCTCGTGAAGCTTCTTCCTTAGAGTTCTGGTCCTGCACTTTGTGAGAGTCTTCATTGAGGCCATGCTCGCTAGTTGCATTCTCGAGCAAAGTGTCCAGCTCCAGTTCTGTTGACCATTCTTCTTTTTTTATCGACTGATGGATTTTATATTTGGATATACTTCCACATTTGAAGCTCATCCAATTTTTTCATTTCTCATGTCAATTTCATTGGCCAATTTCGCTACACTTTCCTTCCTACCCTGTGTTTCCTCGTACAAAAGGTCTGAGATCATATATGGCCTTCTTCACCTCCCCCTTCCCGCACAGGTATTCTCCCAAGCGCCTTTTGCTGTATAAAAGTCTCCTCCAACAATCCATCCATATAAATTTGAACTAGGGCAATATCTATTGGTTCCATCATTGTTTGTTCCATTGCGAGGCTTCAGAGGCCTTTTAAAAAGTCCATTACGCCATTAAAACAAGTCCAATCACTATTGGATATTTAACTGTCACCAAAAACTTAAACCCTTCCCCAAACATGACACTAAAACATGAGCATAAACCATCATTAAATTGTAACGGGGTATCGACACCACCATTCTGGAACCCTTTGGCCTTATCAGTTCGCACCTATTAAACTAAACTGTACAATGCAAGATCTTGTTTGAAGGATCAATGTCTAATCGGTAAAAAACTACATCCACAAAATCATTGCACTTTATGTGTGTCTGTCACGGTAGCGTGATCAATAATGTACATAACTCCCACGCATGAAAATGGGATCCATTGCACGCACCTTATTCTTCCTACCCCATAAGGACGTGTCAGACAGTGTTGTTTATTCATCTGTACACATGTGATGACTATTAAAAAAGAGGTGTGAAGAGTCGTGACTTTTTATCTTAACACATTCAAAACAGCTGATGAATCAAAATCTCCATCTGTTGCAACTAACGAATCAGCTATTGAAAGAAATCAAAATATTTCCTCTAACATATGGTCCCTGTCACAACAGATAATCCATATATTGCAACAGATGGTAAATCTGTTGCGACAGACCAGACAGTGTTTATTCATCTGCACACATGTGATTACTTCTTGCTAAAAATATTTTTTTCAATTTAGTTGTCCTATTTATAAAATTAAGAGAATTTTATTATATTCTTCCAAGATTACCCTTATTATTAAATGACTACATAAAGTATATATAATTCACATTTATACTTTCAAAACATAATTAATAAGGCCAATTTGATAAAATAATCACCTAATTAATATTTTTCTTAATTGGTGTGCCAAGTCCATATGAAACGGAGGGACTATTAAAAAGAGGTAAAGAGTCGTGACTTTTTTTCTAACACATTCAAAATAGCTAATGAACCGAATACTCCATCTGTTGAAACTGATGAATCATGTGTTAGAAGAAATCAAAACATCTCCTCCAACATATGGTTCATCTATTGCAACAGATAATACATATGTTGCATCAGATATCTTATCTGTTGCACATACAATCCATCTATTGCAACAGATGGTAAATCTATTTTGATAGACCATCTGTTGCACATTCAATCCATCTGTTGCAACAGATACTAAATCTGTTGCGACAGATAGACGATCTGTTGCAATAGCTCAATAATAACGGTTGTTATCGAGTGTCAAACCGTTTTGAAAAAGTAAGAAGTATTAATGTAAAAGAAAAAGTCGCAACTTTTCACAGAAAATAAAATTCCACCAGTTTGAATGTAATTAATACAATGGAGCTGAACAGTCGTGTCTTTTGGCCTAACACGTCCAGATTCAATCCTGTATAAATAGGTCCCTCCTTAATCTTCATTCTACTCAACTTTATTTCTTTTTTGCATTTTTTCTTTTCGTGTGACATCTTCAACCACTTCTCTTTAAAGAGCATATTCCTTTCTCGTTGAGGTAAATTTTTTTCTGGTGTAAATTACTAGTTGGTCATATATGTTGTATTACATTTTGGACATTTTCTTTACATTTGTCAATTCATGCGTGTTCTACATATGGCTAATCCTGTTTTGAACATTGCTATTCTACGCGACACATTGCGGGAACTTCAGAGGAAGATTAATGACCTGCAGAGGGAGTTGGTCGCTGTGAGAGCGACGATGTTCAGAGAGATGTAGAGTCTGATGAGGGACTTGCTGATGCGAGTTGATTGGCCGGCTGTCATTAATGATGATGATGATGATAATAGTAATTAGAATGTATTTTTTCTTTTAGCGTATGTATTTTAATTTTTCTATATCGGACATATACCTAGTGTATTTTATTTTTCGTTTAATGAAAAATTTACTTTAGTCAACTTTGGCATTTTAATTCTTATTCAATTTTCATTCCGTCTATTTCTTCTAAACATACATACATGTTAACATGTCGACGGTTGGAGGCAAGGAGCAATGTTGAATCCAGTAGCACTAGCAATTTTGGCTTTTGAGTTCTTTCAACAGATGGATCATGTGTTGGAACAGATTGGTCATCTGTTGGGTTTCTGTCAACAAATTATTCATCTATTTCGACAGATTTGTCATCTGTTGGAGGAAAACATTCCAATTTGATGGAACTGTTGAGAATAATTGTGGTCTGCTGTATTATTTGGTTCATGTTTTGCTTTTTTTATTGATGCACAAGTTATTAAAAAAGATATTTTAAATATAATAAATGATAACATTAGGTTCACAATAATGAGTTAAATATATAAAAGTCCAAAACAAACAAACAATAACACAAGTTTCTGCAATTACAACGATTATGGTGGATTACGATTCGGGCATGTAGTTCTTGTGGCCAGCGCACTTACATATGGAGCACTTGTTTATTCTTGATGAAAATGATTCTCCAAATCCACTCCTCCTCTTATATGGTTTTCTTCCCGGTTTGATAGTGCTTGGGTCAATATATGGAAGAGGTATTAATCTCCCCATAAGCTCTGCAGGAACAACCCAAGATTCTTCGGGAGGCACTGGAGTAATATGCCCACTATATGCCATTTCATATTTTTCCACCGAATAATATTGAGAGGAGTGATCGTAAACTTTAGGTCCATATTTATGACCGTATTGAGCTCGAAGCACTGCCATAGCATGTGGACAAGGTATTTTGTCCAAGTCAAAAACTCTACAAGTACAAGATCTTCTTTGAAGATCGACCGTGGTAGCATCACCATAACCGGTGATACTGAATTTGTAATCTGCTATTTTATGAGAGAATAACCTATTTCCCAAACTGATGTTCGTTGATATTATTTTTTCAATTTTGAGAACAAATTGGGTTCTTTTTCCTGGGCACTTGAACTGCACACGCCTTTCGTTAAAAAATTCACTATACTTCTTGCTTATTTTTTCAAACATAGTGTTGATGGGAAATTCTCTTTCTTCGCCAAATAATGAATTTACCGATTCAACTATGTTTGATGTCATAATATTGTACCTATAGAAAAGAATCACTTAGTACGACATCATACTAAACTTGTAAATCAAACAAGACATTAAATTCATAAGAATGTACCTATCTGCTGGACAGAATGCCCGGCTCCATCTCTCGAAATTGACACGTGCGAGAAATTCTGCTATCTTGGGATTCACATCCGCTATTTGATTGAAATGGTCTAAAAACTCCTCTCGACTATATGTTTTAGCTGCTCTATAAAAAAAGGTGACGATCCTATTGTTGTGATAGTTGTTTCGAATGTTCTCTTCAAGATGTCTGATGCAACAACCAAAGTAAGCTGAAGTGAAGAAAAGTGAAGCCATCTTTGGAATACTTGGATGCCTATCCGATACAAAACACAAATCTTCGGTATCTTGGACGCAGCTTCGCAGTTGTTCAAAAAAAATTTCATAAGAGGCATCACATTCTTTGTTCGCTACACAAAAAGCGACAGGAAAGATGTGATTCTCCGCATCCTGTGCCACCGCAACTTCATTATACCTGCTCCTCAAGAAGGTACCATCGACGGCTATACCCTTTCTCAAATTTTGAAAACCTTGAATTCAACCACCATAGGATACAAAAAAGTACTTGAAACTTCCATTTTCATCTAGATGCAATATCGTCTTACTTCCAGGATCTGTGGACTCAATCATGTAATGATAAGCATCCAAGACTGCATACCCATGCTCGAGTGTCTCCCTAATCAGGTCCTTGGTAATCCTCATAGCCGTATATATCTTTCAATAACTGACCAAGACACCCAAATCCGTAAGGAGTTAATTGGCCATAACCCTTGTTGAAGGGCCTTTGCCATCGTGGAAACTACTCCTGAAATATTCACCGAGGACCTTTGTCGTGGCGTGAGGATTTTGGCTCGATATGTTCTCCGAACCACATGTGTGATGCTTTTCATGTTTATGAATGACGAATCTGTCAGAACTTGCATACTTCACTGCTCTCAACCACCACTTGCAGTTCATATTAACACATTTGAAGCAAAAGACACTACTCGAATTAATCACCTTCTTTATTCTGAAATATTTTTTCAAGCAAGAAATAAACAAAGTGTTATATAGTTTATTCTTGTCCTTGAATGACATTCCAATAAAAAAGCTAGTACCTTCGTCTTGAAGATTTCGAGACTACGTCGATTGAGAAGAACTGCACATTGTATTGGTTGCATCAATGGGCGTAGGTGTTTGATCATCATCTGGAATATTCATGTCTAGATCATCCAACCTATCATCAAAGAAGTCTTCTTGTTCTTCTTCTTCTACGTTCTGGTTCTCATTCTCTCTCATCTTTTCAACCATGTACACCCTTAACATTGGCCTGGTTGAATCACTTAGATAAGCACGCAACCGAACCTGATCGGTTATCTTGAAAAGCAGTACCCTCTGATTTTCAAAGGAGTTGTGCATATAGATGATGGCAAGTTTTTTCGATTGACAATTCAGCCCACAAAAGCTGATGATTAAGTTCACAAAATCATTATACGAAACATCACTTTGGATTATCATAGCTATCGTCTCTAGCATTTCACCCTCCTTCCAACGCCATACATATCGATTGCTCTTCTCGATCCATTGACCATGATAATCCACCCCTATTATTATTGATCCCTCTATTAGTGGTACCTAAATAAAGTCATTTGTTAAAAAAAGTTGATAGTGATTTCATAGTGCCGTGAATGAATCCCAACAGATGTGTAATCTGTTGCAATAGAAAAGTGATCAGTCGCAACATATTACTCACCTGTTGGGATTCATGTTACGCTTCTAAATATTTGTTGCAAAAGATGAAGTGCCTGTTAGGATTGATGTTACAGTACCAAATCACCTTAGAAGTTGATTCCAACAAATGAGTGACATGTTGCAACAAATAATTAACCTGTTGCGACAGATGACTTACCTGTTGCAACATGTTATTAATCTATTGTAACAGATATTTAACCTATTACAACAGACAACACTTTTGTTGGAATAGTATTCAGGTTCTATTGTAACAGGTTACAAATCTGTTGAAATAGATATTTATCATGTCGCACCAGATAACTAATCTATTGCAACAGATGTGTCATATATTGCAACAGATGACCCATCTGTTTAAACATGAATCCAACATATCAGTCTTCCTTTGAAACAGATATCTCATCTGTCATAACAGATGATTTATCTATTTAAGTAGATGGATCTTATGTTGGATTCATGATCGGGTTATATCCATTGTTGAAAAAATAACAACACAATAGCAGTTATCCAGATAATAAATTCAACTAAAAATCATAATTTGACGTACCAAGGTCTCCTATGAAGTAATGCCAAAGTGGAAAGTGATGTTCGAAATAAAATTTGACCCACGAAATTGGTCAAATAGCAACAGTAGTGGTAACAACAACAACAACAACAACAATAACAATAAATGGTCAACAAGAAGAAGATGAAGATGATAATGAAGTAGAAGATGATGATAATGAAGCAGAATATGATGAATAAAGAAGCAGCAACAATGAACAACAAAAATCGCTAGGAGAGAGAAAACAACAATGGATGAGAAGAGAGAGAAAGGCGCCTTTTTTCCCTCCGTTTCCCATTATATAGGTAAATATTTGGATCAAAGTATAAATTTAAACACTTGTGGGTTATTTTCAAACATCCCCAACTTTCTTAATCCATAATAAAGTAATTGTCACCTCCACTCAATAATTAAGACTTGTGTCACCTACACCTTATTTTAAAACTCTTTTATCACCTACAGCTCAAAATCCCCACTAGTAACTATGCTCCTCTCTTCTTTTTTTTTTTGAATGTGTATACAATAGCTTTATCAATAACTCATGAATAACTAGATACTATATATAAAGTAGCCTATGAATAACTAACATGAATAAATAATTTATCACAAGATTAAGATCAAAAGAAAAAAGTGGTGGGAGCTACTGTAAAGAAGTCTTCTCCCTTCTTTATGTTGATGTATGCTTGAAATAAAACTTCAATAGATAGAAATTTGATTTTTCATCTCTACAAATAAAGATGGGATAAGATAAGGAATATTTTCTTTCTTTCTTATACACTAGTGAAATTGGTTCGCGCTTCGCGCGATCATAAAACTCTTATTTAATTATGACATTTTTTATTGAATATATAAACTAAACTTTCTTAGTCCTCCAATTTAAATCGATTAAATTTTTGTTACAAAATAAAGAAACAAAAAAACAGAAATATTGCATCATATATAAACTCATTACTTATCTATTTTTGTTCTGAAAAAATAATTTAAGTTATTTTGAAAGAATTAATTCAAATGTATGACAAAGAACATTGTTGCTCGTAGTTGGTTCGGGCTTATGCAAAGATTATTTATACTTATGTGTTATATTTATTTTTGAGACTTCTATTTGTCCATAGGTTAGGATGAATAAAAAATCCAATAAAACAAAAATTCTCAAACGAAAAATAGAAAATGAGAAGTGCAAATATTAATCATAGAGAATTATACACCACATTATCGATTTTTGTATATATAATATTTTTAAAAATATATCTACAAATTCAAGAAAAGGATGGCACTCTGAGTTAATTAACATTTCTAATGAATCGTTTTAGCACTACTAATATAAGCTAAACAACATAATCCACTTCAATTCCATCTTCACGTTATACCAATTCTAAATAACTATTTATGTTATTCACACATTTAATTTTTTGTCATTTTTATTAAAGTGCATAAATATTATTTTTTCATATGAAAAAAGCTTAACTTATATGGAATATTATTAGTGATATCACTCCTTTCCTTTTTTGTTCTCATTCATCCTTCCTCTCTTCCTCTTGCTCACACCATCATAGCCATATTTTATTTTATTTTGAAATTTGTTGTATTGGTTAATCCTACAGAATGCCATATATAGTATTTTTACTTTTCATTTTTTCAATTAAATTAAATTCTCGATCATTTACTCTGTAAATGACTATCACACTTGTTATATAGTGAATTAATCAAATAAATATTACATTTATTATATATTGAATTCCTTTAGCAGATGATAAGAAAACATAAATAATAGGTTGGCTACTGACTTTTGGATTTTTTAATGAAAATAGGTTGTTCTTATATTGTTGAGGAAATTAAAGAAAAGATTTTTTATTTTTTAAAGTTTTTTTAAGTACATATGGCACATAATAGAATTAACAGAGGCCACAACCAATCATTCTTAGTATTTGTTATGTGCGTTTATTGCTATATTTATTTTTAGGCTTTTAGAGTACACCGTGTAAAATTGAATTTAAAATGTAAAATGATATGAAAAAGGATAAATAAGAAAGTTGATCATAAAGAGATGTCATATCAGCTTGTCTATATCAAACTTGATATGTATTTATAAATTTATTACGATGCACTATATATGTCGATGCAATAGATAAATGAAAAGTTTAATAAAATGAACAAGTATATACCATGAAAAATATAACTTCTTCACGCACAACAAGATTTCTTTATGTGTATTTAAGGGCGAAGTTAGACTTTCAGTTATGTGTTCGACTAAATGCAGTAACTTTGATCCAAACCCTATTATCTTAAGAAATAAATTTTTGAACTTGTAAACTTCAAATCTTGATTCTGCTTCTGTAATATCTCAAAAGATGACCGACATAATTACAACATTTTGATGACAGACATAATTACAACTGTAAAATGCCCATAAGGTATCATACGGAAGAAATAATACATTTAATTATTGGATCAATACAATTGCAAATAAAAATGAAAAGCAGAAGAAGAATAACATGAATGTTTATACCTTTCATTAATTTTCAGTAGCTTCTTTATTTTTATTTTTCACGAAAAATAAAAAGTTTCTTCCTTCTTCTTCTTCTTTTTTTTTTTTTTTTTTTGGGGGGGGACTTAGCCACCAACCTTTCCATTGTGATTCTTGTTGGTACTTTATTTGACACAATTTATATGCAACCACCATCACTCTTCCTTCTTCATTAACTATAAAAAATGAAAAGACAAGAGTTATAAGAAACTGTACAATTAAGAAATTAAAGTTTCTCATTTAATTGAGTCATTGTCTAATCATTTTTGAATTTATCTTTCAGATAAGATAAAAAAAAAAAAAAAAAAAAGGAAAAAGGAAAAAGGAAAAATTCAAAAAAAGGAGAAAAAATTGTAATAGAAACAAGCTTAAGAAGCCTCCAAGTTCTATTAGAATTGTAATAGAAATATTTAGTAAAGAGGATTTACTAATTGTGACTTTTGATGTTTTGTTTATTAACGGAAATTTAAGGCACAAAGAATTTAATAGTTGTGACTTTTTTAAAAAAACAAAAAATTAAGCACATAAATAACACTTTAAAAAGGCAAAATTCTAAGAAAATAGATAAATACGAAAGTTGATCATTGAGGCATGCCAAATCAGCATGCCTCTAATCCTAACTATTTTAAGGATTAGCTACCCTTAGAATACATCAATTGTCAACCTTGTGATCTCGGGAGAGGGAATAGGGAGATAGAACATGGGAATAAGCAGAGTATAGTTTGTGTTTCTTTATGAAATAAGGAATTCAAATTAGTATCTAGGACAGGGATGTACTTAGATGTCATACTTGTTTCACACGTAGGATGATATTTGTAAAGAACTTAAGTGAACTATTACGTCCCCGCTCAACGATATAGTTATAAGGTTCAACTTAGGTAAAGGATTAGAGGTTGGAAAACCCTGATCATGCAATTAACCCTATGAATCAACAACCAAGCTAAGCGATTTAACGAATGAAGTTCAATAACGTAGTATGATTGTTCGTAAGCCTTAACCCTGGGCTCTTAACCATTGATTATCCTAAGTCATTACTTTTCACATTAGTTTAGTTTCTTTTTAGTTTACACTTCTAAAATTATATTGTTTACTTTTTCTCAATTGTTAAATTAGAATTGGATAGTCGGCGACCGCAAGTCCAAGAGATCGACACTTGGGCTTTCTTGAAGCCACTTTAATACTTGATAAGACCACGTACACTTGTGTGTGCGCTTGAGCGCTGTCACATATCAATATATGCATGTAACTATTAGGGGTGTACAGACCAAACCGTCAAGTCAAACCAAATCGAAGAATCAAATCAAACCGAGAAAAAAAACTGACTTATGGTTTGGTTTGGCGTTTGAAAAAAAAATGATCATTTTTTGTTTGGTTTGGTGTTAACAAAAAATAAAAGTCAAACCGCTCAAATCAAACCGACATAATATATATATATATATGGGTTTTGCTAACATACTACATGAAGGTAGTATGTTAGCATACTCCCTATTTTTTAATTTCCTGAAAAGCCCCCCTACCACCTTTTTAAAATAGGGATTATTATGGGTTTTTTGGTCTTGCACCTTAATTTTTCAATTTCTCTCCAAAACATATCTTTATCAATCCCCCCTCCCCCCACGCCCCCTGTAAGACCCCGTAAAGTTACCGTGGCGTTAGAGCCCCAAAACAAAGCTAAGAAAAAACTTAACACTTAGAAATTTTTCTAAGTGTTCCAACACGTAGTCATTTTGAGCCTTGAATCTTCGTTGAATTAATTCGCGGCCTTCCCGGCCTCTGTTTCTTGAAATTTTTATTGCGTTGCGATGGGGCAAGGTCGTAGTATGTTCCGGAGGAGTTTCGGAATTTTTAGACGAGCCTAAGACCATGTTTGGATTCCAATTCCAGTAGCTCCGCGCGATAAACCCGCGTCGTCCTGGGTTTAGGACCTGATGCAGTGTTTGAGGCAATGGAGAAAGTAAAGTTGATTAGAGAGAGGTTGAAGGCAGCTCAGAGTCGCCAAAAGTCATATGCAGATGTGAGGCGTAGGGATCTGGAGTTCGAAGTCAATGATATGGTGTACCTGAAGATCTCACCTATGAAGGGGGTGAACAGGTTTGGGAAAAAGGGGAAGCTTAGTCCCCGGTATGTTGGCCCTTACCGGATTTTGAATCGTGTTGAAAGAGTGGCTTATGAAGTTGAGTTGCCTACAGAATTGACAACTGTTCATCCGGTCTTTCATGTTTACATGCTTAGGAAACACATTGGTGAGTGTGCTGTTGTTGATCCTTCGCAAAGCCCTGATATTCAAGACAGTCTCTCGTTTGATGAGGTCCCTGTCGAGATTCTAGATCACCAAGTCCGGAGACTAAGGAACAAAGAAGTTCCCTTGGTCAAAGTTTTATGGCGGAATCAGTCTGTTGAAGGTGCTACTTGGGAAGCTGAAGCTGATATGGGGACCAAGTACCCGCACCTCTTCTCCGCAAGTTCTGATCAAGCTAAAGGTAACATTCTCTCTTATTTCAGCCGCTTTTTAATCATGATGCAGATGTACAGTTATTTCCTTTAAGAGTTAAGCATTCTTTGAAGTTTTCGAAAGTTTAGTATGAAGTGGAGTAGTTTAGCCAAGTGCTTCAGCTGTGTACCCTTTCTTTTCTCTTCGTTCTGTCATGAATAGCGATATTTGAGGGCGAATGTTTCCAAGGGGGAGATATTGTAAGACCCCGTAAAGTTATCGTGGCGTTAGAGCCCCAAAACAAAGCTAAGAAAAAACTTAACACTTAGAAATTTTGCTAAGTGTTCTAACACTTAGTCATTTTGAGCCTTGAATCTTTGTTGAATTAATTCGTGGCCTTTCCGACCTCCGTTTCTTAAAAATTTTATTGCGTTGCAATGGGTCAAGGTCGTAGTATGTTCCGGGGGAGTTTCGGAATTTTTAGATAAGCCTAAGACCATGTTTGGATTCCAATTCTAGTGGCTCCGTGCCATAAGCCCGCATCGCCCTGGGTTCAACACCGCTCTTAAGCGGGCGGCGCCTGGCAAGTACGGCAGACTAAGCCACGCGACTCCTGCCATAGAGCGGTGGACTAGAGCGCGCTTCGCCTGCTCAATCGCGCCAGGCCAACTTTCTGCCTTCCTTCTCCGACTCATTAAGGGTGAGATGGTAAATTTTCACCCCTCCATCCTCTTTAACACGGGATTAATACCCCAAAACACCAAAATAAGATCCATTTCTCTCAATTTCACCAAGAACAACCCTTAGGGTTTCAACATAAAAACCCCAATAGCTAGAGATTCAACCGTGGGAATTCTATAATTTTTACATATTTGGAATCCCCGTTACGAGGGCTACAAGGGACACCCAAAAGTTCGTGAGTAGCATCCCAAAGTTCGGAAAGTCATCCAAAAGTTTAAGATTTTAAGGTATGTGGTTTTGAACAAGAACACCCTTTCGTTCTTGTGCCTAAAAAAGTACGTATTTTTGCAAAGTATTTCAAACTTTCATAAAGAATTTATGCTATATTATGGTATTTTGAGTTTACAAGATTATATCTTGACTAAGCCTTAAGTTGTGTTATCATGATGTTTATTAATGTTTTAAATTGTCAAGTTATGGTGTAAAGTTGAAAAATTCCATGCCCTTGTCATGTTTTGAGAAATTCCAAGTTATATTGCTATGAGTTGAACCTTATGGTTGAAGCATGAGTTTTAAGACTACGATGTTGATGATTTGTAAAGAATTTCAAGAAATAAGTTTTGAGTATAAAGATGATAGAAATCCACATTTTGAGTTGAAGAAAAAGGGGATGCATTTTGGCTCCCACTACATACATTGCTGAAATGATTTTAAGGTGGATTTTCTAAAGTTCTGAGCTAAGTAAAGGAGTAGTATTTAGCACCGAGTTGGGCTTGATTCCGAGGTCTCATGCTCCAGAACTACGTGCCCCCGTAGGTTTTTGATATACCCCAAGTGGGTTAAGACAGTGATCACTAAAGTTTAAGGTCCTACTCCGATGGAAAGGATAGGACAGCTCTCCCCAACGTGGGTAAGACGTTGGACTCCATGTAGCTCACATGGTTTATGTCGGTTAGAAGAAACTCCCTAAGTTATCGAGTCTCCCAAGTTCTCTAAGTTCCCAATCCTAAAGTCATAAAGATATAAAGTTTTGAAGTCACTAAGTGTTAGACTTTCTCTCTAAGATCAAAGATTTGAGTTTTGCAAAGTATAAGTGTTTCGAAAATAAGATGATTTATAAGTTTATGTCTCACTTTCACTTCTCTTTTATTTATAAAGTTTTCGTTTAAGCTATGTGATTTATCTATTACAGTGTGCAAGTCTCCTATAAAAGCTTATGATATTCATTATTTTAAGTGCACCCTCCCCCATATGCTCAGTACATTTCCCAAAGTACTGACCCAAATGTTTTGTCTATGTTCTATACTATTCTCGTAATGTAGGTTCAGGTGCTCAGTTTCAGCCTCATCAGTGACGATCCGAGCACTCCTACTTACCCATCAGCAGTGGTGAGTCCTCGTGTTTCGGGGACCGTTTATTACAGATATTCAGTAGTTATTTATTTCTTTTCAATTGAGTATGAGTCAGTTGGGGACCTGTCCCAATGGCTCCCTAGTTGAGTAGTAGAGGTTTGTCAGACTAGTTGTCAGATTTCCCGTGTTTTGAGATCTCTTTAGCGCTTCTGACTGTTCAGACATTTGAGTTTCGTCCTTATCTTTTGGTTATTCGAGATAGTGATATTAATGTGCATCTGTTTCATCATTAAGTAAGTAAGTATGATAAGTAACAGGCTCAAAGTGTTAGCTTGGGGCTACTTGTAGCCTTAAGTACCGTGTGACGCCTCGGGACCCGATCTTGGGGCGTTACACCCCCCCCACACACACAGACACACTTAGACCCATTTTTTACAATATATATATTGTCGACTTTTTAAATTTTAAGTCGACTTTTTTTCATTTTAAGTCGATTTTTTTTCATTTTAGTCGATTTTTTTCATTTTAAGTCGACTTTTTTCATTTTAAGTCAATTTTTTATTTAAGTCGACTTTTTTTATTTTAAGTCAATTTTTTTCATTTAAGTCGATTTTTTTCTTTTAAGTCGACTTTTTTTCATTTTAAGTCGGTTTTTTTTCTTTTAAGTCGACTTTTTTAAGTCGATTTTTTTCATTTAAGTCGATTTTTTCATTTTAAGTCGATTTTTCATTTAAGTCGACTTTTTTCATTTTAAGTCGACTTTTTTTCAATTTAAGTGGATTTTTTTTCATTTAAGTCGATTTTTTTCATTTTAAGTCGACTTTTTTCATTTTAAGTCAATTTTTCATTTAAGTCGACATTTTTCATTTTAAGCCAACTTTTTCCATTTAAGTCGACTTTTTTATTTTAAGTCAATTTTTTTCTTTTAGGTCGACTTTTTTCATTTTGAGTCGATTTTTTTCTTTTAAGTCGACTTTTTTCATTTTAAGTTGACTTTTTTCATTTTAAGTCAATTTTTTTTATTTAAGTCGATTTTTTTCATTTTAAGTCGACTTTTTTCATTTTAAGCCATTTTTTTCATTTAAGTCGACTTTTTTCATTTTAAGTCGATTTTTTTTCTTTTAAGTCGACTTTTTTCATTTTAAGTCGACTTTTTTCATTTTAAGTCGACTTTTTCATTTTAAGTCGATTTTTTTCATTTGAGTCGACTTTTTTTTCATTTTATGTCGATTTTTTTCATTTTATGTCGATTTTTGTTCATTAGTTACATTATTTGCATGATGCATGTGTACTAAGATATAAAGTCTAGTCTAGGCAGTGACGAATCCAGAATTTTCATTGAGGGGGTTCAAAATTTTCGTTAGATTGAGTTAGTTTTGGTTTGATTTTGTAGACCAACGTAGTCCCTCGATTTTCTGAATCAACGCAGTCAAATAATATAGGTTTTGATTAGTTTGTATATTTACTTCATTGAGGGGGTTCAGAAGTAAATTCGACTTAAAATGAAAAAAGTCGACTTAAAAGAAAAAAATCGACTTAAAATGAAAAAAGTCGACTGAAATGAAAAAAATTGGCTTAAAATGAAAAAAGTCGACCTAAATGAAAAATTGACTTAAAATGAAAAAAGTCGACTTAAAATGAAAAAAGTCGACTTCAAATGAAAAGAAGTCGACTTAAAATGAAAAAAGTCGACTTAAAAGAAAAAAATTGACTTAAAATGAAAAAAGTCGACCTAAAAGAAAAAAATCGACTCAAAATGAAAAAAATTGACTTAAAATGAAAAAAGTCGACTTAAATGAAAAAAATCGATCTAAAATGAAAAAGTCAACTTAAATGAAAAAAATTGACCTAAAATGAAAAAAAATTGACTTAAAATGAAAAAAGTCGACTTAAAAGAAAAAATCGACTTAAAATGAAAAAAGTTGACTTAAAAGAAAAAAAATCGACTTAAAATGAAAAAAGTCGACTTAAATGAAAAAAATTGGCTTAAAATGAAAAAAGTCAACTCAAATGAAAAATCGACTTAAAATGAAAAAAGTCGACTCAAAATGAAAAAAATCGACTTAAATGAAAAAAATCAACTTAAAATGAAAAAAAAATTGACTTAAAATGGAAAAAGTCGACTTAAAATTTAAAAAGTCGACAATATATATATTGTAAAAGATGGGTCTAAGTGTGTGTGTGGGGGGGGGGGGGGGGGGGGGAGGGAATTGAAAAAGATAGGTTTTAGAGGAAAATTGAAAAATTAAGGTGAAAGACCAAAACGCCCATAATAATCCCTATTTTAAAAAGGTGGTAAGGGGGCTTTTAAGGAAATTAAAAAATGGGGAGTATGCTAACATACTAGCTAGTATGTTAGCAAAACCCTATATATATATATATATATATATATGCATAGATATAATTTAAGTTTTTATACATAAAATATTAATTATAATCTACTTTTTCAATTAGTTTTATTAATTTTCAATATTTAGAAAGTAGATGTGTGTGTGTGTGTATTTTTATTTGGGCCTTTAAATTGTAATATTTGTCCATTAATTGCTAATAAAATGATCTAAAACTCAATATAAACTTAAAACCTAAACTCTTCACTTAGTTTCAAGTGAGTTTTTCGCTCCTCAATTTTTAATAATTGTGGTTTTTCATTAGCACATGAGTGAAAACACACTTGATCTAGTTTTCAATCACAATGTAATTGTAAAAAATAAAGATTATAAAAAATTGAGAAAATTTGAAAAAATCAAAAAAACTAACTAAAACCTAAACCGAAAAAATTGATTTTATGTTGGTTTTATTTGGTTTATAGTTCTAATAAACTGACATAATTGGTTTGATTTTTTTTTCAATAAAAAACCAAACCAAACCAATCCAACCTATGTACGCCCCTAGTAACGATGCCCCCCTCATTTTTATTTATTTTTTTGAATGTGCATACAATAGCTTTATCAATAACTCATGAATAACTAGATACTATATATAAAGTAGCCTATGAATAACTAACATGCATAAATAATTTATCACAAAATTAAAATCAAAAGAAAAAAGTGGTGGGATCTATTGTAAAGAAGTGTTCTCCCTTCGTTATCTTGATGTATGCTTGAAATAAAATTTCAATGGATAGCAATTTGATTTTTCATCTCTACAAATAAAGATGGGATAAGATAAGGAATCTTTCCTTTCTTTCGTATACACTAGTGAAATTGGTTCGCGCTTCACGCAATCATAACACTCTTATTTAATTATGACATTTTTTTTATTGACTATATAAATTAAACTTTTTGTCCTCAAATTTAAATGGATTAAATATTTGTTACAAAATAAAGAAACAAAAAACAGAAATATTGCATCATATATAAACTCATTACTTATCTATTTTTGTTCTACAAAATAATTTAAGTTATTTTGTAAGAATTAATTCAAAATTATGACGAAGAACATTGTTGCTCGTAGCTGGTTCGGGCTTATGCAAAGATTATTTATTCTTATGTGCTATATTTATTTTTGAGACTTCTATTTGTTCATAGGTTAGGATCAATAAAAAATTCAATAAAGCAAAAATTCTCAAAAGAAGAATAGAAAATGAGAAGTGCAAATATTAATCATAGAGAAATTATACACCACCTTATCGATTTTTGTATATATAATATTTTTGAAAATATATCTACAAATTCAAGAAAAGGATGGCACTCTGAGTTAATTAACATTTCTAATGAATCGTTTTAGCACTACTACTATAAGCTAAACAACATAATTCATTTCAATTCCATCTTCACGTTATACCAATTCTAAATAACTATTTATGTTATTCACACATTTAATTTTTTGTCATTTTTATTAAAGTGCATAAATATTATTTTTTCATATGAAAAAAGCCTAACATATATGGAATATTATCAGTGATATCACTCCTTTCCTTTTTTGTTCTCATTCATCCCTCCTCTCTTCCTCTTGCTCACACCATCATAGCCGTATATTTTTATTTTTATTTTGAAATTTATTGTATTGGTTAATCCTTACAGAATGTCATATCTAGTATTTTTTCTTTTCATTTTTTCAATTAAATTAAATTCTCGATCATTTACTCTGTAAATGACTGTCACACTTGTTATATATTGAATTAATCAAATAAATATTACATTTATTATATATTGAATTCCTTTAGCAGATTACAAGAAAACATAAATAGTAGGTTGGCTACTGACTTTTGGATTTTTTAATGAAAATAGGTTGTTCTTATATTGTTGAGAAAATCAAAGAATTTATTTTTATTTTTTAAAGTTTTTTTTAAGTACATATGGCACATAAAATAGAATTAGCAGAGGCCACAACCAATCATTCTTAGTATTTGTTATGTGCGTTTATTGCTAGATTTATTTTTAAGCTTTAAGAGTACACTATGTAAAATGTAAAATAATATGAAAAAAGACAAATAGGAAAGTTGATCATAAAGAGATGTCATATCACCTTATCTATATCAAACTTGATATGTATTTATAAATTTATTCGATGCACTATATATGTCGATACAATAGATAAATGAAAAGTTTAATAAAATGAACAAGTATATACCATGAAAAATATAACTTCTTCATGCACAACAAAATTTCTTTATGTGTTTTTAAGGGCGAAGTTAGACTTTCAGTTATGTTTTTGACTAAATGCAGTAACTTTGATCCAAACCCTATTATCTTAAGAAATAAATTTTTGAACTTGTAAACTTCAAGTCTTGATTCTGCTTCTGTAATATCTCAAAAGATGGCAGACATAATTACAACTGTAAAATGCCCATAAGATATCATACGAAAGAAATAATACATTTAATTATTGGATCAATACAATTGCAAATAAAAATGAAAAGCAGAAGAAGAATAACATGAATGTTTATAACTTTCATTAATTTTTATTAGCTTCTTTCTTTTTCACGAAAAATAGAACGTTTCTTCCTTTTTCTTTTTTTTTTTTGGAAGGGGGGGAGGGGGGGGGAGGGGGGGGACTTAGCCACCAACCTTTCCATTGTGATTCTTATTGGTACTCTGTTTGACACAATTTTTATGCAAGCACCACCACTCTTCCTTCTTCATTAACTATCGAAAATGAAAAAACAAGAGTTATAAGAAACTGTACATTAAGAATTAAAGTTTCTCATTTAATTGAGTAATTATCTAATTAATTTTGAATTTATTTTTCAAATAAGATAAACAAAAAATAAAAAAATAAAAATTCAAAAAAAGGAGAAAAAATTGTAATAGAAACAAGCTTAAGAAGCCTCCAAGTTCTATTAGAATTGTAATAGAAATATTTAGTGCAGAGGATTTACTAATTGTGACTTTTGATGTTTTGTTTATTAACGAAAATTTAAGGCACAAAGAATTTAATAGTTGTGACTTTTGGTTTTTTTTTTTAATTATTTAAGCACATAAATAACAATTTAAAAAGGCAAAACTCAAAGAAAATAGATAAATACAAAAGCTGATCATTGAGGCATGCCACATCAGCATGCCTCTAATCCTCTTTTATATATATATATATATATATATATATAGAGAGAGAGAGAGAGAGAGATTTATAATTGTAACGGAGTATTATATGTTGTTTGTATTTATTGTTTTTTCGGAAAAGGATCAGAAATACCCTTCAAGTATTGAAAATGGGTCAAGAATTTCCTTCGTTTATCTATTGGGTCAAAAATACCCTTTCATCCATCTTTTTGGATCAAATATACCCTTATAACTAACGGAATTTTTTTAAACCATAATTAGAAATTCTATTAAACACGTGGCACCTTTATATTGGTTGTAAATTAAATTAATTAAAATATTAAATTAAATTCGAATTCAATTAAAATGCCGACCCATGAAAAGCTTGCGTGGCGCTATTAATATATTTGAAGGGTATTCTTGACCCAATAGCCCATTCCGTTGGTTTTTTAATCTTTCACAAGTTAGTCGGTCATAAAAATCAAGTAGGTAACAATATTTTGTGAGGATTATTTATCAATTGACTAATTTTATATTAATTGGCAACCTATCACATTTCACCTTCTTTATTCAAATTTAACATCGACAATGTGACTATGTGAGTAAGTTTATATGGATAAAGTCATGACTAAATTTACTGGTGGATTTAGGATTTAGGTATCGTGGGTGTTCGAACGGTTCGAACACACATATTGATACCTAAAACTTTAAGCTTTCGCTTGAAAATCAAAATGTCTAACTATCTTCTTGATTTTAGAGATGTTTTTTTTCACCATATACTAATTTCTATATATTTTTTATACAATAATATTTTATCTATATTAAATTTAATGGGTGTCAGAACATTAAATATTTGTAGCTAGGTCTGCCCGGACTTAAACAAGTAGGAACGGTCAAGGGGATTAAAAGACAAGTTTGTATTAGGAATAACCCTAACACCTTCTATTATTTTTTTATTTTTTGGGGTAAGAAGGGTTACCATTCTTGGAATTCTTTGTTGACAATGTAGAAGATTGAAATTTTTGGGATCATGAGTCTTTGTTTAGAATTAAAAAGATCTTTACCAATCCCAACCCTTCTTGCACAGACAAAAATCTTAATTATGATGGGAAAATTTGTACTTTTAATCCCTGAAATATGAATAAACCCTGACTCTGGCCCCTATGATACTCAATTAGGAGTCATTTGATACGCGGTATAAGATGAGATATTATTGTCTTTAGTTGACAGTATAAATTTATCTTGAATAAATATATACAGTTAAACAAACACAGTAATCCTAGGCTTAATCCTTAAATATTCCACCTTGCTCTTCTAAAATGGAATTATCTTATTCCATCTCATAGGTGAAATAATTAGTCCAAAAATTGTATCTTAGGATTATCAATCACATGATAATTTAGTCCATGTACCAGACTAGCCAGGTATACTTAGCCTGGAATAGGAACTTAAAACACCAAAATAACAAAACAAAGAAATTACTATTAGAAACTTCTTTATTTGGGCAGCTTTGGTTTAGTCCATGATTTTCCAAAGTTGCACTTTCAAGGCAGGCCCATTTTGTTAAATGCAGATCTCCACGTCCACGGGGAAATTACCTAGATAAGTGATTTTTTTAGTTCGGGCACATCATTTAAGAAACTATTCATGTTAGAAGACAAAATATTGTGAGTTATTGAAAACTGAGCAGGTTACCACAACCCCCGAAAGACAGAGACTGTGACAGAGGTTGTGGGTCTCCCCAGAAAAAATATTTTAAAGAATTTATCCTTAATAAATATCTTAAAAAAGATGTAGCACTTATCAGTATAATTTCTTGGTTATGTAAAACTCCTTTTAGTTAAAAAAAAAGGTAAAATTGAAAGAACATAATTAATTTCTTCATAATTATCTAAAACAACCAGTTATTTAGGAACAAAACAAAAAAGCTAAAGAACCTCTAAATAACGGGGGGAGTTTAACATTGAAGTCTAATCCAACAATTTTGAAAAATGAAAAGGGGAAAGACATAGGGATTGCTTTCAAGAGATAGAGATGAGATAGCTCTCACTCACCAATTCTTAATCTTGCTTTTGAAAGACTGTGATATTAAAAATTTTATGAAATTAAATTTTCAATTACAAAGGCTAAAATTGGCCATTTGGGTAAGTCATAAGTCTTTCCATCTAAAAGGAATCAGCACTGAAAGTTTGACACATAGCAATGACTTACTCCTTTTCATTCTCTTTCTTTCGTTTTATTTTGTCACAAATTACTTTTTAAACATTCTTTCTTATGGAGGGGAGCATTGAAGCAACTGACAGAAGAGTTGTTGCAATATGATTAGGAGGTCACGAATGCAAACTTTGAAAACAGCTTCTTGCAGAAATATAAGACAGGGCTGCATACAATAAATCCTTGTAGGCTAACCCTGCCCGGAACCCTATGCATAGCGAAAGCTTTAATGCACCGAAATACCCTAAACACTCTTTCTTATACTAAAAACTTGAGGTCTGGTTTTCTCTAGTTAATGATCAGAGCTATGCCTAGGATATTATCAAGTTGATTCATCTAAGGAAATATCTAGTGCCTAGTGCAAGCCTCCTTTGTCCTATTCTCTTTTGAAGTTCCCAACAACAGCAAATCCTGTGTAGTCCTATACGCAGTATGCCGTGAAAGCAGAGTGTACGCAGATCTTATCCTACTTTGTGGAGGTAGGGAGGAAGTTTTCGAAAAATCCTTAGCTCAAGTAACACTCCTCAGATCAATTAAAAGAATATCACGGAAGTAAAGAGGACAGAGAAAATAATAAGGCCTTCAACCAAGATGATTTCAATTAGAAGAAACTACAAAATCCACATAATGAAACTAATCATCCCAAGAATATTTTTACAGGAACAGAACACTTCAATAGTGAACATAAAATTTCCTACAGGATCAAAGTAAACATCTCAAAATCAAAACTGGCATGTGTTATTAAAATGAATGAGGAGGGCCTGCAGGAGCGGAGTTACAAGGCTGTCTACGAGTTTGGAACCCAGTAGCTTTGATCTACACCTCGTATTGCTGCTTAAAAATTCACTCAAATATGTATAGATAATTTATCAAGAACCCATAAGCTGTCTTTTCTAGAATTCAGAACTCATAAACTCAAAATCTTATATCCGCATCTGGAGACTTGTCATTCTTTATTGTTACAAACTCATCAGATGCTTAGGACAGTACCTGATTCCTCTTTCTTGCATTGCCAAAATAATGCCGTTCAGTGAAGCAAACTATATGAACTCGCACAGTACCAAATTAATGAACTTAGTTCTCTACAAAATTATCTTTCTTCTGATTAAGTGTCTCCGTGGATGCTTTCTCTTGGACATGTTTGTTTGTGTTTAGCATTCGCATGTTTTTCTGTTTCTCTGCTTGAGCCATCTCGAGAATTGCTTGCCTCTGCATAGCCTCAATCAGCTCATCTTTTCTTTTCTCATCTCCCTTAAGTTGCATTTTCACTACTTCCTCTGCTTGCTGGTCTAATGGCTTGAAATACTCATTTATAGCCGTCTCCTGAAAATATTCAACCATTACAATCATCAATCAAGAACGAAAATCTTACAATAACACAGGAAGCATTTACTATAAGTCACAGAAAAGCCACGAGTCGCAGAAGATTGAAGCCAACCCTACTTTGCATTCAAGCACAATTAAGGTCCTCCTAACACCATGAGACAACAAGTGATTCTGACTTAACAGATAAGACAGGTATGAATTGGGAACAATACTGACGACTCTCATGAGCCACTTGGCTCATTTGCAAGGCCCCTCCCTTTTTTCCTCTGCCTCTCCCAGTTTTAGAACTATACTCAACGTCAGAGTATCACAGTACCGAGTGATTTAGTCCTAGAAAACGTGTTTTCAACCCCATTCTGAGCCTGCCAGTTGAACTGGGAAACTCCAAGGCAGATAAGTAACATCTGCTCCAAACTAGAGGGAAATCAACTTTGCCTATGAAGATAACTACTTTGACTTGAGAAGTTAACAAATTGTCAGTCCACTGAAAGAATGGGACGACGAAGAGTCCAGAAAAGGAGAAGGATTCACGGAGACAGGAATAAAGAGAACAAAAACACTTCTTTGTTACAAGTAGGTGGGAGTGTAAATTGTGTCTAAAGGATTCTTTCTTGGAATTAACCATATGACCAAATACTAAAAAGTGATGGCAAAGCAATTATAATAAACACGAGTCTAAGAGAGAAGTAAATTGATATCAGCAGATAACTTGGTTCTTCTCTACTGCAAACTGAAGCAAAAGCACGGGATCCATCTCAATGAAGCAACCTACTTCACTTTGCAGCCCGTCTGAAACAGACTTGACATCTTCTTCTCTCCCACTGGCAAATCAACCTAGTATAAACTTTTCTGACAGGTCAATTCAAACTAATATAAGCCAATGCTACTTTATACCATTTCAAATTTGAACTGACATCTTATCACCTTTCATTGTTCACCTTTTCTTTATATATTGAACAATTACCCCTACATCACACTTATTTACCACACTCAATATAGTAAGCTATTCACCCATTTTAATCCAAAAAATACATCATCAACAGTTTGACCATTTTTCAAGTGTTATAATCAGGACGATTAAGGCGATTGGCAACATGCTTCACAATTACGAAACAATAGAAATAAGAATCAAGAAAATTGTGAGCTTACGGTATCTTCTAGCTTCTTATTTAAAGCTTGCATCTCTTCCACCATGCGCCTGACTTCTGATAAAATCACCTGCTCAGGCATCTTCCTTACTTCTGCCTTCCTTTGTTCCGCCTGATCAGACACACGGTTATACAGAGAAATAAATCAGAAAAAGGGTCTAGAACAAAAACACGTGGCATAAAAACCAATCTACCAAATAATATTCAAAGACTCCAATTTGTCAAATTTCTTTCCAATAAATCATCAAGGACTAGTCTAGTTGCTTGCCACCGGCTCCTATAGCGCTTCTTATATACTTTCCAAGTGGAACTGGAACCAAGCCTAGATGATACAACCTTAGGAGAACCACATCCCAAAAGCTAGCTAGTGAAGTGGAAGAGCTCAGGGCCATATAAGCCCCACATCATTTCCCCATTTAACCGATGTCGGACTCAAGTTTGATTCCTTGCAATAATATCATAACAAATCACCACGCACCGAATTCGTCCTCCTCAACGGCTGTGGGCTAGACATTGCTAGCCCTGGCCGAACATTGGCATATCATCATCACCATCCTAGGCACAATGGTCGGTGGGCACGGAGGCTGATGGGTGGCTCTGATACCTTGATACAACCTTAGGAGAACCATACCGCAAAAGTTAGCTATGAAGGTGGGAGCCCAAGCTTAAATAAGCCCAACATCAGTTCCCATTTAATCGGTGTGGGACTCAAGTCTCATTCCTTGCAATAATATCATTACACTAACATCATCAGGGGCCATCCAAAAGAAGCTTAAATTAGAAAATATGACCTTCAACCAAAGGCCTATCAGGATTTTATAAAGTGGTGCAAAGTACAAATGCACACATTACTCTCTTTTTACGTGTATGGACTTAATAAAATACATACCTTATGAAAATTTCCGACTGAAATATAATTCGACTTCCAAAAAGCAGAGTCATATGTACCCTCTCCCGAGCATCCCCATCACCCCCACCGCCACTGGCCACCCCCTACGCCGCGCTCACTAATAAAACAAAATGATCCCAAGATGCTCAAGCGAAAAGGAAGCTTATGATGGTGTATTAATTATGCATCAATCAAGTCTTTAACCTAGAGACGACAGGCTCTACCCAATATATCCTAGAGTTATTTTTTCCCCATATAACCATGGTGTCTAGGCCAACTTTCATGCACCTCGACTAAATCCACGATATCAGCCACCTCCCACTAGCAACACGTACCTCTAAACAATAAACATCTATTGGAACAGACCCAAGCAGAATAACCACAAATCTCAGGCAACGGATAAAGAAAAGATCCAATGGCTACATTCGATGATTTAAAATTGATTGTTCCAGTGCCAAATAAAGCTAGTGCAGGCAAGATTAAAGCTTTAATATGCCACCAAGTAGAAAAAATGGAACTCAAGATTAAGAAGCCATATAATCCCAAAGTTAATTAGAAATCATATTAATCTCTTCTCCCCAATTAAAAGAAAAAAAAAATGCCTCTCTACCTCCCCGGGTTCGCGTAACAATCACGAGGTCTTATATTCAAATACCAGCAGAGAAAAAAATCTGTCCAAGCTTTGATAGATAGAGTTACCTGACACCCGTTGTTGTTGGGAGGTGGCAGGTATCTCGTGTAATTAGTCAGAGGTCTGCGTACACTCTGCCCTCCCGAGACCCCACTTGTGAAAATACACCGAATATTTTATTGTCAATGAAAAGAAAAAAATGAATCATTTTTGCCCTTTTGCAATCTAACTCAATACAGTTGACTTACAATAAGAATAACTCTACAAATTTCTTTTCCAATTAAAAGAATTGCTTATTACAACGCAACAAAAGGTTAAAAAGGGGATGAAGAAGAACCTCTTGGAGACGTTGTTGAAGCTGTAATCGATAAGATCGAATTCTACGTTCTTCATAACCTGAGAGAACCCTAATATAGAACATTGCTTTTCTCCCGAATTCTAGAAGCTTCTTCATTGATTAACCAAATTGGAAGCTCCACTTAGCTGAATAATAATTGTTCTACTAATTTGAAGAAGAAGAAGAAGAAGAAAGTTAGTACTTCCTCCCTGGGTTTATTGTGACATGGGTCATTTAACCGGGTCAGGCTGCTCCGCAAATATGATCCCTTTCCCTCTTAATTTTTCCGTTTTTATTTATTCACAACATACGCTTGTTTTCTTTTATTCTTTTAAATCTGCTTTGATATATTCTATTTGAGTCGAAAAATTTCAAAAATAATTTTTCTATGTTAACGAGATATTAATAAAATCGCGGTATACTTTTAGATTTTCAAACTCCACTTATATAAAACGTGATTAAGTATACTATTATTGTTGGTTTTATAGATACTATATTTATCAGACTAATTCACTCGCACATGGTATTCATTGATCTCGAGGCATATGATAAAGTCCCCACAAAGATTTTGTAGAGTTGTTTGGAGGCTAGAGATATGCCCGTAACATACACTAGGTTAATTCAGGACATTTACAATGAAGCGAAGACGTGTGTAAACACAGTAGTAGTAGATTCGAAGCACTTTGCTATTTTGATAGGGTTGCATCAGGGAACGTATCTTAGCTCATTTTTATTTGCCCTGGTGATAATTATTTTGACGCGGTGTATTCAAGTAGACTTGCCTTGGTGTATCCTATTTGCTGACGATGTTGTACTAATTGACGAGATTCGGGAAGGAGTTAGTGATAAGTTGAAGGTTTGGCGACAGACCCTAGGGTATAAGGGTTTAGCCTAAGCAGGACTAAGATGGGATACTTAGAATGTAAATTCAGTAATTCAATGCATAAGATAAGACTGAAATGGTACTGAAGCTAGATTCTCAAACTATTCGAAAAAGATAGTTTCAAGTATCTTGGGTCAATGATTCGGTGAATAGAGAGATTGTTGAGGATGTCACACACCGTATTAGTGCAAAATGATTGAAGTGGAGGCTCGCTTCGAAATTTTTGTGTGATAAAAAGATGCCTCCTAAGCTTAAAGGTAAATTCTACAGAGTGACAGTCCAACCGGCTATATTATATGAGGTGGAGTGTTGGGCAGTTAAGAACTCCCACATCTAAAAATTGAAGGTAGTGGAAATGAGGATTTTGAGATGGGTGTACTGACTTACTAGGAGAGATGGAGTTAGAAATGAGGTTATTCAGGAGAAGGTGAGAGTGACTTCGGTGAAAGACAAGATGTGAAAAGTGAGGTTGTGATGGTTCAGCTATGTGATGAGGAGGTGCATGGATGCTCCAATACGGAGGTGCAAGAGGCTGGCTATTGATGATTTTAGCGGGGTAAAAATAGGTCGAAGAAATATTGAAGGGAGGTAATTAGGCATGACATGCAACGGTTGCAGCTTACAAAGGACATGACCCTTGATAGGGAGGTATGAAAAATGCGAACTAGGATAGAGATTTAGAGGGTAGGAGTGTCAGTAATAGTAGGGAGGAATGCTTTGTTTATATTTGTGCCTATAATTTCTTGTAGTTTCTTGTTAGTGTTCTGATGATGTTTGTGATCTCGAATAGATAGTTTATAGTATTGCTCTGTCGGTGTTTTGTTTCTTTTATTATCTAGCGATGTGTTATTTCATTTTGTTGTTTATTTTTATGTTTTTTGTTTGTCATACTGTTATCTGTCCTGCGCCAAGTATTTATCAGGAATCACCTCTCTACTTCATCTGACGTAGTGATATGAACTGCATATACTTTACCCTTTTCGAATGTTAGGAATATACCGAATGAGTTATTGTTGTCGTTCAATGTAGAAGAAGTGGGTAAGTTAATTCATCCTAAAAGAAATAGTAATTTCAAAATAACATTGTTTATGAGAAATAGTAATGAGTCTCTTCTAACAGTTAAAAAAAATGATGTGCTAATTCGAAATAACCGTTTTGATGTCCTGAGGTGTCACGATCCAAAAATTCGAGACCGTGATGACACCTATCCCACCCTCCGTGATAGATAAGCCAAAAACCCAATTTCAAGAACAACATACCAAACTCATAAAAACGGAAGAAATAAGAATAGATTCAATCCCGAATAATCTCATAAATAGATAAATAGACTAGCAAAGTCAATTCGTAGATGATCCCAAGTCTGGAAGTCACAATACAAGCCACTAAAATATAGAGCCAAAAGAAAATTTGAGTCTTTCAAAATGCGAAAAATGCATAAGAATAAAGCTGAAGGAGATTTCAGTAGTCACTGAAGCCAGTAGTAGCTGCCTCGAATCTCCGATGATGCTCCAGAAGTCGTCGGATCTGTACCTGCACGTAGGGTGCAGAAAAAGCAACAGTGAGTATGGAACCACGTGTACTCAGCAAGCATCGTCGACCGACCCTAATTTAAAGTGGTGACGAGTGACACCACATAAAACATTTAAACACAAACATACAACCTGCGCTCAGGAAGACCACAATAATCAAACAGAATAGTCCAGTTTAACAGTCATAAAAATATCATAACATAATCCAAGAATTCCTCAATCAGATAAAATAAATAATACATATACAATAATCACAAGGTCACAATCCACTTTAACCATTCTGAAGCAAATAATTCGATGCAATGTGATGCAATGCAAATGTATATATTGTGCAGGCGTGCACTCCGATCCCATAAATATATATAATATATTGTGCAGGCGTGCACTCCGATCCCATAAATATATATAATATACTGTGCAGGCGTGCACTCCGATCCCATAAATATATAATATACTGTGTAGGCGTGCACTCCGAACCCATAAATATATATAATATACTGTGCAGGCGTGCACTCCGATCCCATAGATATATATAATATACTGTGCAGGCGTGCCCCATAAATATATATAATATATTGTGTAGGTGTGCACTCCGATCCCATATACATATATATAATATACTGTGCAGGCGTGCACTCCGACCCCATAAATATATATAATATACTGTGCAATTCAATGCATGATGTGCAAGTATCATCATTAGCTAACTTTTTCAATAGTTACCATAATAAATCAGTCCAGCAGGCTAACAAATAGGAAAAACAATTTAAACATACAATTTACTGATTTTATCCCTTAAAATAACATCGGTACCCGCATAGATGCTCGTCACAATCATATACACGGGATCGCCCAATTCCCATTACTCCCATTACACATAACAAATAAATATTCAAGTAAGCACGTTGAAAAAGAGTCTATGGAAAGTCTCAACTTGCCTCAAACCAAAGTCAAACGTCAATTTACAAACTTTCCCTTTCGTAACGTCTCTGAACGGTCAAAATCTGTTCAAACATGTAATCTCAAAATCTGAGGTCCATGACACAGGCGGTCAAGCCTAAAACTAACCATGAAAACGATACTCAGAATACGAACTATATAAGCATCATTAAGTTACAATTAACTAATAATATAACCTATCTAATATATACACTAAGTCATTAATGTTGCAGTACCATCTAATAACAATAGCAAAGTTAGTATAAGGGTGAACAATACATCCTATAATTTTTTTTTAATCATTCACTGGAAATTATTACTACTGTTTTCCCCCAATTTCCTTCTTTTTTAATTTTTCCAACCCAACCTATATTAGGAGTACGTGCAATACATATAAGCAGAATATGAAAATATTGCCAAACTAGTGTATTTAACTACATGATAAATCTGCACAGATAAACACCATACCTCCCACTCAATTACAATTTACGCCTAGTGATTTGTAATCATCATACTATCATTATCTAAGGCAAGATTCAATTCACCATTATTCCATCAATTCACCCTCACGTTAATATGATAGATATATCTGTGGGAAGATGTACAAGTAGTAACTAATTCTCACGAGTAACGTATCTTATGCAGTAAAGATTTCCCTTCAAGCTATGATGAGATTTGAGAAATAAAAAAAAAAGAAAACTGCAACATGGAAACTGCAGGTATAGAGCCCTTATTTCATTATTTCTTCTAATTTTCTGATTCCAATTTCCATAATAAATAGGGCCATTACATGAGGCCAGCTTTCACCTAATCTTTTGAACATATCACATGTTAACTAAGACCAGCTTTCCTTACATGTTCACTGAAAACCTGTTTAAAGTTCTTTTTCAATTGTCTGTGGTATTAGAGTAGCTGAGATCTCTCATCAACATAAATTACTAACTCAAATATGCGAAAACAAATCACTCATATTTTCGTTTTGAGCATTTAAGACCATTTTCATCAATTCAAATTGTAGAAGGCCCTTATTTCAGCTTCTGGTCGAGGTGACAATCCAGAGGTAGAACAGGAAAACGAAGTGCTTGACAGAGAAATACATATATAAACGTCAAGTTCTAAGATAAATTTCTTGTGGCCCGTTAGGCTTCATGGTCTTGGAACTCTTTTATTAAAGAGTTCTGACTATTCTCCCTCCAAATACCATTCACTCAACTACAGTGAAGTTAGATACGGTTAACAGAAATTACGGGATACCATTAACAGTAAATCCAGACTGGGGGTTAACAAGCATCGTATAACGCAGAACAAAGGAATAGAGAACGGAGATTGAAGAGAAACTAAAGTTCCACTTTGAATACCCCCACAAGCAACTTTCTTATCAAATGTTAAGAAGCTTCAAAAGATAGAAAGGCAGCCATAATGGAATTGTCACACAACAATGTATCACAACCTATGCTGCTAAAACTAGTGTCGAACTATTAACATGCTTGCTTTAGGTGAACAGAACTGTTATGAAAATTACACAGGTTGAGTTTCAGTAGTAGCCTATAGAACAAATCTAGTTTCTCCTCTTCTTCTTCTTCTCTTCCTTCTCAGATGCATTCTTCAACTGCAAGAAAGGCAAACAACAGTCAATTTAATGGACAAAAAATGAAAAGATCAAGCACTTCCATCCAGCAGGAAATTAATATATGCATCAACAACTGAGTTATCTCCTTACCATGATGATCAGAATCCGCACAAAGACTGCAACAAAATCTGTGAAGAGGGTGAGTGCATGCTTGACGTAATCCATATCACCCAAGTGAGCCTTCTCAATGATTTCTTGGGTGTCAAAGACTATGTAGCCCACAAACACCAAGAGACCAAAATACACCTGCCAAATAAAAGGTGCAGTGGTGTTATTAATGGAAGAAAAATATTAGAGCAACTTACAGACTTAAAGGATGCTAAATGTCAGACACTGCTGCACGCAGGAAAGAATGCACATACCTCAAACTTGAAAAGGGCCATGGCACCACCAAAAATGGAGGATGCAAAGTGCAACCACATGAGGAGGGAGACCCCAGATGAAAGAAGGCCTCCAAGGTACAAGTACTCCCTGCGCCTTGCCAACATGGCAGCAGCTGAGAAGCAACCAAAAACCACACCACAACCTACAAAAGCACCAAGCACAATGCTGCAACAGAAGAAAATTATGTATCAGAAAAGCCTCTCTTCTCCAGGATGTTAAGCTTTTAGTTTTAAACTGTAAGAATTGCACAATTCAGCTGACTTATGCACTCAAACAGACGCAATACATGCAAGACCACAGACTTTCCCAGGCTATTACAAGTTGATACTATGGAGAGAAGCAGTTACAAGTCACTTCACACCTTCAGGATAATGCAGCACTTAAAATAAAGGATCAGACTGCCACCAACTGAATTAGGATGGATTGAACGAGACTTGAAATTGTATGAAGCTTCCATTTATCCCCATTGCTCGTATAAACTTCAACCCCCCAAATAAATTAGGTGAAAATTTGTGATGCTTTAAGAGAGGTAAACACTCTTGACCCTTAAATACACAAATGAAAGGGCAAACCGGGAATGATGCATTTGAATGCAGCAGATATTGCAAGTCGAATGAAGTACCAAAAACATAGAGACCACACAACAAAGTTGTCCCACTTCCAAATCAGAGGCTGACAATTCCAAACAGCAAATGAGATCATGCAAATCTGGGTTTCACACGGGTAGCTTAACAAACAAGATCACAAACTAACACACTAGAAAACAGGAGCAACATTTTCAATTTTCAAACGCGTGAAAAAGGACAATATGAAAGGAAACATACCTTGGGTCGAAGTTGATGCCCACTTCAATCAGAGGACCAATTGAAGCGCCTTCAAAGAGTGCAGCTGCCATCAGAAGTGCCACCCTTTTTTGCTGCTCACCAAGATAACATCAAGTATCAGTTACAATTTAATAATCAACTAACCACAAAGTTGCATAACCAAAGAACGAAGAGATGAGTGACTGCTAAGGTTAATAAGGGCAGTAAAGTCGGCGCATACCTCTTGATAAGGAGGAGTTGCCAGAAGCCACACCATGCTTCCAATGCAAGCCAGTGTTGTGAGGAAGCCACCGATGTTCCAAAGAATGTGAAGGTAAGCCCCAGCAGCTGATGCGACTAAAGCACAGCATAGTGTGAGGTAGACCTGTAACCATGAAATCAATCAAGGTCCAGATGAGAAATACAAGCCATAGTAAAACTCTATACTAGAAAAAACTGGACAAATAAAAAGATAAATATGTATATCAAATTCTGCCACATTTATACAATTCAATGCGAAAACAGAGTTCTTAATTTAGCATGACATCACAAAATTAATCAATCAAAACACTGGATCAGGAAGATCTTCTGGTTTTTGTCATTTAAACACGAGTTCTGTTGATATATATCCCCGCACACATCCAAGATTGCTCTCCTTTCAATATCACATAGCTCATTTTAACCTATGTAATTTTATTCTTTTCAATAATCTAAATGATTAATTTCTTTTCTTATGTACAATATCTTTTTGATTAGTTACCAAAGAAACGTTTAACATATTGTCAAATTTTAGCAAACTTAACCATGTGGAAATGAAGAATTGATCCTCTCGCATCCCTGCCTGACTGTTTTATAAATTACACACTTGACTTCAATTTTATTTGCTCTCTCTTCAATGTCAACAAGGGAAAGGTAATAATTAGGTCTTCCACAAATATTTCATCAAAGTTCCAATTTAGTTTCTCTTCTTTGACACAAGGAAAGAAAAACAAAAATTAAGGCAGTTCTCAAAAGAATAACAAAGATTCTGATAAGAAACCTAGCCATAGAGCGAAATAAATTGATTCTTATCGCCGGTTAGGTTCCAAAATTCAACCGTCAAATTTGTGCAAATAAAATAACAATAATCCAATTGTAAGGACACTCAAACTTAAATAACCTAAAAGAAAACCGCAATAAACATACAAAAAAAACTCATAATACCACAAACTTCATATAACAACACAATAATCGAACCGTAAAGACAAAAATTACAATAACCTAACAAGACCACAAAATTCAACCATCAAATTAGTGCAAAAATAACAACACAATAATCAAACCGTAATCAAATTTTCACTAACCTAAAAACAAACCGCAATAACAACCAAAAATTGACAAACCACAAAATTCAACCATCAAATTAGTGCAAATAACAAAACAATAATCAAACTGTAATCAAATTTCCACTAACCTAACAACAAACCGCAATAACAACCAAAAATTGATAAACCACAAAATTCAACCATCAAATTAGTGCAAATAATCGAATCGTAATTCCTCTCTAATTTCAATAACCTAAAAAAAATCACAATAACCTGTAACGACTACCAAATTTCGATAACCTAAAAACAAACCAAAATAATCAAAATAATATTGAATAATACCTAAAAACAGACCACAATAATAAGAAAACTTGAATAATACGGTAAGATATCTCAAATTTATAACAAAAAAGAAGAAAGAAACCGACCTGTTTGAGATGAGTTTGAACACGAGGAGAGATCTGATGGAAGTTTTTGAGAGCATCAAAATTCCAGCGACTGCGAGAAGCCGATTGCGATTCGAAGAACGACGTGAAACCCTCCATTTTCTTCTCTTAGAGTATTTTTTGGAACAGTGAAACGAGCGAAACGAATTTACTTTTTTATCTCAAAGTGCGAAAGTATATTGTACCTGTAAGGCGTTGAAGATGCGTTTATATAGTGCTTATTTGTGAGGGTAATTTTAGTTGCTTCTCGAATTTACAGGAAATTACGTATGAATATTCCAGCGTCATTACTTCTTGTCATTTTACATTTATGCCCACATTGATTTTATTTATTTATTAATTGTATTTATTTTTGTGGAAGAGAACTAAATTTCAAATTAAGTGGGAATTAGCCTCTTTATCGAAGGTTAAATTGACAAAATCAACGGATATTGAATTAGCCTCTTTGTCAATATAGATAACCACTCAATTTAAAGTCAAGAGTTCACGAAATGTGGCTAACAATATCACCACTTTGATTTAATCTTATACACTTTAAATTTATTTTTAAGCTAACTGAATGCAAAATTGTGTTAATTTTAAGAAATTGAAAATTTTCACGCACATTAGGAAAATAAAATCCCATAATTTTTCATCAAGACTATAGTTATACTTTTTTGTTTACAAAGTTTAAGCAAATATATAAATTCAGTAAATTACATCCAAGTAATGTTATAATTTTAGTAATAAGTTGATTGATTTTTTTTTTTAGGTGAAAATGAATTTGTTGACTTCATAAAGAGATATTTGATATTTTGACATCATAGAGGCTGAAATACTACTGTCTCTTGGCAAAAATGAACCAACATTGAGGCTTTAGAATTCTTTGTTGTATACTTTAGCTAAATAACTTAATTATTAAATGAGTAAAGTTTAATAGAGTTGACATTGAAGAGAGGAAAATGACAATTTGTAAGAGAGTACTTCAAACATTAAATACAGGGGCAATTTAGGAATTTAGCACCCCATTAGGGATCCCCCTATTACGTGAATGCTAAGTTAAAAAAATTATCTCAACGACCATCTTATTGGTACAAGACGTTTCCACGTATTTCAGCCAATTGAAGACTGCCATGTCATCAAAAACAATTATTCGCCTATTCAGTCTCAAAAAGCGTCTAAAAAAAAATAAGAGTAGAATTATTATAGCACTAAATACCAAGTAAGCTTCCTCGAATCTTCAAAGAACAAAATGAGCAAAAGAGTGAAGTATCTACCTGCCTCTTCTTGCAAGTAAACTGCTGGTTCTCACTTCCAATTATCATCTAAACCTGAGTAAAACGCTTTCATTCACTTCTTTGAATGACAACACTTGCTTACTAGTTATAAGGCAGCAAAGGTCTAGCTGGATGTCAAACGTTCATGCACAATACTAGCCTTGAGTTTCTGTTAATGACTCATAGATACAACATCAGTAAAGTACACATATGACTACACTAAATTCAAGAGTTGTTGAATGAATTACATTTTCATTGGTTAGCTATTTTTACATGACAACAGGTAGAAAGGAAAAGAAGCTTCAAAATGCTGCTTGTCTTTGTTTACAATACTCCACATGACTGAGAATTTTCAGGTAGAGTAAGGGTAGATCCTAGGTCTTGGGACTCTTGGCTGAGCCTTTGACGATGCAGCCTCTGCTTTCTCAAAGCTTCATAGCATGGAGCAAAGAAATCATGCCGGAGGGCTTCCTCTGCACTAATCCTCAATCTTGGATTTGAGGTTAAACACTTGTCCACAAGATCGAGAAGTGATTGTGGAATGATCTCTAGAAAATCTGATTTTCGGGTGTTTCTTGAACACCACTCTCGTAATTTCATTGGTGACATAGATTTCATGTCAAATAAATCCTGTTCCATGGTAATGTACTATTCAGAACTACGTAATAATAGTAATAAATGAAAAAAGAACAGTGCAAGAAAACATTGGAACGATTAATACCGCTGGAAATGAAGACTCTCGGTTGTGTAGTTTGGCCACTTCCCACAAGTCTTCGCTTCCTTTAAATTTCACTATTTCCTTTATGTTCCTAATTAGAAATATACAATGGTTAGCAAATTCCCAGAGTCATTGATCTTGTTCAATGACAATGAATACAGACAAAAGATTCTTACTGGTCAAGGTCTCCGGTAAATGGTGTTCGGCCAATAATGAAATAGAGTAAAGTGACTCCAGCTGACCAAATATCAAGTTTTGTACCTTGATGTGTAGATCTGAATAGAACCTGTCAATGCACCCATCAAAAGTCCTCTATATCAGTGGAATAAGCAAAATATGATGATAATTGCCAGTGATTTCTTTTATTATGTATTAAAGGATTCTGAATGTCATGATGAAGATGTAAAGATGGCTTTTCCCTATTTCAACTTAAAACAAAAAACAACATGAATGAATAAGCAACAGGCTAAGTTATCACAAGGGGAATGGATACAAAATTAGCTAATTGCTATACAAACCTCTGGAGCTCTGAAACCCTTAGTTCCAACACAGGGTCCTTCTCGCTTTTGCCTCCTGTCCCCTGGAAACAGTATTAAGTTAAACTCGGTGCAAAAGTTCAGGAACAAAAAAACATGAAACCACAGTTCCGACCAAAACTAGTGTCACAAAATAACAGACCTTTGCCTTTCAGTAAACCAGCACCACCAATGGCAATTCCAGATGAATGCAATGGCATTGGAGTTATGCAAACGTACTTATTTTCTACTTTTCCGGGAGTTGCAGCAACCCTCTTTCTCTTGGAAGTTGGACCTTTCGTATCTACATTGTTTGGATGTTGATGTACTACTTCCGCAGCTATGTCAATCAGCGCCTTCCTACCAAGACGTGGAAGGGGTTCTCTCAACCTTTCTGCTGATGGAGTCCTATTGCTTGTGGCATCCTTTGCTGAGGTTATCCCCGAACCATCAGCGCATTTACTTTTTATAATACTCCTATATGCAATATCACTGCCAACCTTATCTTGGTCAGCCTTCCTTATAACGTTTTTGGGTCTTATTAGAGACTTTACGCCTTTTGCTGCTTCCTCGTTGATGTCTTCCCCAAGTTTTATAGTTGAGTTTCTCTGTTTTATTGGAGGAAGAGACTTGGCAAGAGGAATAGGATCACCACTAAAGCTCGTGGTATGGATCGACTTTGTCTTATCTGTGTATTATACATATGCAGTTCTTAGTGAACATTCAATTGCTAAATTACAAGAAAAGCGGGGAAGATTGAACTTGAAATATTCAACATTATTCGGAGTTAAAACAGCCTTGGGGTCACATTTGTTTAAAAGTGATCTCGGGATAATGATGCATTTTTTCCTTAAAGAAGCTCATTCTTCTGTTGAAGGGAAACTTAAGATCGTGATGCAATGGAACTTGGAAGCACAAGACATCTTTCAAGCAAAGGAAATCAGCACGAAGAGGAAGTACCTGACGTTCCATATTTTTGGTGCAGATCCTATGTAGCAAATAGATAAAGGAAAATGTCAATTGATTGTTCAAGTTCAAAAACATAACAAGAAGAAAATGCCTACGAAGTTGGATAGACCACTCACCAGGGCAAGGTTAAAGTCGATAAGGTAACCTTTATCAACCTTTCTTGAAAAAAGAAAGTTTCCAGGTTTAACGTCTCTATGAACAATACCCTGCATGTAAGAAAATTAGAAGTCAAGTTGTGTTTACAGGAAACCCATTCAGTTCATTTGCATCTTTTCTCTCTTACGTGTTTATGTAAACCAGCAAGTGCCCTGAACATGCAATAGCCATACCACCGGAGCTGGGAAACATCCATCTCTCTTTTTAAGATCTTGAGTAAGAACCATGACAGTAAACATGTTAAAATAACGACTATAATATGTTTAAACTAGATAACTCAAAAGATTAAAAATAGAAACCAACATCTGGCCTATCATGCTCAACATGCTCTAGAACAAGGCAGTCAGAATTTCCATTCTTGAACGATCCTTCATACTTAATTACAAAGTTCTTTCCCCTGTCATAAAGCAAAGGTCTTAGAAGAATTCTCGTGGTGCATATATAGCTATAGATATAATATATGCATAAATTAATGTTGTATCCATGGTTCCTCAAAACAATCTCCCATATCATTACCCAAAACGCTGTAGCATCTTTAACTCATTATGGACATGTGTTCTGTTAGCATTTGAGTGAGGACCTGCAAAAGGCATAATCAACGTATCGATTATAATGATCACCACAGGAGCACTAAAATTTGATCCCCAGTTAAAGCATACATGGATTTGTATCAGAGAAAACGCCGAAAAGGGCATAGATGCTCCATTTGACCATTTCTTTGATAATGAAGCAACTTTTCACCACGGGAACAATTCACAAGAGTTAATGCAATGCCTCAAACTGATATAGATATCTAAATAGCAAAAGACAGTGTCACAATGGAACCAAGTAATAATGAAGACAGAAGAATGTCTCAAATCTTTTGATGCATTGTCAACATGTACTACAATATGTTCTCCCTTCGACCTAGCTCAATAACGTTAACGAGTATCAACCTACATCTATCCACATATATATCATGGAAGTTAGCCAGTCAAATTCAACAATATGCATGAACAAAACAACATTCAACTGCTAAAGGATCCCCGATTCATATGATCCAAATATAGCAAATCAAAGAAATTTAAATTTAATATAATACACGAGCTTGTGTTATCATACATTTAATTGCAAACTTCACTCCATCACTCTTTCTCCTTGCCCTGTACACCGTCCCATAACCACCTACAAATATATTCATCAGGATTGTTAAAGGCATACATACTGATAAAAACTTCAGAATGATCATTGCTACAGATTCGAAGCCAGTCCAAGGTAAATACCTGAACCTTCTGCTTCCTCCACAATATAAGACTCAAAGTTAGGCAACTGATTTTGGTCCAATTGATTCTACAAAACAAGCACCTTGAGATTTACATCATGATTTTATAGCAGTAAACTAACCAAATACAATTCAAATAAAATGATGCATTGGCGCTTACTTTTGCAGAGTTACATACGAAATTATCCCCATGTTCATATGGATTTTCCTTCCTCTCATTAATCCCCATATCCAAGTCATAGTTCTGTTTGTGCTTCAGCTTCATAAGGATTAACTTTGGATCTGTTCTGGGTTGCTCTTTGTTGAGAAACAGACTGGTGGCTTTATGATTCTTTGGTGCCTTGGAATTCCTCGGCTCCCCGTGATCTGATTCATCCCTCTGAAAGGATGTCGAATTAGGGACTGGTTTTCCCAGCTGCTTCTGATGAAAAGATTGTGTGCGCGCTAAGATGGCGTGGCTCTGCAGAGGCTTATCTTTTTTCACTCTATCTATGTGGAGAAGTGAAGTCGCGCATTCCTTGGTAGCATTCTCTTCAAGTAAATCATCTTGAGGTGATGTGTTCGCCTTTGTTGGATGAGTTTTAGTGCAGTTAACGTTTCTATGATTAACAGGATAAGAAGCTGGTTCTTCTTCACTGTCTTCCACAAAATTTTCCTTTTGACTCATCCTTTCAAAGCCGTGGACAGAAGCATCAGCTGCAGATGGCAAAAATTCCATTTCTTTGTCCACTATTGTACAGGAATTAATGCAAGTGTTTAGTTTCTTTTCTGTATTACCAACCATCTCGGAAGCTGTACTGGTGAATGTGGTTTCCAATGAACTGGCAGGGTGTGGATTTAACTGAAGCATGGAATCTGTGATACTTTCAACTTTCATCGATCTAGCGGAGCTGAACAGGCTATGACTAGGAACTTTAGATTTACAAATAGGTATATGTACATAATTTGTTTCATTACTGTTCTCTCCCCTCTCTGTCTTGTTTTCACATTCATACTCAATACTCTTAAGTCCAGAACTTGATGGTTTGGCACTACCATCAATTATCCAACAAGTTCTGAACATTTCATAAAATCCATTGAAATCACAAACCAATGACGATAGTATTCTTGTCAACGGGTTTATGCCACAACTCAAATTGCCATTGGGGACATATCCCTGTAGCAGCAATATTAGAGTCAACAAAGATGAAGATTTTGAACTCAAGCATAGAGTGGAACAAAACAATACATTCAAATGAAAGCCAATTAAGAATAACACTCATTTAGATGGTGAGACAAAGCAAGATTACCTTCAAAAATCTCCTAATTTCCTTTGGTCTAGGGCATAAGAGAGAAAATTCAGAGAAGAATAATGTGCCATATTATCCAAAAAGCATCGGTAATCTCAATGTATGTTGTTTGATCCCAATTAAAGCTCTATTAGAAAATAGTGCAGTCACCTAATCAATTTATCATGTGATTTCTCCTCTTATTTTTCATCAATAGCCATCTGAAATCATGAATTAACAGGGGTTTTCTCACTGCATTATCCCTTAACCTATGAACTGTGTGAACCATCTCATTTAAAAGTAAAAACAATTAGAGATCACAGAATTTTGAATATATATATTAGGATTATAGTACACCCTCTATCGTACAATCTCAATTCAAACTATCTCATTTAAAAGTAAAAACAATTAGAGATCACAGAATTTTGAATGTATATATTAGGATTATACTACACCCTCTATCGTACAATCTTAATTCTTCTCCTGGGCTAAGCATGTGAAAAATATATTGCCTCCTTGAGGTGTGTATAAACCATGTCATCCAAAAGCTTAAACTATTAGGGAAGAAACACTTCTATATATACATATTAGATCACTTGCATTATTTATCAATAGCAGAAGTAGATAGGACGGTACATATTCCACGTAATCTAAGTCGTATACTATATAGATGTTTCTGATTTTTCCATTCTCGTATTGATTCATTATGATATGAAGCATGCGAACTTCATGAAGGGCTGCAATTGACTCTTAATGCCCAAAATATGGGAAAAAATCTTCTAACTCTATATTCTTAACTCTATTACCTCAGATCTAAAACAAAACCTAGATATCGTAAACATAGGGTTTGCATTTGCTACGAGCAAATTTATCAGACAAATCTCTTTGCACTTCTTATGTTTTCGCCAAATTCAAGTTAGAAAACATTGATAATCTCTATCCGCATATTAACAATCTCATTTACATATTTCTAATCGCATTCGACTGATAATGCTAACACTACACACCTTGACTAAATATCAGAAAATAGTATGCCTTAACTAACTACAAGGCTCGCAACTTGACATTTTTCATGGGCATATTAACAAGCTCAATTTCCAATTCCTAGTCTCATTTGACAGATAACGCTAACTCTAATTTGACTAAATATCGTCTAACAATACACCATAATAAACTACAACAAGGCTCACAACTTGTCAAATTAAAAGACGAAAACCTCAAAATTACCTGTTCATAAATCGTCCGTGCCATCGAAGGCAAAGGCATCATCACTTGACTTCTTTCCTTACCTGAATTTAACAAACAAAATATGTCATTTAACCGCCATAATCATAACACAAAAATCAAAAACAAAAAGAATTACTCAAATTAGCGCATCCTACCATCAAACTTATCGAAAAATCCTCTTTTATTACCCAAATGCGGATACTCAACCTCCGACCCAGCTCCTCTTTTCCTTTTCCTAAAATAAGTCCTCGTTATACACTCCTTCTCTCCTCTACCCCGAACCACATCAACACCCGCATTAGCGAAGAATTCAACAGTAGATTTAAATCCGATTTTAGAAAAAGTAACAAAGTAATTACTCGTCAAATGAATAGGAGAATTAGGAATGGAACAGAGAAATTCGATGTATTCCGGCGAAGCGGAGAATAAATTGCATTTAGATGAAAGTTCAGATAGTTGAGCTGGTCTTCCTGTTGATAGCAAAAGAGCGAAAATGTGCCATGCTTTATTTATATCAGAAATGGCGGTGGTGGTGGAGAGTGAAGTTAATTGAAGTTCCATTGATTTTTCAGATCTGGAAAGTGAAGAAAAGCATGTGGATTTTGCTTTGTAGAGAAATGAATTGGAAATGGAGAAAGGCGTTTAGTGAGATGAGTGAATTTGAGTGAGAGAGAGAGAGAGAAAGAGGGGAGCGGGAAAATGATTTGGTGTAGGGTTTGTAATTCCCGCCAATTTGTTTTTATCGGAAATTGAAAAATGATAAAGTCGAATAGGAGTAGAGTTTAAATTTGTTTTTTTCTTATTAGGAATATGGGCTGGGCCTTAAACACATAATTGGGCCGGCCTATTTACACAAATATATCCAGGAATTTTCACAAGTTATCCCTTTTAGGATAGCAGTTGTTTGGTAAAACTTGGGGCCAAACAACATAAATTTCGAGACTTTGAAGTTTAATTACAGAAAATTTTGATATTCTATATAATTACTGAAAATTTCAATTTTTGATTTGTCTAGATGCATTATTAGCTCCGGATAAATCCAAGGAAGATACATTTTTTCCTTTGTAAAGATACATAATGAACTCCTAATATATTTTTGTATAAATAACATAAATACCAATCCTTTTGGAAGTAATTATACTCTCTCCCACTTTTTTAATTACTTTACTCTCTCTCCCTATTAATATACATACATAGCTGATATATACATAGCATTCTGTGTATATGTTGGGATTTTTGTAATATGTTTAGGGAGTTAAGATTTTTTGTAATATTGAAAACATAAGTTGTGTATTTGTGTAATTTTTAGTATATTTTTTCTGATTTTGGATCTGTCGAGATACATAATACATCCAACGAAAATACATTTTTTCCCTTGTAAATATACATAATTAGTTCTCGATACATTTTTTTCAATTTGGGTCTGTCGAGATAAATAATTTGCTTGCCGATACATCCAATGAAGTTTCATAATTAGTTGAAATTTTTGTAATTACTTTGTAGGGGTGACATTTGTGTAAATATGGCAAGTTAAGGTGTATGCTTAAGTTATTTTTCCTAAAATTTGTTTACAATATTTGGACATAAACAACATGGTTAAACAATCTTTACCGAGCAAACTGAAAATCGTATAAGAAGACGTCAGACTATGATCTAAATTTTTGTAAGTTATTCAAATTTTCGATGACAATCTAATGTTTCGTCAGTAAGATTGAGAAACACGCCAGCAAACATTAGACCGAGTTTAATGTTTCTGGTAGGGTAGTTTTTGTTAATATTTGCAATATTTTTTACAAATAAGGACATTCTAAATTGTGACATTTAGAATTTGTGATGTTTTGCCTCAGCTTCATGAAATATTGCATCATGTTCCTGATCTTGTTCGTGTTGTATAAAGTACTACTTGAACTGTGATGCAGAGGTTTTGATTCTGTTTAGCTACGCTTTTTTTTTACCGTGGTATCCGGACAAACTTTCGCGTACGTTGCATAAATCCACGAAATACCTGTCATCTCCCACTAACAAATTACTTGAACATGGCCATTTCTCGTACACTATGGGTTTATAGTGAATTTTAATTCTGGCACAATGTGACAGGCAAAAAGCAGTTAATTGTCAAGAGAAAACAAAAACATATATGAACTGAAAAATGGTGAGAACGCTTACAAAGTAGTTTCATAAAAATGATCAATTTACACAGAAAGAACAGAGCCAGTGCTCTCCAAGTTCACCAACACTAGAAAATTTTACAGTAACCTAAAAGAAAAACTTGCCAACTCCACAAGCGAGGGGACTTGAGCTATTCTGTAGAAGGTGAAGACATCAATAGTTTAAATAGAAACCCAGCCATTAACCCAATGAGTCCCACCACAAGTGCAAACTTTACAGAGAAGCCTGCATCACTTCTCCGATTTCTTCGTCTCTTCAGCATTTCCTGTAGGTCAGTGAGGCAACATGTATGAGAATAGTAGCCAACTATACGAAAGGATGCATGTAATATGATAAAAATTCAACTCAAGTTTCAAAATCAAAGAAAATTTATGGACAGATGAAGCTATCACCATTCACCAATACTAGTCTTGCCATCCAGATACACAAAAAAATTTGTGTCGATCTATAGCTATATCCTTCTTGTGCAATTTTTCTTGATTAAGGTGATGCATAGTTTAATTTCTACACAGCCTGTTAGTTCAACATTCAAATATTTTTTTACATAATCCCTGCCTGCTTCAAATAAAGCCAAGTAAGCGTAAGCAAGTTGCTGCTACTCCCCACGCGAAAGCGTCATTTCAAATATTTCCTTCTCTTTTTGGTTCCCAGAACTATCATGTCTTTTGGCTTATATGATGATGTCTATAAGGACCCAAGATTATAATGAACTAATAGCAAGTCAAATATATCACTGCAATTCATCTTCTGCTGCTTTTCGTGTATCAACTATGATTCATCTGATCAGATAGTTCTGCATATTGAGCATCCTTTATGCGCTAATATATGGTATTGATTTGGACCAGCACATACGCTTACATGAAGGTAATTGTCACAATGAAATAAATAGAAAATTGTGAAGTAGACTAACCAGTTCCTGTTGCAGCTGCTGTGTTTGTCGTAAAACTGCATCCCTTTCGTCTCTGGCACGCTGCAGTACCTGACTCTATACCATCAAAGAGAAAGCATATAGCAACAATATCAAACTTGAGACAAAGATAAAATTTTGAATCTCATGTACAAGCTTAAAGATGATGATGGGCGATGGCATATAAATCTTTTGTTCAGACATGATGTGCAAGGTCAACTAAAAGTTTTAGTTGGCCAACACAAGCCTCCATATGATTAGAGCTAAAACCTAAAGTCACAAAATATTTCTTTCCCTCTAATACCGACTATGGAGATTTATACACTATGTCATGTCAATAACGAAAGCTTAAACTGAGAATAATTCGTCCACGATCTGACCAAATATATATATATATATATATGCAGTTATCTCTTTTTCAAGATTGAGAAGTAGAACCATCTGTTTTGCAAAGTTTCATCTGACATCTAGTGGGGGGATACAAGGAAATGTGGCTCTGAAAAACTACTCCAAGATGGTACACGGCCCATGATTTAGACAAAGGACTATGAGGATGGGTGAGAATATCAAATGTCATGTTGATTTTCAAGTGAGTGATGGGCTTAGACAACTTCCCCCAATAGAAATACTGTTTAAACATGTAAGCCTTAGCAGTTGCTCCTTTCATTGAATTAGTCTTGCATAAGCATCTCCATGGTCTCAATATCCTTGAGTAGTTCCTAAGGAGCAAAAAGAAAGAGTGTCTCCACCAAGGAAAGAAGTGGTCAGAATAACGTTTTCACAAAGACCATCCTTGACATCCTAATTATCAAGTAAACCTTATACAACAAGGCTCCACAAAGTCCTTTTATCGCTATTCTACCTAAAGGAAGGAAAATACCACTGAAGCCCAAACAGCGAAATAATTAATAAATATCACATATCTTCTATTTATTAATGGTTAACCATTTCTTTTTAGGATTTGTTACAAGAAAAAAAACTTATACACAATTTTCCATCAAGGAAGGAGAAGCGAGCTAAGATGATACATATCTGCTCGTCCATTATAATTTTATCCTCAAAAGCCAGAACAATAATTGTAGTTTATCCTCTCTCAATTTTCTTTTGTTTTCACCAGTTTCGTCCGGAAAATCTCTTAACCCTCCCATCACAAAGACACAAACTAAAGCAACCACATAAAGCACCTAACCATTGTCAAGAAAAGCCAAACATTTAAAATGAGCATGCACAGAAAACCGGTGGAAAGACTACTTGCATTATGAAATCTAGCAATATCTGGCTCTTAATAGGGGAAAAGAAAAAGGGAAAGAAAAAAAAAAAAGCAAAGCCTGACAAGTTATAAATCACAAAAACTTGTTCAAAACCTCCGGACATTATTAGAGAAACTTAAGACCAGTTCTCTTAAAAATCTCATGTGCATATAAACATTTCAGTCACCAATCAGTATATCCTAAGAAATCGAGCAGCATAACTTTAGGAAGAAGAAAGTAAGGACTTGAAATCTGAATGAGACTATGAGCTGAATTTAGAACTTACAGAGTTGACATCAGAACTTTGGCTAAACGCATTTTCGGAATGTCCCGGGGATGAGTGAGGAGAGGCGTAAACAACCCTAAGCTTGCACTCCTCTACATTTCTTCCGCTATCCTTGTTAAACTAGATTAACAAACAGTAGTCAATAGCATTGAGCGAAAATGAAAAGATAACAAACATTCTCTCTTCAATCATAATGCGGAATTCTATCAAATTCTTACAGTATCTGGAGGAAGGTCATCAGCATCACTATTCACAATGGTGCTCTGTAAGAGGAACTTGTCCTTGCATTGCATGTCCGGGGGGTAGTCCTTTTGAGCTTGAAGGGTGACTAGAGACAATACAGGATGCAACTAATCAAAAGGATATCACTTTCTTTTCTTGACAAGTAAAAACATAAAAGGATGTTCAATGTCAGGATGGAACAACAAATCGCATGGACAACTGAGATGTCACAAGAAGAACATATTGAGTACAATGAGGTGCACCTAAATGAATATCTAACTGCATAGACGTCCTCTTAATAAAAAGACATATCACAGATTACAAATGGCCAAGTTCTTGAAATATCTGTCACAGAATACCAGTTTTATTGGATTGTTTTAAATATACAATAACAACAACAAACCCACAGTAATCCCAAAAGTGAGGTCAGGGGAGATTGTTTTAGTATATGATTAGTATAGTATCCCTGTTCCTAGACTTCCTGTCATATATGAAGGATGTAATCATCATTTCAAGTGGTGGATCCAGGATTTGAAGTTTATGGCAGATCCAAGACTTGAAGTTTATGGCTTCCTACAACAATCTCAAGTTAATATACATTAATATTTGGGCTTTTAGTCAAGTATTTATATATATTTAGTGGATTTCTAAAAACAAATACATGGTTTGAGTAAAAGCTATTGGTTCACGTGAACCCATAGGTTGAAGGATAGATCAGCACAGATTGCAATCAAAGGGTAGTATCTTCCATGATATCAATCCAACAAAAAAGAAAAGTGTGCTGTGCACGAGACAATACACTGTAAGCCATTAAAGTAATTCCTAGTCATAACTCCGCAAGATAAATTTATCCTACCTAAGTTTGTGTCCAATCAGCAAAAGGGAGTAAAATGATCCAAGCTAATATTTGAACATTATGTGCATACGTTTGCAATTTACAATGATATGGATAAATGCTGCTTAACTATATTTTCTGGCTAACAGTGAAACTAGCGTAAAGTAACTTTTGTGTATGATATGTTAGCATAAATATTTTGCTTTTACATTCGAAACCAACTAATATATAAAATATTTTAGCTTCTAATAGAACTTTAAGAATCAGAGTGGCACCTCGTATAAAACATGAATCCCCGGGATGTACGATACCCGTATTTGGCCGAACAAAATACTTTTTAGGAGAAGTAGTTTTCACCTAACAATGAAAATAAAACAGGATATATCTAGATATGAGTTGTAATAGTCATTAAAGATGTGATGAAGCAACTGTGAAATTTTGACAAATTCAGATAAAGCATACCTTGAAAGCAACATACTGATCTGTGTTGTTTGTAACTTTAAGATCACAGCAGCTTTGTTTCTCCGGCTCAACTAACACAGGAAAGCCAAGTGATACTACGTATGATAGTGTATGCTACAAAAAGTACCAATAAAAGGCCTCTGACCTACAAGCCTCAAACATTAAAGAAAAGAAAAAACTCCCTCATGCAACCAAAAGAACTCACTGAATAATAAAGAATCAAAAAAACATGTAAAGTACAAAGATCTCAATTATGTTGCCAGTTTAGTGGGTGTCATCTTCGTATTCCTTATTTCCTATCTCTTATTTTCGTGTCTTTCTTATTTCTATTTTTACTATTTCTTATTTCGGTTATGCCACTCATCCTGTTTCATGTATTACTATGACCTTGTTAACTGTTCTTTATCTTGAGCCAGGGGTCTATCGGAAACAGCCTCTCCACTTCTTCGGAGGTAGCGGTATGAACTGCGTACATTTTACCCTCCCCAGACCCCACTTGGTGGGAATACACTGGGTTTTTTGTTGTTGTTGTTTAGTTGTGCTACTACTGCTATTCTCTGTTTCATAAGAACATTGTTATTTTTAAGTTGCAAACGAACATTACTGAAACAAACTATTTCTTTCTTAATTGTTACATTAAATCAGTGAACTAGTTGTTCGACACATGTATTGCCTGTGGTGTCAATTATCTTAAAATTTTGTAAATAAATATAATAAAGTTTCAACTGTATCATATTTATTAAAACGTTAGCTTGATTTATAAAATCGAAAATAAAATACAAAAAAGCTATTTTGCTTTGTCAGTTCTGCGTCGTCGTTCATGAATTTCTATATTTGAAGCTCCGTAATCTTTACTTTTTTTTTTCCATTTAAAAAAAGTGTAAAAACTAAGGAGCTTCAAACATAGAAATAAATGGATGATGATGAACAAAAACAATCAGCATTCATTTTGCCCTTAATAACATAATCATATAAGAATGACATGGCAACTGAAGTCGCACAATTTTTGAAGCTATTTTGCTGTGTTTTATATATCTAGCCAGAGGCGGATCTAGGATCCGAACTGTCCGGGTGCCAAGTAAACTTATCGGTTAAATCACCAGATTATTCGTATTAGCAACGGATGCGAAGAGCGGTGAGGTTGAGGCCGTGAGCCTTTACCGGCGACGACAAAGAATCCGGCGGGCAGCGGCAGCAGTGGCAATGAACCAGAAAGCAGATTTGGGAATTGGGAGGGATAGGGTTTTTTAAAATTTTGATGAGAGAGAATAAAAGTATACATTTCTTAACAACTTGAGAAATAAAAGAAAGTCAAAATAATAATTAATACTGTCTACATATATCTAAAATATAAGTAAAACTTATGGTGCTTTAATCAACAATTGATTCTTGACTAAAATTAATTTTTTTTTAAAAATATGCTACCAACTGAGGTCGAACCCATGACCATTGGACCACGAAAGTGGCACTTTACCACTTGCACCAAATGATATTTTGGTATTGTGTGTGGCATGTTTATTATTTGAGTATATTAGTATATACAAACCTAGAGAAAGAGAGAGAGCGTTTCCGTCGAAGTTTGCGGGTGGCGTGGCACCCTCACGGGCCTTAATAGATCTTCCCCTGTATCTAGCTTACATTTCAAACATCATTTCTTTTTCTACACTCCATTCCCATTCACACATTGTTATACAAAATAAAACGGAGAGAGTAAAAAGTGTGCTGGATAGTATGCTAACACATCTATGCTTGTGTTTCAAATGTTAATGAGGTAGGACAAATAGGAGACTTCTTGTGGGACGATAATGGTGAGAAGATAAAGAAACGTCAGGTTAAATGGTCTACACTTTAAGTTCCAAAAGACATGGAAGAATAAGGTAAAAACCTTTTTTCCCATCATCAAGGGTAAAGAACTTGAAATACCAAAAAGACGTCAGCTTATCAAACAATTTTGGAAATCCCATGAAGAATTACAACTAAGAACGTTGGATGGGAAAATAGTACTCCGGATGATCCATAAAACAAGTGAAAATCTCCTGTGAAGTGGCATTTTGGAGGCAAATAAATAGCTATAATCGAGAATTTCATAATTTAGGAAGGCTTAGTGAAGCAGGACAAAATTTAGGAAGTGCACTCTGATGGAATACTTCGTGGACTTTCACTTAGCATTGCAGATAGTTGTCACCATTACAGATATCAGAGATCAAAATGGATGGTGAATTAATTTCAGAAGAGATATCCAGGATTTGGAGATCGGAAGAGTGGCACTACTTCTTCTAAAGCTAGAAGAACAGAAGCAATATTATTTGAGGCAAGCATCTCACACCAGAAAGCAAGGGTAAAAAAGGGTTATAACCTGTCAATCAATGAAAAGAGAGTAATGCAGTGCAGTGTTATCAAAGGCGCTCTTAAGCCCTAAAGCGAGGCTCAAAACGTGTTGAGCAGTATGCAGCCTCGCCTTGCATTTCTACCAGAGGATGTTTCCAAGGCTTGAACCTGTGACTTCCTGAATTAATTAAATCATCTTTCTTACTGAAAAATATACAGAAAGGATTGCACCCAAAGGTGTGGCCTAATGGTCCAATGAGTTGGGTTGAGCACCATAAGGTCTCATGTTTAATTCTCAACAGAGACGACATTCTCAACAGAGACAAACACTAGGTGATTTCTCCCATATGTTCTAGCCTTGGTGGACAGAGTTATCTTGTACCTGGTACCTGTTGCTAGTGGAAGGTGGCAGGCATTCCGTGGAATTAGTCAAGGTGCGCACAAGCTGGCCCAAACACCACGATTATCACAAAAAAAAAAAATAGAAAGAATTCATCAGCTGATCTAGCTTAGTGAGATAGTTAAATCTCAAACTATATCAAAAAGTCTGAATTTTATACTTCACAAGTCGATTTTCTACTAGCGCTAAATTTTTAGCTTCCACGTTTGCAAGAAAACATGTCTAAGTTTTCATTCTTTTTTTGTGAAGGTGGTGCCAGGCTAACTTGCGCACACCTCAATTAGTCCACTGATATGTGCTACCTTCCGCTAGCAAAGGTATGGAATACCCTGCTCATCCAGACTTAGGCGGATGGGAAGACACCATGCCCTATAGTTTAACTCATTTATACTAATTAATCTCTCACAGTCACTCACCCTAATATAAATTGATACACAATCACTCTTTTGGCTTCGTTAAATTCACAATTGAGCTCACATTTTGCACAAAGAAATCGAGAACAAGACATTAAATAATAAAATCGTACATGAAATCATTTTTAAACTTCGCCCATAAAGTTACTCTCCCGTCTTTTTATTCTCTTATCTCCTTTTGATGGGTAATCACTTGTCTCTCTTTTTGGTAACTAAATTACTATTAATCACCAAATAAGAAACTTACAGACTCATAGCTTTGCAATCTTAGCATAGATCACCATCCAAATATTAAAACTCAAAGACTGCAACAGGAGATCTTAGTTGCAGCCCCCTGATCAAACTAGAGTGTAAGGGCACTTTTTTTGTTTGCACGAGTCCTATCTTCTTTCCAATGGACAGATGACATTGCATTCCTGGTATATCAGCATGTTCTAGCACATGTTGTTTGGTATGAGAAGGCATTTCATATTCGTTACAGCATATGACTACTAAAAGAACAACTCTCGTAGTCACTCATCTCTTAAACCCTCTTCCTGCTTCCAGCCGCCCATCCTCAACCACGAGATAAGCTTAAAAATAGATCTGATCAAAAATCAGATCATAGTGTGTGAGCAAGCTCATCTATTGTTTCCTCAAAACAATTTGACCACAAGGCTCATAATTTCAAGACAAATTCGCATACATTAGTCTGTAAGTGCTTAATACTCGAACCGTTTCATATTATTTGGCTCCCATTGACCCGGCACACCCCTTAAGAAAGCTTTTAACTATAGGCGTATTTTACTTAACTAACCTTATTAATGATCCTTTGACGTTCTAAGTTTGACTTTAAAAGGCAATTTAACCACTTCTCTGCCCCTGCATAGTACCCTCTATTTCTTCTTCTTTTTATTCTCTCTTACTTCTTTTCTGCTAACCGTGGTCCAGGCCAGATTTTGCACCTAAAGTAAATCCATGGTGGTATACCTATCACCTCCCACCAGCCATAGATACCAGGTAACTCTATCCACCAAGCTCTCACGTTTATCCCTTACTTCATTACGACACCTTAACTACAATAGCTTGCAATTTAACAAACAACAACAACATGCCCAGTCTAATCCCACAACACGATTAACCATATCAAATCAAAATTACAACTTTCATAATCAAAACAAAAAAGATAAAAACAACCAGAAAAGAATAAATAAAAAATCAGATAAAGAAAGAGAGAGTTACATTGGAATTTGAGCTCTTCGGGACTAACAGATATCAACTGATTGGTGGTAGCACCAGTCATCTTTACGAACCTCAAAACTGATCAGCCCGCCCCTTATCCAAACCAACCTAAATTTACAAAACATACACCAAACCCTAGGTCACACAAAAATGCATCTAATAGCACAAACAAATACATACATCAAATCCAATTAAAAAAAAAAAAAAGTATTTCTTCAAAAATGGAAATTGATGATCACTATTAATGACGTTTGAAAATAACATGGGAGAAAAAAATAACCTTTAACCTGAACGATCTATGTATCTTAACGGAACGCACAGAGAGGAAGAGGTAAAAAGGAGAAAGGAAAGTGAAATTTTTGTTATGAAGGTTTCTTATACAGCGCAGCGTGGCGTGGGTGGATGGGTGGGGTAGTAGGGGGTGGGGGGTGTCAAAATAATGAGGAAAGTAGTGAGAGAGAAAAGAGAGAGAGAGAGGGCAGGTGGTGGAAATGATGGGATGACACATGGCACTCACTTAGAGGAACCTGACGTCCGATTCTAAAGCGACTAATGTAGCATTGGTTGCTCTTCTTTTTTTCTTTTATGGGGTCCTTTCATTGTCTCAATAAAATTACTTCCTCCGTCTTATATTATTAGTTAATCTTTATAAATTTGAAACACTAAAAAAAAATATTAACTAATAATTTATTTTATTAAATTAATTTTAATAATTATACTTTAAAAATATAAATTTAAGTAAATACACTTTCTTTAAACATTTAATATTAAAGATAGTATTCAAAAAATATAGTAAAATTCTTGTGATTTTATCAAAGTGACAATTAAATTAAAACAAATATTTTTTAAAAAATGATCAACTAAAATAAAATGGAAGGAGTATCAAATTTTCTATATAAACTATCATCAATAATTTTATCTAAATATATGTTCCCTCCACAAAAAGAATAACTACTTGATATAAAATTCAAGAAAATAATAAATGACTTTAAAATTTTATACTCCTTTCGTCCCAAGTTATTCATCCCAAATTTTCTAATTTAATTTCTAATTTTGCTTGTCTTTTTTCATTAATCAAGAAGAGACAAAAAAAAAATAATATTTTTTACCCTCTGTATTAATTACTTTTTCTTTAAATTAAAATGTAAACATCATTTAATAGGGGTAATATGAGAAACTAGTCATGTTATTAATTATTTTTCTTAATCAATGTACTATCTCAATTTGGGGCGGAGGGAGTAGTACTAAACTAAAGTTATGTTAAATATATCAAAATATTATTTAATCTTGTGATCTTAAATATGTAACATAAAATGTTGAAACTTGAAATTAAAGTAAAATTTTTTTTTAAACGACTTAAAATGAAAGGGAGTATCAATTATCGGTTATTTCCTTTTGTTATCTGAAATAGCATTAACGTTCAAGTATGAAAATGAAACAATTGATAGTTGATGTGTATTTTGATAAATAATCAGTGATATCAAATAGGAAGCTTATATACTTGATAATTTATATTATATGAAACTCAAATAGTGGAGATTCTTTAGATGTACTTTTTCCGTTCAATTTTACTTATCACATTTTGATCTGACACAACTCATTCAAAAAACAATTATTAACATGACTATTTTATCATGGTATCCCTATTAATTGATGCCAGGTGCGAATCCATAGCCAAACTTTGATGCTTCGACACTAATTAAATTCGATGTACATTAGGTATAATTATATAAAATATATAAAATTTGATATAAAATTTAAAAACGCGCCCAGTAAGTCATAAAGATAGATGGGTGCTTTAGTTTTCAGGCGAAATCTTAAAGCTTTGAATGTCAATACGTGTGTTTGAATCTTTCATGCACCCACGATTCCTGAATTCTAGGTTCGCCACTAATTGATGTTTATTATTGTATTTTGAAATTAGTTTGGAGAACAATAATTAATGCTAAAGATGAAATATTATCTTTTCTCGATATGTTAAAAATGACAAGTAAAAATAAAAAATTAATTAGAAAATAAATGATAAGACGAATGGTGAGAGTACTATTTATTTATTTATTTATTTATCCTTCAGTTGATAAAAAACTAGACGAGTGTTTTTTTTCTTGCAATTTTTAGAGGTCATCTGATATGATGACTAAAAATGATTGTGAAATTATACTTGTTGAACAAATTTATTTAACATAAGAAATGGAATAAAAAAAATTCAAATTAAATACGTAAGATAAGATGAGCAATTGTTAGAGCACATTTTTCGAGAGGTTAAATGATTCTGAGCTACACTAAATATTTATTGTTTTAGGATTTTTGATTGGATATTTAAATTTGTTGAACGGTACTAGTTTCTCATTTCAACGATAAAGATGGAGCTACACGAAAACGAAAGGATGTGTTACAGTAGATAGTGGAGGGAAGTTGTTCCTTCTTTAATTAGAGATCTCAGATTTAAGTCTTAATATAAAAAAAAAATCGTGTTAGGGAGCGCTATATTCTGAATGGGGTCCTATTCGGCGCGAATTCAAATTAGATGAACACCAATGCGGGTATCGAACACCAAGTGAGAAACCCAAAAAAAAGGATAAATATGGAGCTTTTCTTTGTATAAAAAATTATACGCCAAATAGTAAAAATATATCCCATTCATTTTTAAAAAATAACTTATTTTGACTTGACGTCGAATTTAAGAAAATTTTGAAGGTTGTGGTATTAAATTAAAGTTATATGTCAAATATATAAAAATGACATTTAATCTTATGATATCAGACATGACACGTAAAAAGTTAAAATTAACATATTGCCAAAAAAAGAAAAGAGGTCATTCTTCATGAAACAAATTAAAAAGAAAATAAGGTCATTATTTTTAAAATGGAGGAAATAATTTTTATTTCTCAAGCAAAAACCTATCAAGCAATCGTGGACATTTAACCATAATTTCAAGATAGATCATCTCCAACTCATTATCCGGATTTCGTTATATACAGGATGTTGGTGTTACCGAACATTAATCTATCCAGTTGCTATGAGCTTCTTAGCATTTTATTGATTACTTTAAGGTTCTGGGTTGAATGCACAAATTCTCACCAACTAATTAATCATAAGAAGCTTTAGTTAACACAGAATCTCAAAATTCAAACAAAGAGGTCTCACCATTACAAGCAATTAGTAATTAGTAATATACCTAGCAAATTAGTATATACTTCAGGCGTTGTTTGGTTGGAAAACAAGTTATGTTGGGTTAGTTATGATGGGATAAGTTAAGTTATACTGGGATTAGTTATGCTGAGATTATTTTTTATCAAGTGTTTGGTTTGTTGTATTCAAAGTAAGATGCATGGTATAATTTCTAAGAATAAATTAAGTGATTACATAAATATCATCCATCTTATTTAACTCTTTTTTATATAATTTCTTTTCAAGCTTTAAATATTTATTCTTAAAAATAAAACTTTCATCTTATTTAACTTATTTTTTTTGTGTGTGTATTTTCATGATTATATCATGTGTATTGTAAAAATAAAACTTTCATCTTATTTAGCTTTAATTTGTTTGCGTGTGTCTTTCCATGATTATACCGTATGTGTTTAAAAGAAATCTTACTACATCTTATTTAGTTTGAAATAAAAAACTCCAACTTAAGTTTGTTAAAGTAAAAGAGGATTTGTTGTTTATTTCATTTCATTTAAACACATATCACTCATATAATATATTAAAATTCATTTTAATTGATATACCATATCAATTTTCAAGTGATTAAAAAATTATTTAATTTAAAATATGTAATTCAACAATGGTGTTAATATTTTTATTATGTTTTAGAGAAAAATTATTCAAATAAATTTAACGTATAATATATTCATAAATAAAAAATATATATATATGGGTGAATTAAAAGAAATACTTTATGTGAGGCGGGTCAATGAAAGCGGATAATTGGAGATAATGATGGAATAAGAATTTTGAATTTTATATTTAAATTTTTGATAAATTATTATTATATATTACTAATAAGTTTTTAATGTAAATATTAAATTTATGTCAAAATTATTAAGTATTTAACTTTTATTAAAATTTATAATTAAAATACTAGTAGTGTATATATATATATATATATATATATATATATATATATATATATATAGAGAGAGAGAGAGAGAGAGGGAGAGAGATGTGTGAAATAAAATCATAGGTTTTGAGGGTATTTTAGTCACTGTATAATTTTATACCAAAGAGAAATAGTCTTGGGATTGTTATCCCACCAATTGAGTGGATAACTTATCCCGAGACTAATTATTAGACACGGGATAAGTTATCCCAAATATTGTATACCAAACGAGTGATTAAATTTTTATCCCGAAATTAATATTTTATCCCGGGACTATTGACTTTTTATACAACAAACCAAACCGCCCCTTAGTATTAAATATTCTTTAAGAGAAACAAATAAAATAAAAATTGGCATAGCACTAAAAGTTATTTTAAATTTGTTAAGAGTTGGAGAAATAATTTGTTGGTGGCCTCCAATAATTTCAAGTAAAGTAGTGTGTTACAAGTACTAAGTAGTTGTTAGGCTAGTACTAATTTATTTTATTGCATAGCATAAGTGGGTGACAGCCTAATTCGAGAAGACATGTATGGTAGTTTTAATTTATCAAACGTTGATGGTTTGAAAATAAATTTTCATTAAACCTACCATACAGTTACACAAAAGAGCAAAAAAATTTCTTTTTTTAATTTATTCACTCATTATACTCCTAAGAGGGGGGGGGGGGGGGGGGGGCAATCTATTCTAGTTTTTGATCTTTTTTGTTCGTATTACCTAATGTAGACTTATACTAGGTACAATACAACTCAAATAAATTTGTTGAAAATATTTAAACAACAGACAGTGTATCATCATGAGACAGTTAATATAGTTTCATTCCAGCTCATATAGATATCATCATTGGGATATAATGTGTCAAATCATGCCATTTATAACTTATGCATAAACCCGTTACTTGTTCAATATATTAAAAATAGTTCTTCAATTTTATTTGAATGAGTTGAAAAATCAAAAGATGATATACCATTTTATGTTTATTTACCTAGTTATTAAATACCACTATTCATTTTTCAACACTAATGACACATAATTAGTAGGATGATATATGAAAATGACACTTATTTTTTGTTTATTAAGAGGAGTGTCAAATCGGACATGGACAAGTAAAAATAATATATGAAGAGAGAGTAATGGTCGATTAATTAGATTAGTTAGCATTTTATGCCATTTGCTTCCGAAAGGGATGACAGAAGAATCATGAATTGGTGATATGATTAATGGAAGGCATTTTGGAATATTCCAAGATATAAATAATGTCACATATATTAAAACTGATGGAACAACGTAAATATAAAAACATTATAATTATAATTACTTAGAAACATGTCAAAATCAAGTTCACATTGGATAATGTTTATAGTATGGATATGTTGTTGATATGTATTCCAAAAGATATATAATGTTCTCCCAAAAAAGGCAGAGGCAGACCGATGCACAAAAGCTCCTGCTAAGTGCGAAATCCGAGAAAGGTTCCGATCACAAAGATTTATTGTATGTAGCCTTACAATGCATTTTTGCAAGAGGCAAACAGCACACTCAAATGCAACAACATACCCCGTGAAATCCCACAAGTGGGATACGGGGAAGGTAGGGTGAACGCAAACCTTACCACTACCTAGCGGGAGGTAGAGAGGCTGTTTTGGAAAAGCCCTCAGTTCAAGTTCAGCAAATCCAAGTACAAAGATGAAGAAAAACAGCACATGCAAATGACTACACAAAAAAAGAATGAATAAAACCTATTCAACAATGTCTGATGTAAATTACATTTGAAAAACTTTCAATTGCCAAAAGAGAAAGGAACAACAATATTCAGACCTTAAGAGAAACTAAATATAGCTACATGGACTTGTGTTTCTTGTTGCCACTCTAATATAGCAGCATTTTAGCCTGCCAGCTAAAGGGCTCTCTCATTTGAAAGTTGAGAGCCTAGGAAGCTTGTCGCGCAAATAGTACAGTCTTGCCCGCCTGACTTTTCGATGCTTGACTACTTTGAGCTCCTTGATATTTGGCGAATACCTGTCATCAAAATTGAAAGGAGAACGATAACATAAGGTCCTATTTCTTGACTATGTAAGCATAAAAAGATATGCTGTTACTTTACTATCCCAATAGTGGGTGCAGAATGAAGACTTGGAACAAGACTACAAGGATTTATTGATGCCCATTTTAAATGAAGAAAGTTCTTCCTTTTATCCGTAATTCTGATGGAACAAATGTGGCATAAAGCTGTGGAGCAACTCAAAAATAAGTCGAGATTACATTTCCCAGATGATATTAAAAGGATACAAGTAAGAAGAGGTCCAGTAGAAGAGCAACTCACCGAGATAAGACTAATAATAAGGTTTTTCACTTCTAACGTAAATCACATATGCGCGCTTTTAGCAAAGTTGGGTCTTTGTTCCTTAAACAACTTTGTCTGTGTCGAAAATTCAAACGATCCTCCCACTACTTCTCCGATCTCTCACTTGGAGCACGGTGGCAGCCATGATCAAAATAACCCAAGGGCAAAATGAAAACAAAAATAGGCCTTTCTTGTCAAGGGGAAGTGCTTTGAACCACTATATCAAATGGGAAACAAGAATGATCGGTAGAAGTTTAAAGACCGAATTCTTCCCATATCTCACAGAAGGTCTAACACCATTCATCAATTTTACTTCCATTATATCACCAGTAACTTGCATATCTGGCTAGTGATGAGAAAGGCAGACAAGAAAACGAACAACAAATGGCATATATATGCTGAAAAGAGCTGTGGGACAAAGAAGATTTGCTCAATCTGACTTGCCTGTCCACTTAGTTGGTTTTTGTTTACGTCAGGATTAGCCAGAATTTAAAGGGCATAGAGGTTCTTCAGTTGATATGGTGTGAGGACAAGAACAAGAAACATGCAGGTCTTCAAGATCTTTCTGACATCGAATAGCTTTCTGAGGATGCTAATAGTTCTAATAGTATGGTGATTTACGGATGGTATCCATTTCTGTGTAGTAACTCTTTTTTTCTTTTTATTAAGTGGGATATCATTAAACACATCGAGGTGAAAAAGAAGTTGTTAGCTCAAAAACATTCAAAATTTATAGCGATAAGGAACTGACAAATTCAAAAGGAGATCTAAGTTATTTACAGGGGAAGGTTAGCCCCAATGAAGAAGGCCAAACAGACAACTAGCCTTGAGAGAGCATATTTGAGTTGAAACCCCATAAAAGCATCTTCCCTAATACAGGCAGGAAACGCTATCCAGATTTTCCTGATGGATTTTCAACTTTCCAAGAGCTCCGGCTAGGACAAGAGAAGATTTGATGGTATAGAAGGGAGACAGAGAACAAAAAATAAGCCAAAGTCCATGAACTGACCAGAGATCACTCAAATTCTCTACAATTATTTCCACGTTCTTAGTGCCAACTTCTGCTCCCACCGCCCAAAAGGAAAACTAACGAACACTGGTATGTTTCTCTTCACTATGCCCTAAGTCGTAGCCAAAGGACGAGGAAGTATGATACATAGCAACCAAGTGGGTGGCCACAGAAATTAGAACGTTTAGATAACGGGTCAAAGCTGTCCAGGTATTTCCTGTTAAATTAAAATAGATTTAAGATCAGTTTGACATCTGATTTTCACGCTCAAGGACTTCTATCAATCATGAGTGCTGCCACATCTCATATACCCCCTATTTTGTATGTTGATAATGAGTTGACATATTAAGGAATAAAAGTTTAACAGTAAGAGGATGTTCAAGTGAAAAAACATAAATAGAATAGGGGAAGTTGTTCAAATAGCTGTCTGCGACTTTAAGGCTAGTGTTGCTAAGTTTCAAACACATATCCTAAAACTAGAAGACAGTTTGGAATCTTTTGCTGGTTGACTATGAGACATTGTGAATGTCACTCTAAGCTGCAAGCATATCATATCTTAGTAATGCTATATCGTATACCTCTACCTCATTCTTGTTTGAAACACTCAATTGAGCAAGCCATACTAATGCAGCTTTTCCAGCTAAAATTGACAACCAAAAAGGTATCGTACAAGTATACATGAAGAAAACCATACACAACCATGCAGAGCCACCACACTGAACTACGGAAGGTAAGACTTACACTGGGAACACGATTTCAACTCCAACACCTGCGATAATCCTCCTGATGCGAATCGTCGTGTGTATACCAGCATTCTGTTTAGATATCACTATACCTTTGTATATAGACAACCTCTTCCTATTCTCTGGGACTTCCTACAAGTTCATACACATCATTCAAATTAAACTTTTGGCGGTAACTCTATTTCAACTAATTAAACCATTACCAACATACAGATATTACTTACCAATTTAATCTCAACAATGTCACCAGTCCTAATGTCTGGTGTAGGCCTCACAGTATCTGATGCCTCGATTGCTTGCTTGTTCAATATCTACTCCAAATATAGTGCAACGTTCATCAAATTAGCACTAAATTATGTCACCCAAACCTCAATATACATCTTTTCATGCCAAACTCAAAAAATGTACACAATTCAATTTGTGATATCCATTTATTTGTTCTCAAACCTCTCAAGCAACAACAATATACCTAGTGTAATACCACCAGGTGGGGTCTGAGGAGCAGTGGCGAATTCAAAGACAAAATATGGGGCACGTGAACCTGTGTTCTCTCTGTATAACAAGATATTTTTAATATTTTCTAAAATTTGTTATCTGATGGAGCCCATGCTACAAGAAGGCTATGTGGTGCGCTTGGTTGAATGTTGAGTTAATTACCTAGAGGACCAAGGATCAATTCTCGCTTAATACATATTTTTCCTTTCCTTTTTTAGTGGTGCGTTCATGCTCTAGAAAACCTAGATTAGCCTCTATTGGGAGGGTGGTGTACACAGACCTTACCCCTACCTAATGGAGGTAGAGATGTTGTTTCTAAAAGACCCTCGGCAGTTGGCTCAACTAACTGATAACACAGAGATGCAAAGCAGACATAGCAAATAATTCAGTTTTTCATATCCATTTCTTTGTTCTCAAACCTATCAAACAACAACAACAACAACAACAACATATCCAGTTTAATCCCACCAAGTGGGGTCAGGGGAGGGTGGTTTACGCAGACCTCACCCCTACCTCGTGGAGGTAGAGAGGTTGTTTCCGAAAGACCCTCAGCACAACTTACTGATAACAAATCAAATTTAAAAAATAACACACAGACGCAAATCAGATATAGCAACTAATAACAAAATCATTAAAATGTGTAATCCCACTAGGTGGGTTATGGAGGAGGGTGATGTACACAGACCTTACCCCCCTGCTTCGTGGAGGTAGAGAGGTTGTTCCCAATACACTTTCAGCTCTAGTAACTCATAACAAAGCAATTTTATAAAATAACATACAGACGCAAACCAGACATTGTCAAAATAGTGCAGCATTCATCAAATTACCACAGAATTATGCTTCCAAAACCCGCATTACATATCCTTTTCATGCCCAACTCAAAAATTTCAAACAATTCAATATGTTATATCCATTTTTTTTTTTAAAATCTATCAATTAACCAATTAGTAAAAGAACACAGTGGGGTTTAAACAAATTACCCCCATAATATCTCCAAGCTTAACTCTCGGCTTAAATGCCGGCCTTTCCTCTGTTGCAACTGCAACTGCCCCTTCAGCTTCAGCTTCAACCTCAGTTTCTTCGGGGACCTCTGTCTCAGCAACTTCGGGTTCTTCTTGGGATTCAGCCTCAGCTCTAACAACAAAAGAGCGACTTTCCCACTTTGAACAGCACAGCCCAGAAGTCGAAAACAGTGATACATTCAACTGAGAAGATGTTCGGAAAACACAGGCAGAAACTGAAAGATTCTGTGGAATACACTTTGTGGGGTTTCTTGGAACCACAAATAATGCCTGTAATACAGTTAATCACAAATTTTCTAACATGTAGATACATTAAAGCACAAACATTTAACATGTAAATACAATAAAGCACAAATTTGAACATGTAAATTCAAGAATCTAAGTAAAGTTGCTAAATTGGGAAGTGAAGAAGCATACCTGAGGCAAAACAATGGAACCCATTTTAAGTAGGATGAAGAGTGAGGGAATTTAGGGTTCTTTTTCTTTGTTAGTGTTAAGAAGTGAAGGAAGAAGGATTCATGGGAATGGAGAAATTTTGTTGCAGGAAGGAGAAAGCCTTATCCTATTAAGGATGTTTTGCTGCAGAAATAGCTTTTGTTTATTTGGGTATTCGGGTCTTCGGATCCATCCGGGTTGAGAATCATGGGTCGGGTTGTTGGGTATCCGGTAGTTGCTTTTAGACAGGGAAAAAAAAAATAAAAGTTAATACAGAAAAATGACCCTAAACTCGACATCAAATTATAATTTTGACCTTAAATTTTGATAGTGCACAAATATGACCTTTAACTATTCAAAACTGCACAAATATGACCTCCAATCCTACGTGAAAAAATGCGTGTTCAACACGCAAAACTGAGCGCGTCCAGCTTAAAATCTAAGGGCATAATATATAAATATGACCTTAAACTTTGACAGTGCACAAATATGACCTTTAACTATTCAAAACTGCACAAATATGACCTTTAAATGATTCTTCACTATTATTTTTTCATTATTTTCGACTCAAAGCTGAAAATGACATCTAATTTCTTTTGTCATTGTGGAAAAAAGCAATATTGAAGATTTATTAATTAGGCGGGTCATCCTCATACGAAAAAATCGAGCGGTATGTATATATACTATAAAACAGAGGATGAATTTAAGTTATATAATATATCTAAATATTATTTATTTAAATATTAAATTAAAGATGAAACTATACTAATAATAAAAAAAAATTATAGATTTAATAAAACCTTATTAAATTAATGTTATTAAAGATAATAGTAGTAGTATATTAAACTAACGATATCAAATTAACGTAATTAAAATGTTATTAAATTAACGTTATTAAAATGTTATTAAATTAACGAGGGGCGGACCTACATGGTTGCTATGGGGTTCACCCGAACCCCCTCGGTAAAAAAATTACGTTGTATATATATAAGATAGAAAATGTATATTTATGTACGTATATTAATGTTGAACCACATGAAACAAGACACTTAGATAGCCCAGTGGTGTTATTTGCTCTTCTTGGGCGCTTCCTTCAGCCTACTGTGCGGGTTCGATCCCTGCTAGTGGTTTTTGTTTTTTTTTTAATTAAAAAAAAGTTAGGTGCTGCTACTATAGAAATAAAAAAAAATATATTATTATAATAATAAAAAAAAACGACGTCGTTTTAATACAAAAAACAAAACTTTGACAGTGCACAAATATGACCTTTAACTATTCAAAACTGCATAAATATGACCTTTAACTATTCAAAATTGCACAAATATGACCTCTCTCCAAGTCAGCCCTTTTAACGACGTGGGACCGTGTGATTGGATTACCTTTTCACGTAGTCGCGAGTGAGACTCACGCATGGGGTTGCAAAATCGGAAGTCATATTTGTTCAGGGTTTGAATAGTTAAAGGTCCTATTTGTGCACTATCAAAGTTTAAGGTCAAAATTATAATTTGGTGTCAAGTTTAGAGTCATTTTTATGTATTAACTCAAAAATTAAACATACCCTTTAACTTATCATATTTACACAAATTTTTATCCTTATAAAGTAATTACAAAAATTTCAACTAATTATAGATCTTCGTTTGATATATCGAGAGTTAATTATGTATCTCAACATATCCAAAATCATAAAAAATGTAGCGAGAGTTAATTATGTATATTTATAAAAGAAAAATGCATCGGTGTTGGATGTATTATGTTCTCAACAGACACAGAATTGAGAAAGATATATTGAAAGCTAATTATGCATCTTTATAAAGGAAAGAATGTATCTTCGTTAGATGTATCGGGAGCTAATTATGTATCTTGACAAATTCAAAATCGAAAATTTTAATAATAATGCAAAATGTCAGAATTTCTGTAATTAAACTCTAAACTGTTGGGATTTATGTTGTTTGACGTTTTCGATATGCTATTTAAAGTTTAGTTAAATTTGACAATTTTTAGTACCCTTCCTCCTCCTCTTACCTTGGGCTGAAGTTTACAAAGGTGAAGCCTAATTTTAAGTCTTTATTCGGCAAAATCAAAACTCCAACTCTGGTGTAGTGGTTTCAATTTCAGATGTTAATTTTTAAGTTTTGATACTTTAGACATGTAGGTTTGAGGTTCGATACTGAGGCGGCTAAACTTTAACCCCTCGGGTGTGAAGTTTGAACTGTCAAAACCTCGAGTTTCAAGTTTGAATGCAGTTACAAATCGAATTTGTTTTAAAAAGTAATCTTAGGATTCATATAGTTCAGTTATTTGTCCTTTAAATAAGCTGGTTTTTAATTTTTACGTTTGACGATTATATTTATGCCTAGTGAGGCATAAATTCGTTAAAGACTAAAACCATGCTCAAACATAACTTGTGACATATTATGATACCAAAACATAAACTTCCCTCGATAAAAAATTTATTTGTTATGAGACACATAAATTAAAGATCAGGCACAGAAGTGCAAATGACCCCTTAAAATCGGCTAGCTTGGTGCCATTTCTACCTTCCTCACTCCCAAGACATTAGGGCCTTGGTGACCACTAACCTCCTTATGTCTCTTACAACTGGGCCTATACAAGCTCTGGCCCATGGTATAACCCACAAAGGTCTTTTAAAAAAAAAAAAAAAAAAAAAAATTAAAAGAGGACACAAAGGCACACAAATATTTGAAGGAAAAATAACATAAACATACATCTTAACTTTATCATATTCACATAAATTTTCACCCTTATAAAGCAACTACGAATATCTCAATTAATTATGTATCTTTGTTGGATGTATCGGGAGCTAATTATGTATCTCCATAAATCCAAAATCGAAAAAAACACCGTATCAAAGCTAATTATGTATCTTTACAAAGGAAAAAATATATCTTCATTGGATGTATTCAGAACTAATTATGTAACTCGACAGACCCAAAATTGAAATTTTTAGTAATTATGTAAAATGTTGAGATTTTCTGTAATTAAGCTCCAAATTATCAGGATTTATGTTGTTTGGCCATGTTTGAAAGGCCATAAAGGTCAGAATGTCCAGTGTATGAATTGGTTTGGTTGAATCATTCCTTTTGCCTCAAGCCCACAATAATTAGGTATGTATAAATAACATAAATACCAACCCTTTTAGAAGTAATTACACTCTCTCCCATTTTTTAAATTATTTTACTCTCTCTCCCTATTAATATATATAACATAGCCGACATATACATAACATTTTGTGTATATGTTGGAATTTTTGTAATATGTTTAGAGAATTGAGATTTTTTGTAATATTGAAAGCATAAGTTATGTATTTGTGTAATTTTTAGATGGTTCTCCATGAACTTCTATACAAAGTTAATTAGAGCACCACAACAAGCCCAAAATGTTGGATAGTAGACAACAACATTGGAAAAAATTTAGACAAAATTATCCCCAATGGTATTATTAGATCTAAAATAATAAATTTTAGTAATATTTTTAGATAATTGCATTAATAACACTTTAGTTACAAGTTATAGCAACTTATTAAAAGATATATTATTTTAATTGTATTTTCAAAATTTATTTTTAATTATATAATTTAAAATCAGTTTTATATTTATAGAATTGTAATCAATATTTTCCTAAAATTGCGTATTGATAATTATGATAAATATATGTTATTTTTTATTGGGAGAAGACATCATTTCCACCCCATACTATACAAGAAAAGTCTAAGTCACACCTAAATTATATAAGTGACCTATTACACACCTTAACTATATAAAAGTGATATTATTACCTCCTCGCGACCCCCATTCTAAGACGCGTGTGTTACACTTATTTTAGGCGCGTCCAGCCTATTAAATAACAAAAGTAAACGGATAAAAACATTAAGGAAAAAGGCATCGTTCCACCCCAAACTATAGTCGAAAAGTCAAATTAACACCTAAACTATATAAGTGACCTATTACACACCTTAACTATAAAAAAATGATACTTTTTACTGACGTGGCAGTGCGTGTAAAACACTACACCATATGCAAGTGGTAGTAGTCTGACAGGGTGTAAATAGTTTCACTTTTTTATAGTTTAGGTGTGTAATAGGTCACTAGTATAGTTTAGGTGTGGCTTCGACTTTTCGGGTATAGTTTGGGATGGAAACGATTCCTTTTCCCTTTTTTATTTAAAAAATTACACACTTTTATCATATAACTTTATTGAAAGAAGATTACATGTAAATCAAATTAATGTTTCGAAAAAGTATCTGAATCACCTCTCTCTCTTCATTCAAATTCTCTAATACTCAACCTCACCTCTCTCTTTCTCCATTATAATACTCAACCTTTCAAAATTTTATTGAAATTTATGTCTCCATTAACTTATTAGATAATATTCATATACTTTCCTTGAAAATACAAGATTGAAAAAAAGTGGGCTTCATATTATATTCATCTTCTTCGTTGAAAAAAGTAGGTTTCATAGATAATATTCATCTTCTTTCCGAAAAAACACAAAATTGATATATTTGTTTTTTTCATTCTCTATTGTGAATCATGTCTAAACCAAAATTCAATTCTACTCATTCGCGTAGAAGTCCTAGAATAATCGAAAATAGTAGCCCCATTCATCTTTCTAGACCTTCGTTTGATTTAGGTTGTTTCACTCCTTCTCCTCTATCAAAGTGTAAAAAAAAGATTGTTGAAAGTGAGTCTTACAACAAGAATCAAAATCAATGCTTGCCCGATAAAATTGAAGTTCCCTTTGTTCATGAACCATCGAAAAAACAAACTTTGAACAAAAATGTTGTTATTCCTCAAGATAAGATGAATTATAAGAGAGAGAATATGGTTAGTATGAGCAAGTGTCGGACTCCAATTTTGAAGATGAGATTCCATTACTCAAACCAAAAAATCCAAGTGTGAAGGCATACATAGACATAGATACTGTATTTTGATGTTTAATTATTTGGTTATTACTGTATGTTTTCTTAAGATTTGTTGGTATGAACGAAGTTTAGTTTTTGTATTTAAGTAGTATTTATATAATGTTATGCTACTTTAACATTTTTTTCGCATTTTATACCGTTGAATGAAATTGATATGAACTAAGTTGCATCAGATGGTATTAAATTTGATATCAACTACATCAAATTGTACATCTTTCGATTATGTAATTAGTAACATTTGACATGAATATTGTATTTTCGATTCTGCAATTAGTAACATTTTGATTCTTTCAGATTATATTCTAAATATATGCATACATATATTACATGTCATACACACATATTCTGACCTTCTTACCTATTTGAAATATTTCTCACATATATTAACATGCACAAGATATATGCACAAACATATAGTGATATGCACAATTGAATTTCGTATGTACTTATATAATGTATGTATGTAAGTGTATGAACAGTGATACATAAGATATACACTTAACATACGTCAAGCAAACATTTGTCTCATTCCCGGTGGTGGATTAATTGTATGACGAATGTATGTTATTTGTATATTCAATGTATCACTAGATATACAATACATACACATGCAAAATGCATGTAACCGCATAATTATATGTGTTGTAAATATCATTCTTATATTTTTATTATATATATGCGATAAGGTAATTGTATGTTTTGTGTATGTGACTGGTGTGTTTACTTCAAAACTCACTTAACTATGGATATTTTACTTACGTCACTCAACCTATTTAATTAATTAATTTTTAATTAAAATTTGCTAACATGAAATTTTATTTAAAACCAAAATTCTAAAAAAATTAAAAGATCATTTGAACCATATTACTACATATTCTCATGTTTACTTTATAACCCGCTGAAATTTTAAAATATCCTAAATAGTTTATATGAGTTCATTTATAATGTTAATATTAATTTTAAAGATTTTCAGAATCATATTCATTTAGTTGACTAGATTTAATTAACTTTCAACATGATACTTATTTATGGAATTGATTTTTCAATCATAAGTTGAGTGACCATTTGAGTTATTAACTCCTTATTTGATCACAAACCCTCAATACTACAAATAAAATTAAATTAAAAAAGCTTATTGAGAAACTTCTTGCAATTCCAGGGGATTGGACTAAGATTCTCATTCAATTTGAATCGTTATAAAACATTGAGTGTCACTTTAATTTGTGCAACTTAAATTCTTGTTATTTATCTATATATAACTGAAGTTGTTTAACAAGAATAAACGAAAAATTAATAGAAACTGGAATTTCGTAACTTGAGAACAGAATCCTTTGAATTATACGTTTAAGATTTTTATTAATTATATGAAAACCGTTTAATGAGATATTTAAGGTGATGAAGATATCTGACAATAACTGACATCCCCTTTTTTGGGATAGAAAAATCTTTTTTTTTTTTTCATATATATAATTGGTATTTTTTTATTTATTAAAAGGGAAAAAAACGTTTTTACTTTATTATTTTTTTATAAGATTTGTTATAATAAAATGAAAGTTATGTTATAAGTTGTAATTTCCTATCTAAGGAATGCTATATACATTTTTTTCCCCTTTAATTTATTGAGTCTCACACAACACACGCAGGTTGTGCCTTTTTGTCTCATAATTTAATCAACTTAAAGGTGTAAGATATGGATCCATCAATATATGGAACAAAAACATATCATGAAATTACACTCGCTAATCTTGAAAATGGATGATCTTGAACTTTCAACCTTGCTTACCTCGTGAGAAAACTTCAAGGTGAAAAGACAAAACTTATTGACTTGGAAGTCTTATCCATGAGACAATCACCGTTCAAAATTCAAGATCACTCACCTACAACTTACAAGGCTATTCTTATAAATTATGCGAGATTACAAAATGCTTGTAATTAGTAGTTAGTAATGAGTAAGTTTTTTTCATTCTTGAATAAGTAATATAATTACTACTCATTACTAGCCTTTTGTATTCGAATATTACTATTATGGAAATGTATGTATGAAAAGATATTTGAGTTATGATTTTCTTTTGCGTCGTTTTCAATCCAACCCAACTCCATTTTGTCATACATATATTCTACGGGCATTGTATAATATTATGTGGTTTTGAGTGCTTGTATAGGCTGTTTTTATTGAAAAACTTTTTTGGACTGGTTTCCTATAGGCACAAATTAAATTAAATGAAAAATCGACACTATCAAACTCCGTGGTGGAGTGATAAGTACTTCTTGATCATTAATCAGTGTTTTTGGATTCAAGCTCTCGGTATGGAGTTGTTTTTTTGATAACGAGAGATTTACCCTCCATAGTGAAACTTTTCAGCGCGAAATCGGATTAATCAAACTCCAATATGACTATGTGAGTGTCAAACACCGGGTGAAAAACAAAAATAAAAATGAGAGAATAGACACCAAAACTTTCAACGTCGATCCTTAAATTTATTTGTGTGTATGAGTAGTTACTGTCTTCTGATTATAAGAAAATGACCAATTGTCTTTACCACATTCTGCTCAAACTAAAAGGCCTATAGTCTTTGGCAATCGAGTTCATTTAAATTCGGTATTTTTGAATTTTATTAACAAAGAAATTAAGACATACTGATTTTATTATCGTAAGATAATTTTATTATTGTAAGTTCAAATCTTGCTAAACGTATGACTAACTAGAAATTTAATCGAACTGCAAGATTGAATAAATTAAAATTGGATTCATGCTACTGCAAAAAAACACACACTAAAACTTTCCCTTTCTTGCCACCTAGCTACACCTCATACAGATGGACCAGCAAAACATTGAAACTTGTGAAACTGACAAACAAAAAGTTATAAATAACTATTTTACTCTGTTGTATACTACTTATGATTTATACACTATATATTATCTCTGGAAATTTTAATAAGACACCTTTTGGCAAATGGTCCCAACAATTTTCTGACAGTAGAAACAAATTTCACTTCATTCAACTTTTACTATTCTCTTATTCTCACGTTGGTGTAAGTTCTGCATATAATAATTCATCCTCAAATTTTATTTAAAAGATTATATCACATATGTTAGTTGCTATTACTGTAATTAACTTTTTCTAGGCTGAATATTTACAACTTTAATGTTATTTATTTTAACTTTGCGTTTTGAAAGAAAAGATCCATGTCAATTGTCATGCCACATGAACAGCTAACAATTATTTTTTCCTTTTCCTTGTTATAAATATTGATCGACGATAGTCAAATTAGTTTGCGTGATCTTAAATATAATTCGTCAATATCCCTTTTCTTTCACTAGTACATCTAATATATCTTGTTTGAGATTTGAACTTTTAACTCTTGAAATATCGATTTTTTATTTTAACACTTGAACGATTAAGAAAAAAAGACAAATTTATTTACACTAGATATTTATACTCAAATCAATTAATTAAACACAAGATACGTGATTGTTATGCACATTTTTTTTATTTTTTTTTACGTAAATCATTGTTAAATAAGTAGGTATTTTTACCTTTAAGTAACTATAGTAAGATATAGAGTAATGATTTAGTTTTAATGTACACATCAAATAGGAACAAGTATTTATTGGAAAACAGATAGGCTATCTTTCTTCTTCTTTAACAGCTAAGAAATTAGAATTTAGAAAAAGAAGGCTATACTATACCTAATTGAAGGGAGTCTTGGAGTAACTGGTAAAATTGTTGTCAGGTGACAAGAAGGTCACAGGCTATTCAAGCTATGGAAACAACATTATTTTATAGAAATACAAGGCAAGACTCCGTACAATAGACCCATGTGGTCCAACCCTTCCTGAAATCCCATAGATAGTTGAAGCCTTAGAGCGCCGGACTGCCTCTTTCCAAGGCTAGACATAATTAAACGTCTAAAATGGCCTCAAATTTTGCCATAGCTTCGGAGTAAAGTAAAGGTGACCATATAATTTTCTTTAATTTCCTCAAAGTGACCACATAATTCAATAATTATTCTATCTTCTTATTCTCCATCTTCTATGTCTTCTTCTAGAGAGTTCTAGGATGTCCACTACTATTTTGCATGACTCTTGAACATTTTGAAAACTAGTAAGAGAGCACTGGATCCAATGTTTTTTCGCTAAAAGAATTTAAAATATAAAGAAGTAACACTCCAAGAAAAGAATTTAAAATATAAAGAAGTAACACACGAAAAAAATAATGCTTATGATAATATGTTCTCCTCCATCTTTTAACACATAATTGAAATGCTCCTACTAACAAATTGGTTATTGTTCATCTTTTAAGGCATGCTTGATTTTTTTTTGCTTCCCACCCGATGTTCGGTACCTACATTGGAGCCCCGACTAATCAGGATCGCATGTTGCAGGGCTTATTAAGGAGGTGGCGCTCCCAACAGAATTTTCTTCATACCCAGAACTCGAATTTAAAATTTATGATTAAGGGTGGAGCAATCCCATCACTGCACCACAACTGTGTTGATAAGCCATAGTTGAATTGCTCGTACTGACAAATTGGTTATTGTTCCAAATTCCAAGTCAACTAGTCAATGAATGAAATGCAAATTAAAGGCTTATGTGACTAATTAGGGATATGCGACTTTCGTGCACCCTACTAATTTTTGGAATATTTCCACACAATGATTTTGACAATCATATATGATACAAGCAGTTAATATCTTTAAAGATCATCGAACTATGAATAATTATCTACTAAAGTTGTTAAACTTTACTTTCTATCAATAAAATCACTCAATTATATTTATCTTTTAAAAAAATGATATGACAAAATAAATTAATTTTTATGTTATGTAACATCAATTTATTAATTAAGATTTTGGGCATTTGACTTAATTTTTTATTTTGATGTTTGGGGAGCTTCTTGTGTTGCAAAGGCGGCGATTATTCTTACATGTTGGCCTCAAGAAAATAAAAACTTATACCTAGACATTAAGTTTGAGCATTCATAACACATGTTAATCAATTACTATAATATTTTTTTTCAGACTTAACAAACATTTTTGAGAATATCAAAATTATAATTATACATATGCCTTATAAGCTTAATAAGTAATAAGTCATAATCAGTTATATGAATTCTCAACGTTTCTTTTGCTCCTATTTTGCTCCAACATTCAAGAAAATTGGAATTTTGTAATACTAGATAAGTAGATATTCTCAACAATTGTTAGACTTACACATCCTCACCAACAGACTAAGAAAATTGTATAAAAAAATAACAGATTTGATTTAAGTATCATTTTTTACTGAAGAAGTGCTAATAGTATCATTGAAAATGATAACATTTTACCATGCTTCGATATTATAGAGCCATGTCTCAATTCCACATCATAAATGACCATATCAAAATTCGTTATGGTAGAATTTGTTCTCATGTAGATATTCTATTTGGATCATATATGCTCCAATTATTATTATTATTAATGGTCTTGTGAAAATTCATGAGGTCCTCAACCACTAGTTTGCCAAGTTTTGGGACCCTCTTATTATAGGACATGCCCTTGTATTTTTGGGTAGTACTATCGTTCTATTTATGCGTTACATTTTTTATTTTAAAATATTATTCACTTTCTATATTTAATAATAATAGTTTTAATTTTAGAATTTTTGTTTTGTTTTACTCTTAATGAAATATCTAATTTATAGTCACATAATATCTAAAGTTTATTTAAGATCACAAATTTCAATTTTTAAATTTTTTTCTCTCAAAATTCTATATTCAGTCAAATAATATCATATAAATTGGGAAGTCTTTCTCCGCTATGATCAAGGGTAGGGGCGAAACTACCCTTATTCAATCGGGTCAATTGACAGCCCAATCGCTTGAAAAATTATAAAATACTGATAAATCAAAAGAATATATGTATATATAGCGGCGGATCTAGGTTCAAATTGATGGTGCTCCGGTATTCGTTAAACTCTACACAAAATAGATATAATTATACACAATATAGATTGATTTCGGGATGAAACTTTAAAACTTTGAATGTCAATACATGTGTTTCAACCTCCCGAACATTCACAATGCCTAAATCGTAGGTCCGCCTATATATATTTGATTCCCATTATATTATATATTGACTCTTACTAGCTAGTGAAAATCCTAGTTTCGCCATTGGTGAAGAGATGCAATGAAAAGGTACGATTCCTTTGGCCTTAAGCAAGAGTACTCTCGAATTCAATTCCCGTAAATGAACAACCTCTCGATAAGAAGCGCATTACGTACCCCTCAATCTACTCAATGCAAATCTGAATTAACCGGCCCACTAAATTCCAAATGATGTACAAGATGCCTCAAGAAGAAAAACCTAAGTCTTTCCTTTGTATCCTGTCTATATATATATGAAGCTTAACCCTCAAACTTCACAATACCTACGGAATACAAATTTCCTCAAAGACAACCTTTGTGTGTGCACTCTATTCAAGAGTACTTCTCTCCTTAAAAAAAAATAAGACATCCTAAGAGAGTCATCAATAATCATGGCTCTCTCACATCCCATGATAATTTTCTCTCTTTTTCTTACATTTGTAGCCCTTTCTGTTGCTCAATCCCCCATGATGGCCCCCACAATGCCACCATCCACCGTGTCAATGCCACCATCCACCATGTCAATGCCACCTACTACTCCCACCACCACTACTCCTCCACCAATGTCTACCATGTCACCGCCACCAACCGCCATGCCATCTCCTCCAATGAGCCCAATGGCACCATCCATGAGTCCAATGGGCCCATCCATGAGCCCAATGGACTCATCACCACCAGCCCCTGCAGCCCCTGGTATGGCACCCATGGGGGGTATGGGGGGTATGGCACCAGGGCCTGCACCAGGACCTATGGATGGTGGGGCAATGGCTCCTCCACCTCCATCTCGTGGATTTGTTCATGGAAGTAGCATGGTCATGGTAGCAATTCTTGGGAGTGTAGCACTTCTATTCTAAATTGAATTTGGCCATTTAATTTAATTTGTGGTTCGGCCCTTTCTGAACCCGTGCATAATGAAAGTTTAGTGCACCATGCTGTTTTTTTTTTTTTATTTTTCACTATCGTTGTAGATTACAAATAATTTACTTATTTGTTGTACTATTTTATTTTCAATTTCTTCTAGTGTTCCTTTTTCTTATTTTGGTCCTATTGTATTGTTGATTTTGTGTGGAGGGGTGAGGAATTTGAAGAGGTCTGATTGGAGATTTATCAAATGTTACATGCTTTCTATGTAACATTTTGACATTTTAGCTTAATCAGATAATATTCTCGCTTTCTTTCCATTTAAATTAAATTTCTACTTCATTGCAACTTGTTCATTTCTTTCCAACTTCCAAGATATATATAGGGTATTTAATTTGGAGTTTAAGTTATATATATATTAGTAATATAGATGAGCTGTTAGTATAAAAATTCATTATCTTGACGATGTGTATAAATTAAACTCTTTCATTTGAGACTACATGTGATTCATTTAGTTTCCTTAACTATAGTGTGAAGGGGTTTAATTAGCCTAGTACTAATCAACAATCTTTTATGAGTTGAAAATGAAAAGGGAAAATAATGGGGGAATAAAAGATAAGCTATTGGTGGTGGAATGATGATGAGGAGGAACAAAAGGTTGTGTGCTAGCTGTAAGAATAAAGCATTTTCTTTTGGTTGTTATCTTTTGAGGTATGGGGGGGGGGGGGGGGGGTAAGATTGGTGTGGATGACAATTTTTGATGAACTTATTTGGAAAGAGGGAAGTATCCATTTGGCACAACTTATGTGTGTCAAAATGAGAATGGGCAATTGTGGTGGATGCACACAAGCATGGGTTGGTTGGTGAGGGTGGGGCTATGCAACAACAAAGGTACATAAACAAGATTGTGACTTGCACATGGAATGTTATGCCCCTCCCCCCGCTCTTTGGCAAAATTGTCCTACTGCCCTATACTAAAATCAGGACGAATTCAATATTTAAACTTGATAATTCAATTTTTAAAGAATTTATAGGCAAGTCAGAATTTGATATGTCATCTCGACTATTGAGAAACAAGCCTCCTAATATTATGTTATAATCATATTCATGATTAGTGACATAACATGAAATCATAATTCTGATGGTGTCCAACTGTATAAGTAGTTTGATCATTTCTATACAGCTATAATCATTACCTTCAAAGATTTTGTAAGTGTATGATGTGCCATTATTTATGGTTAAGCAATCCAAGATGCTTTTCTTGACGTGATTTGTTGTTGCTCCTGTTTGTATCAGGAGAGAGAGAGATATTCAAAATTTGAATCAAAGTTACTAGACTCAACTGAACACATAACCAACACAATGGCTCCACTCACGAATGAAACCTCTTCATTGAAAAATTATATTGTATATATAAGATCAACTTTTTTTAATATATATACAATAGATAATGAATCCCTTTGATGAAACTTATGTCTCCACCATTATATTTGAGAGTGTGACTGATTGAGTTCATAATCTAATATTTTTTGCAAGTCTATAAGTTTTCATATATATAAAACCTACAAAAGTAGGGCATTGCCTAAAAAGGAATGTAGAGAAAAATTCCATTTTCAATTAAGGTGTTGATTTGTTTGATGGATAAATCATTAAATAGAACTTTCATTAACTCATGGAATCTTTAGATTTCAATGAGTGAGCATAATGCACTAAGATTTAAAACCTAATCACACAAAGATAACATAAAATATGACTTTTGCCTTTTAAAGTTTGTTCATTATAAGCATTGGATTCCATCTCAAAGCTTAAAGGAGAATATTTATGAGAATCAACAAAAAGCTTTTGTTATCTTTTGCATCTTTTTTTTCACCCTCAAAAGGCAATATAAGAAAGTTGTCATCTGTCTTTTTCAATATCATGATGGTACTTAAAATTTAGTAGTTACTCCACTCGTTTCAATTTAGTGAATGTATTATTTTTTTAGTTCGATTAGAAAAGAACGATTCCTTTCTAAATTTGAAATTGTTTTAACTTAAATTTCTTATTCTCTTCCTAATGAGAAGCTTTTATAGTCGAATAAATGTCATGACATATTTAAAATTATAATTTTTTTTAAGAAATATCTCTAAACTTCATGCTTTATCAAGTACATTTACATAAATGAAGTAGTGAGTATCATTTATTCCTACCTTACCATAAACTTTCTTTTATCTTTGATACTTGATAGTATACTATAAAAATGTATCTTTGTAATTTTCAGCAATTTTATATGATTTACCTGGGAATTCGGTGAAAAGCAAATACATTTTGATGAAACTAAAAATCTCTTTGAACTTTTTTATGCATAATTGTCAAGTTAATGTTATACACATGATGTATACATCAGATCCAGTCCAATACGAATTGTGTATACCCATATGTATATCAATTGTTATACACATAATATATACATAATACGTATATATGTTATCATAATCGAATACTCTGGTTGTTACATTCATTTTGAATGTAATTTTTTTTTTTTTAATTTTGTCTAAAACGTTTTTTTTTTTAAATTTTTAATGCACTTAATATGACTAATGGAAATCAATGTCTTTTGTTTACATCGATAGTCATGATTACCTTTTTATTTTACTGTATAATATTTATTTTTATGATTCAATCAACAGATTCATATACATGTGTATACATATTATATTTATCATATATACATGCAGATACATATTCTATACATGTATAAAACGAATGTCATACGGTACGTATTGATTGGTATGCATTGTCTGTATTCATCTAACAAATTGTTATGCATTCCCTTACATTAGTATCTTTATAAATATTATATTTATCATATATATACGCAGATACATATTCTATACATGTATAAAACGAATGTCATACGGTACGTATTGATTGGTATGCATTGTCTGTATTCATCTAACAAATTGGTATACATTCCCTTACATTAGTATCTTTATAAATATATAATGGTTCGATTCACCTAATAAATTTGTATACATTTGTTTGCATTGGTATCCATCCCTCCGTATTCACTTAATAAATTGGTAATACTCCCAACTGGATTCGCTGATACAAACTATATTCATCGATACAACATAATGCGCACAGAGTCGCATGACACCTAAAAGAAAATATCTAAACTATAGCTATAGATTGCTAACAAGTCCAAACTATGATCATTTTTGAAAATATCTCAAAAACAAAATTGTCATGTTTACATAGGACTTCTAGTGGGCCTGGAAAGGACATTGGGCTTGGACAGGTCAATAACATAACATATCTAGTCTTAGTTCTATATATTGATTCAATATAATGACTAGACAAGTGAAGAAGCAATAAAATCCTTGTATAATCACCTTCTATTGAAGTGAAATGACACAACTTGGCTTTGAGTTATCATTTCTTGGCATTGCTTTTACCATTTATATGCTCATCAGTAATAGTTGATCTAAGCCATAGCCTCATGTTCAAAAAGACTTGGATTAGTTATTTCGAGATTGTTGTTCCACCTTTAATGTGGATGAAAATAATACTACAATCTCGGAATAACTAATCCTTAGAAAAGTTATCCAACAATTTGATTCCAACCAAACATGAGATAAACTCAGCGTAAAATTAATCTGAGAGTTAATTATCCTTTTATCTCTGGTGAAGAGCCCTAAGGAAATGAAGAGTCATACATTCACTTAACTATTTATAGTTATGTCACACCACCTTATTTCTTTCTTTCCTTTTTTTTTTTTATAACAAAAAAGTCATTCAATTATTATTATTTCACTTATAAAGTCATTCAACCAATTCAAATAATATTTTATATAGATATTGTTGTTATGCAATTATTTCTGAGCCAACAATTTTTTACAAATGAAAAGCTATCTATTTGACAAGTAAATTGACTGGCTCCACTTGTCTAATCCGCTAAACTAAATTATATATTGACTCCTCTGATATACACTTGTTGAAGAAAACACTATTACACAGAATTTGAGATAACCTTAATCAAAGGAGGAAGAGGACACACAGTATAACAATAAGGTTTTTAACAGTAATAAATATGCACTATGATAAAGAGCGTTAAAGTTTTACCGGCATTGTATTGGAATCGATATCGTTATAGGCCTTAAGGATATTTACCGAGTGCTAAAGCACAATTGTCGTCAATAATTACCTCTAAAAATATAATTTAGCGGCTATTAAACTATTAATGTTAAATAATTGCCGCTAAATATCTTTCTTGGTATAGTAACAAGGGGAGAAGTGTCGATATATGTAAAATAAAAAGTCTGGTGCATCAATAGATTCGACCAATTTAAATTGAGATAAACATCTAGTATCTCCTGAAATATGACCAAATTTGCTACGACATACTCTAACTTCATGGAGGTTCTATTACCCCTGAATTAAATTTTGGCGTATATTTGTTAATCTTTTTAGCTGACGTGACATATGGTAGTCCTTCACGTGTCTCGAGTGTTTAACTTCACACAAGGTGCCACATGTTGGGTTTAATTGGTGTGAATGGAAAATGGAGGGACACAACCTTTGAGCAAAAGACATTGTTTTAGAAAAGGTGTGACTGTTCAGATAGTTGTATCTGTTCAGAAAAAGATACAATGTTTCGAATGAACAGACATGACTCTTCCAAAGGATACACTTTTTAAGTGAACCATTGCCACCTTTCAGAAAAGGCATCTGATGGCTATATAAACCTGCTTTCATCCACAGGTTAAGAAATGAATGAATTTTTTTTTGAAATAAAAACTCTTCTTGTCTTCAAAACATTCTTTGTGATCAATCAAATCGTTGAGTGAGTTCGACGAATCCAATTATTTGAGGTACCACTATAGTTGCCATTTTATCCCGGGAGAAAGATTACATAACCTCAGGTACAGTGAAGGGAATTATTCCTTAAGGACACTCTGTGAAGTCGAGGGACTTGGCCTTAAATTCTGTTTCATCTATTTTCTAAAATCTAACACACTTCTTGGATAGATTATTAGTAATCTTGTGTTGAAGGTGTTAAAGAACTTCAAAGGTGTTCTTGTTTATACATGAACTATTGTTGAAGTTGGTGTTGCATATATATACAGATTCGTGTACCCGAAATACACATGAAATAACAATCTTAAGGAATGAACCTTGCAGAATCTGTATTGCATGTTTTTGGAGATTAAAGCTTTAAACTTTCTACTCCGTTTGAACTTAACTAGTGATTCGAAGACATAAAATCTTCATCACAAGTTAAAGATCATTCGGTTGACGATTGGAAGTCATAAAACTTCATCGTTAACTAGAAATAAGAAGAAGAGTTTAAAGTTGCTTAACTTTATAAATAGTATTCTGAAAATACTAAATTTTATTGTCTTGTGGTGACAGGAAAAATGACTAACGAAAGTCAAATGCAAGATGCGGCTACGACTGTGGGGGCAACTAGTATTGCCTCAATAAGTCGAGCAAATGCTCCGCAACCAATGGCACCTGTGGAGAAGCCCAAAAAATTTACGGGCATTGACTTTAAGCGATGGCAGCAAAAGATGTTCTTTTACCTCACCACTCTATGCCTTCAAAGGTTCACTAGTGAGGATGCTCTTGAGGTGCCCGAGGGAACCTCGGACAAAGAGCATTTCATGATTGTAGAGGCTTGGAAGCACTCAGACTTCCTTTGCAGGAATTATATCTTGAGTGATCTCCAAGACGACCTCTACAATGTTTACAGTGGAACTAAGACATCGAATGAATTGTGGGGGACACTAGAACGAAAATATAAGACAGAGGATGCGGGAATTAAGAAATTCTTTGTTGCAAGGTTTTTGATCTTTAATGTGATAGATAGCAAATCGGTTGTCTCTCAAGTCCAGGAATTGCAAGTAATCATCCATGATCTCTTAGAAGAAGGTATATCTTTGAAAAATACCTTAGTTGAACAAATTAAAAATGTTCTTAGTACTCACAAAAACTGTTTTGTAGGTTTGATTGTGGATGATGCATTTCAAGTAGCAGCGATCATTGAGAAGTTACCACCTATGTGAAAATACTTCAAAAACTACTTAAAGCACAAACGCAAGGAGATGACTATCGGAGATCTTATGGTCCGACTGCGTATTGAAGAGGATAATAAAGTTGCCGAGAGAATGTCAAAAGAAAATTCTACAATTAATGGAGCACATATTGTAGAAGATGATCAAAACAATTCTAAGAAAATGAAGAAAGTCGAACAAGGAAGCAATTAACCCAAGAAGAAATTCAAGGAAAAATGCTTCAACTGTGGTAAAATTGGCCATAGGTCCACGGATTGTCTTGCCCCTAAGAAAGACAAGAAAAAGGACTAAGCTAATATGGTTGAGTCCAACAAAGAATGTGATGATCTGTGTGCTATGTTCTCAAAATGCAACTTAGTGGGGAATCCTCGTGAACAGTGGATGGATTCTGGTGCCACCCGCCATGTGTGTGCCAATAAAGAGTTGTTTTTGTCATTCACTCCGGCTCAAGTAGGAGAAATGATCTACATGGATAACTCCACTACGGCTAAGGTAGAAGGAACAAGAAAGGTGGGCTTGAAAATGACTTCAGGAAAGGTCTTGACACTTAACAATGTCTTGTATGTTCCGGAGTTACATAGGAACTTGATTTCTATTTCACTTCTAGACAAGAACGGATTCAAATGTGTAACCATTTTTGGAAAAATTTTAATTAGCAAAGGAGAAGTGTATGTAGGAAAATGCTATCTCACCGAGGGCCTTTATAAGATGAATGTAATGAATGTTGAAATCAATAAAAGTTCAAATTCTTCTTACTTGCTTGAGTCTTATAATTTGTGGCATGAACGTTTAGGCCATGTTAATTACAAAACGTTACGAAAACTAATTAACTTAGAGGTTTTGCCAAACTTTGAGTGCAATAAATCAAAGTGTCAAATGTGTGTGGAATCAAAGTATGCAAAGCATCCTTATAAGTCTGTTGAAAGGAATTCCAATCCTTTAGACTTAGTACACACTGACATTTGTGATATGAAGTCAACACCATCACGTGGTGGGAAAAAGTATTTCATAACTTTTATTGACGATTGCACTATATATTATGTTTACTTACTAAATAGTAAGGATGAAGCAATAGATGCGTTTAGGCAATACAAAACTGAAGTAGAAAATCAGTTAGAGAAAAAGATAAAAATGATAAGAAGTAATAGGGGCGGAGAATATGAATCTTCTTTCGCCGAAGTATGTGTAGAGAATGGAATTGTCCATCAAACTATAGTCCCGTATTCACTTCAATCTAATGGAATTGCAGAAAGAAAAAATCAAACTTTGAAGGAAATGATGAATGCCTTACTTATAAGTTTCGATTTACCGCAAAACTTATTTGGGGGAGGGGGGGGGGGGCTATCCTTACAGCCAATCGTATACTCAATAGAGTTCCTCATAGTAAGACATAATCAATTCCTTATAAGAAATGGAAAGGAAGAAAATCCAACTTGAAATATTTCGAAGTGTGGGGGTGTCTAGCAAAGGTCCAAGTTCCTATGCCTAAAAGGGTTAAGATAGGACCTAAGACTGTGGACTGTGTGCATATAGGATATGCTAAAAGCAGTAAAGCATATCGATTTTTGATTCATAAATCCGAACATCCGAATATAAATGAAAATATGATAATTGAATCAGATAATGCTGAATTCTTTGAAAATATTTACCCTTATAAAACTAGACATGAACAGTCTAGTGGAGGATCTAAACGACCTCGAGATGAACCAAGTGAGAATGTACATAATGAAGAGAATCCAAGATGTAGTACACGTCAAAGAACTTCTACTACGTTTGGATCAGATTTTGTAACATTTCTCTTAGAAAATGAGCCTCAAATATTTAAAGAAGCGATGTCGTCTTCGGACTCATCCTTTTTTAAAGAGGCAGTCAATAGTGAGATTGATTCAATCTTAAGCAATCATACTTAGGAATTGGTTGATCTTTCTCCATGAAATAAACCTTTAGGTTCTAAATGGATCTTCAAAAGAAAAATGAAAGCGGATGGTACTATTGACAAATACAAGGCAAGACTTGTTGTAAAAGGCTTCAAGCAAAAAGAAGTCCTTGATTACTTTAATACATACTCTCCAGTAACAAGGATAACATCGATTCGAATGTTAATTGACTTGGCGGCAATATATGGTCTTGAAATTCATCAAATGGATGTAAAAACCGCATTTCTAAATAGAGAACTGGAGGAAGAAATTTACATGGAACAACCTGAGGGTTTTGTTGTTCCAGGAAAGGAAAATAAGGTGTGTAAACTTATTAAGTCGTTGTATGAACTAAAGTAAGCACCTAAACAATGGCATGCGATGTTTGACCAAACCATGTTGGCAAACGGGTTCAAGATAAATGAATGTGGTAAATGTGTTTATATTAAAGACACTCTGAATCACCAAGTCATTGTTTGTTTATATGCGGATGATATGTTGATCATCAGTAGAGACATTTCTGACATAAATGCAACGAAACGAATTCTTGAGATAAAGTTTGATATGAAAGACCTTGGAGTTGCGGATGTGATCTTAGGTATAAGAATCCATAGAACTCCACAAGGGTTGACATTATCACAATTGGAGTAGCAAGAGTATTGGGATGTTTAATGTATATAATAAATTATACACGACCAGACATAGCATGTGCTATTAGTAAGTTGAGTTGGTACACAAGTAATCCCAACAAAACTCATTGAATGACAATGAAAAGAGTTTTAGGGTATCTAAAATACACTCAAGACTATGCTTTGCATTATAATAAATATCCTGCGGTACTTGAAGGATGTAGTGATGCAAATTGGATCACCGGATCGAACGAAGTAAAATCCACAAGTGGATATGTATTTACTATCGATGAAGGAGCAGTCTCTTGGAAATCATCCAAACAGACTTGTATTGCTCGTTCTACGATGGAATCTGAATTTATCGCATTGGATAAAGCTGGTGAAAAAGAAGAATGGCTCCAAAATTTCTTGGAAGATATTCCTTATTGGTCCAAACCAGTGACACCAATATGTATACACTGTGATCGCCAAGCGACAATAGATAGGGCAGGGAACATGATGTAAAACGATAAATCTCGTCACATAAGACGGAGACATAATACCGTAAGAGAACTTCTATCTAGTGGAATTATCACTGTTGACTATGTTAAGTCGAAGAATAATGTGTCAGATCCACTTACAAAAAGCCTATCTAGAGAAGGAGTAGAAAAGACATCCAAGGGAATGGGTTTAAGTCCTAGGACAAGTCAGCATGGCGGTAACTCTACCTAGCAGACTGGAGATCCCAAGAGCTAGGTTCAAGGAGATCAAATAAAGTTGTGTCTGACAGGTTCAACATTGTCAATTACCCAACCCATTCTCATGATGTAGACAATATTTAGTAAACAAGGATAAGACTTAAAGTGAAAAGTCTTTTAATGATTATCTAAATTTGGCAGATTTTACCAAATAGTTTAATCTATAGGATTGAACGTTTAGAAATCACCTATGTGAGGCCGAAGTGGAAGCCGCTTCAAGGAGAATGTTAGTAAAGGTCTATTCTCTAAGCTCTCATGAAACCGAAAAGTGTTCATGGCTGAAAAAAATAAAATCGTGAGAACCATAAACGGTAAAAGGCTGGTTGTGTGACATGTGTTGTCTAGGTGTACATTAAAGCTCGACAGTTCAAAGATATCAAATCTACTGATTGACCGAGTGCATCCGATGCATGTTCACTACGAAAAGTTCAAAGGGAAACCCACTTATCCAGATGCAATCAGTCTTTGCTTGATGATCATATACTTGTCCGTAAAGTTTTACAAAGAATAGCCATTCCCCATTCATGTGGGGGATTGTTGGGTTTAATTGGTGTGAATGGAAAATGGAGGGACATAACCTTTGAGCAAAAGACATATTATTTTAGAAAAGGTGTGATTGTTCAGATAGTTGTGTCTGTTCAGAAAAAGACACAATGTTTCGAATAAACATACATGCTTCTTTCAAAGGATACACCTTTTAAGTGAACCATTGCCACCTTTCAGAAGAGACATCTGATGGCTATATAAACCTGCTTTCATTCACAGGTTTAGAAATGAATGAAAAATTTTCTGAAATAAAAACTCTTCTTGTCTTCAAAACATTCTTTGTGATCAATCAAATCGTTAAGTGAGTTCGACGAATCCAATTATTTGAGGTACCACTATAGTTGAATTGAAAATCATTTTATCCTGGGAGAAAGATTCCATAATCTCGGGTACAGTGAGGGGAATTATTCCTTAAGGACACTCCGTGAAGTCGGGGGACTTGGCCTTAAATTCCGTTTCATCTATTTTCTGAAATCTAACACACTTCTTGGATAAATTATTAGTAATCGTGTGTTGAAGGTGTTAAAGAACTTCAAAGGTGTTCTTGTTTATACATGAACTATTATTGAAATTGGTGTTGCATATATATACAGATTCGTGTACCCGAAATACACATGAAATAACACCACATCACCACAAAAGAATGACAAAAATATGCTAAAATTAAGTCCAGAGAGATAAAGGGCCCCGTGTAGTTGAAGTGTGTCGTAACAACTTTGATCCTAGTCTAGGAAGATATTGAATGCATATCTCATTTAAATTTAGCAAGACGGATAAGTGAAGCAGGTTAATTTATTTGTTAAAATGGATAGTTGTTTATTGTTTTAAGCTTTGGCGTAAAAAAAAATTTCAGGTTAATAATACTTATTATCGAATATATCATCTGAATTGATTAAACGAAGAAATGCTAGTGATAGAGTCAAATTTCTGAGATTCAACTTAAAACGGTTTCTACACTTTGATTAATATTGACAAACTTAGGGCAATATTAATGCTAGTGATAGAGCCTAATCCAACAACTCAAAGAATTGCAGATACCACATCAATGTTGAAAAATAATGCACGACATATCCATATCTATAATCTCTCTCTCTCTCTCTCTATATATATATATATAATACTTATATTAAAAGTGTGAACAACCTTAGAAATGCCGTTCGTACTTTTTGTCCTTCATTAAAAGTCTTTAGACAAAATCGTTTTTTCACTATTTTTTCCTAATATTTAAGAATTGAAAGTTAATTAAATATATTTATGGTAAAATCAGAGGCTAATCTAGGGTCCGGATTCTCTGGGTGTCAAGTAAACTTATCGATTAAATTAATCAGATTATTTATTTTTCAATCTATAGAACAACTAACCAACCAATTAACAAAAAAAGAACAATAATAAAATGACAAAACTTAATCTTTCAATAATATTACTAATATCATAATATAATATCCATAGTTCATTGCAATTGTCCACGACGAGTTTTCATATTCTGAAACTATTAACGATGACATCATTACTTACATTTACAAATACATCATGCTCTATGTAACATACTAAACAATCATTTAAATATTGATCTCCAATACTATTTCACACTTCATTTTTTATGTGCTTCATGGAAGAGAATGCTCTTTCCACAGTTGTCGTAGCAACAAGTAAAATTAGAGTCAACTTCACAAGTAAATAAACAAGTGAATAAGTCTATACAAGATTTGCCTTAACTAATGCATTTGCCAAGTCACGAATTTCTTGCAAGCTGGAGAATTTGGAACTACCACCTCACATATGAATTATGAAAGTATCAAGTTGGTAACTCAAATCTCGAAGCTTTCCATCATCAAACTCTTTTGGATAACACTTCGCTAAAGTCATGATTCAACCTTTGTCAAAGTTAGAGAAAGAATTGACAGGATTCAAGAAACCCACCCGAAGAAGCAAATCACTACTCACTACATTAAAACGATCATTAAGCTCTTGAAGTTGTACATCAATGACAACATAAAAGATTTCAACATGCAAATGGTGCGAATAACAAACATCCAAACACTTACGCTTTAACTTTCCAGGAAAATAAGGCTCATCTAATTTGGGAATTAAGATACCATGTGAATCACAAAATAAAGAAACATCATCCAACAAAGATTTCTACCCATTTTCTCGCATATCTTTCAATCTTTTCTTTGAGATGTTAAGAAACTCCACGGCATTAACAATATCTTGATTTTTTTTTTGTAAAATCTTTCTCAACTCATTTGACATGGCCAACACTTTCAACATCAAGTGAAGCATAAAAACAACTTTGAATATTTTGACCTTTGTCAAAAGATATCCCGTTTGAATACTATCACTTGATGTAGAACCTTCAATTTCAATCACTTCAAGCACATGAATAATAGATGAGAAAAAAGCAAGAAGGTTATCCAATATTTTGAAATGTGATCCCAACGAGTATCACTCGGTCTTTGAAGACCACGTTCTTGATGTAATCCTTGTCCGGTATGAGCTTCACCGGACTCAAGTGATTGCTTCAAATTTTCAGCTTGGTGATGACGAAGTAAGTCTCTACGCATAAAAGATCCTCCAACAACATTCAACACATTAGTAACATGATCAAAAAGGTTTTCAACTTCCAAATATTTTTTCGCAATATCAACAAGTGTTAGTTGTAATTGATGTGAAAAACAACGAATATAATATGTCAAAGGACTATCTTTAATAATTAAAGTTTTGAGATCATTTATCTCTCTTTTCATATTACTAGCTCCATCATAACTTTGTCCACGTATTTTGAATGGATTTAGTGAGTAATCGGAAAGCAAAGAATAAATTTCTTTCTTCAATGAGCATGCCGATGTATCAATAACATGGACAAGATCGATAAATCGTTCTACAACTTCACCATTCTTATCAACATACCTCAAAACAAGAGTCATTTGTTCTTTGTGTGAGATGTCTGAATTCGTCAACTAATATATCAAAGTAATCTCCATTCAAGTCTTCAATTATAACTTGCAATGTTTCTTTCGCACAAGCATTGACAATATCCTTTTGAATCATAGGACAAGTCAAAGTATCATTTTGTGGAGCTTTTTCTAATATCATTTTTCCCACATCCGGATGTTTGTCTTCATGCCACCGCAAAAAATCTAAAAAGTAGCTTTGATTAGTTGAAGATTCACTTTCGTTATGACCTCGAAAATATAATTCAAGACACAAAAGAAGTCTTGCCACATCAATTGAAGCTTTCAAACAATTTCGGTTCTCACTTTTTGCCCTTTGAGAATGTTTGTCAAAAACAACTTGAATTGCTTGACGATGATTTGACAAATCTATCATCTTATTGTAACATTTGTGGTGAACACTATTAACTTTACCGACATGTAAACGAAATCTTTCAAGATCCTTATTCCAACCCCTAAAATCCTTTAATGCATAAAAATCACCGGTAATTTTATGAATAAATTCATTTTTAAACAAATAACAGCAAAGACAATATGCGACATCTTTCTCCACACTATACTCCAACCAAGTCGAATGTGAACCTTTAAACCAACTTGAAACAAATTGACGCATTCTACCTCCTATTTCACTTGAAGGATATGGTTTCAAGATAGGTTGACGAACCACTTTTTCAATGTAATATTTCCTCACTTCATCTCGCATTCAAAGATCATAATCAGAAATTGATCTTCTTTCTCCCGAATTGACTTTAAGTGAATCCAAATCGAGGTCAGTTATAAGACAAGAACGATTGACATTACTAGAACTTGATTGAGAATAATTAACCTTCTTGAAAAAATTCTCCATCTTAATTCACAAAATTAGAATACTTTCTCCTAAATCAAGATAATTTCGAATTTGGGTTTCTATACTCAAGAAAGAGAAACAAAATAATTTTTCAAAATAACTTACATAGAGAGCAAGCAGCAAGCAGAGAGAGCAAGCAGCAAACCTCAAGAACAGAGAGAGCAGGCAGAGAAAGGTCGATGTTTTGATTTGGAAATAGTTTTTTTTTTTGATGAGAGAGATTAGATTATACCTTTTTAAACAATTAAATAAAAAAAAGTTAAAAAATAACATTAATTATATATAAAAGTCAACTAGTATTCGGTATAATATATAAGTAAAATCTAAAATGTTACACCCATAACCTGTTTTAATGAACAATTATTAACAAAAATAATTTTAAAAAACAAACACTGCTAGCCGAGATCGAACACACAACCTATGGGCTACAAAAACAACACTTTGCCACTTGTACTAGATAGTGCTTTGGAATTGGGAGACAGATTTAATATTAACTATATCCGTATATATATATATATATATATGAGTTCCCATCAAAGTTTGCAGGGGGCGTGCCACCCCCACGGGCCTTAATAGATTCGCCCCTGGGTAAAACCTTTCCTTATTAGAAGTCATGAGAATTAATGACAACTAATATTTTTTTCATTAGTTTAAGAATTCTAAATCAATATTTAAAAAGTCAATAAATCTACATCTACATCTACAATATATTAAATCCATTAACCACTTAAAATTTCTGATGGTAAAAAATATATATGTGCTTACAATAAAATATATGTTTTGAACTTTTTGCGCTTCATTAAAAAACTTCATAATAGATAAAATCGTTTAATTTTAAATAATCAAAAGTTACACGTGCGAGACATGTGCAGCTAAACTAGTATGAATAATAAACTAAACTAACTCATATGATTAAGTACATCATATAGATGTGTTGAAATTTAATTCAAGAGAGGCCTTTCGAAGCGTAGGTCGAGTTCATTTTTGCTCTAGTTCCAAATTAATCATAGAACTCTTTGGATATTTGGATGGACAAGTATTATTCGAATGCTAATTATCTCCTTTATCTAGGTTAAAAAGAGTTCTATATACATGTCACGTTTTCCCTTAAAAGGAAAAAGAACATGTATTGACTCTTTTCAAAATAATTGTTCTGTGTTTAGACTATTGGACATTCATGACTGGTCGGTCCAAACAAATTTCATACTATGACCTTTTCATATTTTGGATCATTTTGGCTCAGGTAGTTCACATAGAATTCATATGTTATATTGATACAATTCATATACCATATTGATACAGTTCGTAAAAAAAATATCGAATTTATAGGTAAAAATTGTATCATTGTTATATAGAATATTTATTTTTTTAATATCCCAAATTATAATTAGTGAGTAATTATAGTGAAAAAAGGAAAAACAAAATATTTTATAAGAGATAATGGGCTAAAGCCCATGTTAAAAAGGAAAACGAAAAAGAATTAGAAAGGAAAAGGGACAAGGTGGCCAATCTGCCACCCTAACATTATAAAAAGGGTTTAAAGGGCTTAATGCTCTTTCCATGCGTGAGGCAGAAGAATAGCTGTCAGCAATCGTGCAAAAAAAAAATTTAAAAATTCAACCCGCGATTCTTTTTAAACAAGAAAGCACTAAGGGTTGATCGGAACATTCTTTCGGGTTTAAGGAAAATTTTTTTCTTCATCTTTATTTTAATTTTTAGTCTAGATAATTTATTTTGGGTAGTAAAATTTAATTATCAAAGATGAGATTAAGCATATTAAGGTGTGATTTTGGGCATGAAGTTTGAGAAATTAAAGGTTACCATGGAACTCTAAGGGTTGGGTAGTTTAATTTTATCATGGAATTAGCTTAAACAAGAGAATTAACCCGATATTGATATAACGTGATTATAGATTTGATCGAAGAAAGTGATACAAATCGTTCGAGGTGACAAATTTGGTATTTTGACAAGAGTACTGTGAGTACTAATCTTACCATAATTTGTGTTTGTTAACTTGCATATATTATTCTTGATTTTGATGAAATAATGAGTTACAAAATATTTGAAATTGCATGTAGAGCAAGTCCTTTACTTGATATGATACTGCAATGGTTATTTGAGATATGATATTATTACGGTGAATATTCTTTACCTACATGAGATTAAGAATTTTTGACATGTGTTTTATTTAAGTTTACATGTAACATGATTTGATATGAACTTTAAATGATATGTACTATTCTGAAAAATACTTTCATATGAATATCTTATTGTTTATAACGAATTTATAAATGGGAGTAGACCTTGATTTGAATCTCATATCTAAAGGCGAGATCGTTAGACCTGGTGCACCGTGTATTTACTGATGACTATTATATCTCTAGTGGGAAGGTAGAATTAGTATATTGTTATTGATATGATAGTTGACTCCTTTATGAGGGGTCCACTGTTATGGGCTATTCTTGATGAAGAAGAATGCCACACTGATTACATGATTCATTCTTGAAAACCTCCCAATATGTATTATTTGATATGATATAACGCTTTATGAGTTTATTATTGAACTATTGGTTCACTTTGCTTACATGAAACAATGATACTGTTTGTTGTTACTATTTTCTGAAAGAGCATTTATTTCATGATGTTTTCTGACTTGTCCCCATTAAAACGGTTGTGGTTAAGTGTTATTACTCACTGAGCTAGCGTCTCACCCCTCGCTATTATTTTTCAGAGAACGCAGGTGACGATGAGGATTACGTTAGCTAGAGAGCTCGAGGTAGCATTTTTCTGGTGAGCCCCGCATTTGTTCGCGTGGGCAGGAGTTTATTTATTTGTTATGTTCTATTTCTTGAAAACTCTTATAGTCGCTCCATAGTCATGTCTTAAGAGTTTTGAGTATTCTTTCATTATTTTGGATTTGTGGAATATTGGATTTTCTCTCATCTTTGGAGATGGTTTTTGTATTGTTAGTTGGTGGTATTGATGAATTGTTGATGATCTATGGTGAATTGTGTTGGTGGTTGTGTGGTGGTTGTGATGTTAGGTTGTTTTGTTGTTGAATTGAGACAGAGAATTTTCTTGTTAAGCCCCAAAACAGGGGAAACTCCGTTCAATTTTCTGTAAAAATCTGACGAGGCTTGCTTTGGAGTCCTAAACTTCTTAGCGCCGATCGTGATCCTATTTTGGATCGTGACAAAGTTGGTATCAGAGCCAGGTTAATTCTATGTCTATGGAGCACACGATAGTAGTAGAATCTCAATTATGGTTATGTTGTCGGCCATTTCTATAATCGTTATTCTGTGAGAGCGTGATAGGATGTGTCTTAATCTTCTTTCTCATTCTTCCTTATGTGTGTGACGTTTAGGACCGATTAGATGAATCTAACTGTCTTGTTATTTTAATCAGATGGTTCGTAGAGCAACTACTGGTAGGGGAAGGGATGGATCCCACAGAAGGGGCCGAGGTAGGGGTAGTCGTGATACCACGGGGAATCGCTCTGCCACTCCAAGAAGTTCAAGAAAGCCCTCTCCTGAAGAAAATGTTAGTCCACCTCCACCATCTCATGAGGGTAGTACTGTTGAAGTACTTGCTTTCATGCAAAGAGCCATAGAGGGCTTGGCCGATCGACTGGATAGACAGGGGAAGAGTAGTCAATACAATGCTGCACAGCCTCAGCCACAGTTCCAGGCACCTGTTTAAATACTGCACAACCTCAGCCACAGTTCCAGGCACCTGTTCAAACTTATAATTTTAGGAATAAGGAGGTATCCTTGGAGGAGTTCCTGAAGTTGAAGTCACCAAAATTCACAGGTTCAGACAGTTCAGCTGATCCTCAGAGATTTTTGGATGGTACTTTCAAGGCGCTGTGGGTGTTAGGATGTTCTAGTGAGAGGGATATGGAGCTTGCATCATACAAATTGGAGGACATGGCTAACACTTGGTATGATACTTTATTGCTAGGGATGACTGTTGGAGCAGCACCACTGACATGAGATGAGTTCACTAAGTTTTTCATGGATCCCTTTCTTTCTGAAAGTCAGAAACAAAAATATGCAGCTCAGTTTGAGAGATTAGTTCAGACTCCAGATATGGATGTGTCAACCTATAATACACTGTTTTGCAAGTTGGCTAGATATGCTCCATACTTGGTGTCCACAGAAGAAGCTCGAGTCCGCAGGTTTGTAAATGGGTTGGTTGCTCGTCTTTATAATGCAGTAGCCCCACAGATGAAAGTCTTGACATATTATGAGATAGTGGATCATGCTAGAATGATTGAGAATAAGGGTCATGCGGAGCGGGTAGCTTATGAGGTTCGTAAGAAGGCTAAGATGGGTGGATCATTCAGTGGTCACTTAAGTGCAAACCGTAGAGTGAAAAATAATGAAAAGAATCAGGGCCATCAGGTAGGGACAGATTTGGTTTCACATTCTACGTACAAGCCACCTTCTAGACAGGGTACGCAGGGGTCTTCAGCATCTCGGGGATATTGTAGTTTGGACCAGATGTATGCCACTACTCCATCCTGCCAGACTCGTGGCAAATCACATACGGGTCAGTGTCGTATTTTGATTGGAGAGTGTTTTTGATGTGGTCAGTTGGGTCATCGCATCAGGGATTGCCCTCAGGCTCAGAGAAATATTAGTTAGGGTTCTGGTCAGGTAGCTGCACCTAGTCAGACTACTCATAATACTGCAGGTAATAGAAATAGAGGCCGAGGTGATGAAGATCGAGTTGCTGGCAATCAGGCATAAGGAAATGCTGGTAAAGGCCAATCGAGAGTCTTTGTGCTTGCTAGACAGGATGTTCAGGCCTCGAATGCAGTGGTTACAGGTATTCTTTCCGTTTGTTCTTTTGATGCATATGCTTTGATTGATTCAGGTTCTACCCACTCTTATGTGTCCTCATACTTTACTATGAGATTTGATAGACAACCAGAGATGTTAAATTGTCCTTTTCTTGTGGCTACTCCCGTGGGAGATTCCTTATTAGTTGAGTATATGTACCGTGTTTGCGAGATTATAGTAGGAGGTAGGGATACCCTTGCTGAATTAATTGTACTTGATATGATTGATTTTGATGTTTTTATGGGCATGGATTGGTTATTTCCTTGCTATGCTATCGTTGATTATCATGCAAAGATAATTCGATTTGAGATACCCAATGAATTTGGTTTTGTATTGGAAGGGGGTCAAGTTCCAGAGGTTAGTAAAGTTATATCTTTTATGAAGACCCAATGACTATTGAAGAAAGGTTGCATAGGCCTCTTAGCTATAATAAGTGATGTTAGAGAGGAAACACTTAGTTTGGAGGAGTTACCTGTGGTGAAGGAATTTTCTGATGTATCTTCTGAGGAGTTGCCAGAATTACCTCCAGTACGAGAGATAGACTTCGGTATTGATTTGGCACCTGACACTATGCCAATATCTATACCCCCATATCGTATGGCACCAGCAGAGTTGAAGGAGCTCAAACAATAATTGCAAGACTTACTAGATAAGAGTTTCATCAGATCGAGTATATCGCCATGTGGTGCACCAATTTTGTTTGTAAAGAAGAAAGATGGGTCTCTAAGAATGTGTATTGACTACAGGCAACTAAACAAGGTAAAAATACATAACAAGTATTCGTTGCCTCGTATAGAGGACCTGTTTGATCAGTTACAAGGAGTTTTTCATTTTTCAAAGATTGATCTCCGATCGGGTTATCATTAACTTAGAATCAAGGAGGAAGATATATCTAAGACAACATTTAGAACTCGATATGGGAATTATGAGTTTCTTGTGATGCCTTTCGGGTTAACCAGTGCTCCTGCTGCATTCATGGACTTGATGAATAGGGTGTTCAGGCCATTTTTGGATAAATTTGTGATAGTATTTATTGATGATATTCTGATATATTCTTGTAGCCAGGAAGAACATGAGAATCATCGTATGACTTTATTGCAGACATTGCGGGAATATAAGTTCTACGCTAAGTTCTCAAAGTGCAAATTTTGGCTTGACTCAGTATCATTTTTGGGGCATGTTGTCTCCAAAGATGGTATCATGGTGGATTCTAAAAACACAAAAGCAGTGCAGAAATGGCCTAGACCTACTTCACCTATAGAGATTCACAACTTTATATGTTCGGCTAATTACTATAGGCATTTTGTACAGGATTTCTCTAAAATTGTAGCTCCAATGACCAAGTTAACACAAAAAAATGTGAAGTTCCTGTGGATGGAAGAATGTGACTAGAGCTTTCAGAAAATCAAAATATGTTTGACTATTGCACCAGTTTAGCCCTACCATTAGGTTCTGGAGGATTTAAGGTATTCTATGATGCTTCAAGGGTTGGATTAGGATGTGTTCTCATGCAACATGATCATGTTATTGTTTATGCTTCGAGACAGTTGAAGAAGCACGAGTTGAACTATCCTACATATGATTTTGAAATGGCCGCTGTAGTTTTTGATCTTAAGATTTAGAGGCACTACTTATACGGTGAAATTTTAGAGATTTATACTAATCACAAGAGCTTGAACTACATTTTTCAGCAGCGAGATCTAAATCTTCGACAGCGCCGGTGGATGGAATTACTAAAGGATTATGATTGTGCTATCTTATATCATCCTGGAAAAGCTAATGTTGTGGCTGATGCTTTGAGTAAGAAATCTATAGGTAGTTTGGCATATAACTCCTGGAAGGAGGCAACTGGCGAAAAATCATATACAAAAACTTGAAGGCAAAGGTGTCAGTTTTGGTGTTGGAAAGTCAGGGGTGTTGTTGTCTTGTGTTCAAACTAAATCTTCTTTGGTAGAGCGCATAAAGCCTACTCAATTTGAGGATGTACAGTTGCGTAAATATCGAGATGAGGTCTTAGTTTTTTAAAATAAGAAGATGAGTGTTGATTGTGGTGGTATTCTTCGAGTGGGTAATCAATTATGTGTACCAGCTATAGATGGGTTAAGACGAGCTATTCTTAAGGAAGATCATAACTCTAGATATACCATTCACCCTGGTTCCACTAAGAAATATCATGACCTGAAGCAGTTGTACTGGTGGGAAGATATGAAAAAAGATGTTGCTAACTTTGTTTCTAGTTGCTTGACTTGTCAACAGGTTAAAATGGAGCATCAGCGAGCAGCAGGATTATTGCAAGAGATCAGGATTCCAGATTGGAAATGGGAAAGAGTTACCATGGATTTTGTAATCAGGCTACCGCAAACCATTAAAGGTCATGACTCTGTATGGGTAATTGTACACCGACTTACTAAGTCAGCCCACTTTCTGCAAGTAAAGACAACATATAGTGGAGAGAAATATGCTCAGTTATTTATGAATGAAATTATCCGACTTCATGGAGTTCCATTGTCCATCATTTCTGACAGAGGATCAAAGTTCACTTCACGTTTTTGGAGATCTTTTCAAGAAGCTTTGGGTACCTGCGTTGATCTTAGTACTGCATTTCATCCGCAGACAAACAAACAATCTGAGTGTACTATATAAATCTTGGAGGATATGTTGAGAGCTTGCATTCTTGATTTTGGAGGTAGTTGGGATACTTACTTACCCTTAGCTGAATTCGCTTACAATAATAGTTTTCAGTCAAGCATTCAGATGGCTCCATATGAAGCCTTGTATGGTAGGCGATGTCGTTCTCCTAGCGGGTGGTTTGAAGTTGGAGAGGCTAAAGTTTTAGGACCAGACTTGATACAGGATTCTATGGACAAGGTCCAATTGATTAGACAGAGGCTGCTCACAGCTCAAAGTAGACAAAATTCCTATGCAGACAAAAGAAGAAGAGATTTGGTGTTCGCAGTTGGGGATGAGATTTTTCTACGAGTTTCTCCCATGAATGGTGTGATGCGATTCGAAAAAAGAGGTAAATTGAGCCCGAGGTATGTAGGACCTTATGAGATACTTGAGCGTATAGGAGGAGTGACATATTATATGGTACTCCCTCTCGAGATGTCTTTCATCCATCCAGTGTTTCATGTCTCTATGCTAAGAAAGTGTATATCAGATTCTTCACGCGTGCTCGAAGCACCGACCTTGCAACTTGATGAGAAGTTAAACTATGAGAAGGAACCTGTGGCTATCATTGATTGACAATTAATAAGGTTACAGTTGAAAGAGTTTGTGTCCGTGGAAGTCTTATGGAAGAACCATACCATTAAAGAAGCTATGTGGGAGTCAGAAAAGGATATGAGACTCAAGTACCCTCACTTGTTTCAGTCTTCAGGTATGCACTTGTTTTAAATTTGGGGACCGAATTTCTGAAAGTGAGGAAAATATAATACCCCAAATTATAATTAGTGAGTAAGGCCAAAGGCATCGATAGGAACTCAAACTTGTTGCCAAAATTCACTTAGACACTTAAACTAAGGCATGTTCCTATCAGACCCCTAACCCCCCCACATTTTGTTTCAATTGGACATTTTTTGCCTACATGGCACTGCACGTGTTTTTCACACACTAGAGGCGCGTGAAGCATGATTTTTTGCCTAAATAACAAATAAAAACGTGCCAAGTGGCACTGACGGCTCAATTTTTTTTAATAATAGAATAAATAATATTTTTTAATTAAAAAACTTATATTTAAATTATTTTATTAATTTTAATTATTATAACTTCTTAATTATTTTTTAAAAAAAGAAACACCCCCTCTCTTCGTCGTCTTCTTCACACCCACCCGCCCCCATCGCCTTCTTAAAAAAAAGTCATCGTCTTCTTCTTATCTTCTTCCTCTCCGTCCTCTTGATCCCACTGCAAGTCATCCAAAACACAAATCAATTTCCCTTCTTTAATTCATCAATTTCCAATTATGAAATTCATAATCAAGAATCTTCGAACTAATTTTTATTTTTTTTCAAAGTTCAGCTTCTTTAATTCAGTTCAGCTTTTTTTTTTCCATGGCTTCCACCATATAAAGCTCCACATTCAAACCCCATTTCATTACACTCACCTTAAACCAACAAAAATCCAACAACAAAAACAAAAAAATTACAACCTTTGACAAGAAAAAACAAGTTACTTTTGACTATGATAAAGGGAGACACAAACTAACTCTAAAAATCAATGGATTTCGCAAATTTGATTTGCCTAAACACTAACTTTTACGTGTCGAATTTCAGTTAGGAGTGATTTTTTTGGATTGATAGATTATGTAGCCTTTGGTAATTTTTTGAAATGACCCAACTGAATCTGGGTTCATATTGCTAGCTATAGAAGAAAGAACGAGACTCGTCGAAAGAAATAGAGAACGAGACTCGCCGGAAAAATATCCCCAAAAATGGAGTAAAAAAGGAGAAGAAGAGTGAAGATGGAGAAGAAGGGTTTATTTTTTTAATTTAAAATAATTTTTTTAATTTAATATATTCTAAAATTATTTTTATACTCATATAGCCATGTGTCATTATTTTATTTGTCAAAATGCCACGTCACCGTGAGTGTAATTCACACACTTTAAATTTATAGTTGATTGTCAAAAAAAGGTCCAATTGAAATAAAATGTGGGGGGTTTAGAGGCCTGATAGGTACAAACTTTAGTTGAGGGGTTTAAGTAAATTTTGACAACAAGTTTAAGTGTCTATCGATGTCTTTGGCCTAGTGAGTAATTATAGTTGAAAAAGGAAAAAAATATTTTATAAGAGATACTGGGCTAAAGCCAATATTAATAAGGAAAACGAAAAAGAATTAGAAAGGAAAAGGGACAAGGTGGCCCATCTGCCACCCTATCATTATAAAAAGGGTTTAAAGGGCTTAATGCTCTTTCCATGCGTGAGGCAGAAGAATAGCTGCCAGCAATCGTGCAAAATAAAAAATAAAATTGAACCCACGATTCTTTTTAAACAAGAAAGCAATAAGGGTTGATCGGAACATTCTTTCAGGTTTAAGGTAAACTCTTTTCTATATCTCTATGTTGATTTCTAGTCTAGATAATTTATTTTGGGTAGTAAAATTTAATTATCAAAGACGAGATTAAGCATATTAAGGTGTGATTTTGGGCATGAAGTTTGAGAAATTGAAGGTTATCATGGAACTCTGAGGGTTGGGTAGTCTAATTTTATCATTGAATTAGCCTAAATAAGAGAATTGACCCGATATTGATATAACGTGATTATAGATTTGATCAAAGAAAGTGATACAAATCGTTCGAGCTGACAAATTTCATATTTCGATAAGAGTACTGTGAGTTGTAATCTTACCATAATTTGTGTTTGTTAACTTGCATATTTTATACTTAATTTTTGATGAAATAATGAGTAACGAAATACTTGAAATTGCATGTGGGAAAGTCCTTTACTTGATATGATATTGAAATGGTTATTTGAGATATGATATTATTCCGATGAATATTCTTTACCTACATGAGATTAAGAATTTTTGACATGTGTTTTATTCAAGTTTATATGTAACATGATTTGGTATGAACTTTAAATGATATGTACTATTTGGAAAAATGCTTTCATATGAATATCCTATTGTTTATAATGAATTTATAAATGAGAGTAGACCTTGATTTGAATCTCGTAGCTAAAGACGGGATCGTTAGATCTGGTGCACCGTGTATTTACTGATGACTATTACAGCCCTCGCTAGTGAGAAGGTACAACTAGCATACTGTTACAGATATGATATTTGACTCCTTTATGAGGGGTCCACTGTTATGGGCTATTCTTGATGAAGAAGAATGCCACACTGATTACATGATTCATTTTTCGAAACCCCCCAATATGTATTATTTGATATGATATAATGCTTTATGAGTTTATTACTGAACTATTGGTTCACTTTGCTTACATGAAACAATGATACTGTTTATTGTTACTATTTTCTGAAAGAGCATTGATTTCATGATATTTTCCTGTTTATTGTTACTATTTTCTGAAAGAGCATTTATTTCATGATATTTTCCGACTTGTCACCATTAAAACGGTTGTGGTTAAGTGTTATTACTCACTAATCTAGCGTCTCACCCCTCGCTATTATTTTTCAAAGAATGCAGGTGACAACGAGGATTACGTTAGCTAGAGAGCTAGAGGTAGCATTTTCCTGGTGAGCCCCGCATTTGTTCGCGTGGGCAGGGGTTTATTTATTTGTTATGTTCTGTTTCTTGAAAACTCTTAGAGTCGCTCCATAGTCATGTCTTTAGACTTTTGAGTATTCTTTCGTTACTTTGAATTACTGGAATATTGGATTTTCTCTCATCTTTGGAGTTGATTTTCGTATTGTTAGTTGGTGGTATTGGTGAATTGTTGATGATCTATGGTGAATTATGTTGGTGTTTGTGTGGTGGTTGTGATGTTGAGTTGTTTTATTGTTGAATTGAGACAGAAAATTTTCTTGTTAGGCCCCAAAACAGGGAAAACTTTGTCCGATTTTTTGTAGAAATTTGACGAGGCTTGCTTTGGAGTCCTAAACTCCTTAGGGCCGGTCGTGATCCTATTTGGGTTGTGATAATTTTATAATATGATGTGCATAAAATTTGTATCTTTGTTGTATAATATATATATATATATATATATATATATATAAGATGTATATAGAAACTGTATCTTTATTGTATAAAATACATATTTGTATAAGATCTGTATCAAATTTGTATCAGTATTATATAAAGCTGCCAACAAATGACTAGAAAATAAAATTACATTTCATCTGAAATGCTATTTATATTCTTTCCCCTATTTAAAACATAAATAAAAGTGAATTTCTTTCCTTCTCCCTGCCTCAAGAATAAGATTTTAAGTCCTAATTAAATATGTAGTGTTATAAATGTATTTACATTATAGTGAATGTCTATATAGATAAGATCTATCAAGATCTAGTTGATCTCCATCAGGATTTGAAGTATTTGTCTTTTAGTCAGAAACTAGGAGTAAATTTCTCCTATAAATAGAAGGGCTTCCTTTATTGTAAATCATCCTTAAGGATCAAAAGAATCTTATCATCTCTCATCCCTCAAGAGAAATAAAGAATCCTCTCCTCTTCTCTCTATTTATTCTTGTTGTTGTTACTTTATATTTTATAACACGTTATCAGCACGAGACTATGTCAAACAAGGTGAGATTTTAAATCTAAAGCTAATTTCAAGGTTAGTATATCCTTATGTTATCTGTCGTTTGCAACTAATAATATAATTATTGTTGGATTTGAGGAAAAATAATTAATTTGGAACCATTTATGTTTTAAATTTATTCCTCAAGAACAATATTATCAAAATGGATGATAATATGTTGGGTTCAAGTCCCATCGATTTATGCCTAAGACTCCTTTATATGGATAAGACGTTGAGTTTGAATCTCAATGCATCATATTGATGATATTATGATGGCTAAGGCAAAATAATGGGTATTTGGTGAAACATGTCCCATTAAATATGCTTCATTCCTTGAATTGAATGTGGTAGCAATAAATCATATGTATGCCTCAATTTGCTTTTGTAGTAGCTATCATAATTTTATACGCTTAAGGTATGATTATATTCCATTCTTGGAAATGAGATTTTCGAATATTATAAATCCATATCTATACTCTGAGGGTGAATGTGACTGTAATACATTCGAACATATTCTTAATTGTGAAGATATCACAATCCAGCTTCAAAAGAGATGGAATAATTGGAAGATTGAATATCTCCAAGTTATCATGATAAGAAACACGAATGTGAAAATTTACCCAAGCATGATGAAATCACCTGCCATAATAAACTAAGAGTTTATTGTTTATTGATACGAAATTCATGCAATAGTAAACCTGATGTTTACTAAAGAATTTTTATACATGTTATGGTAACTTGGAGTTACTAATACTAATAATTTAATCTATTGACATAAACGATTTGCCATCATGAAGATGTGCATATTGAGTATTAGACATATATTGAAGAAATAAAAGATTCTTCAAGAATTATTTATGTTGCTTGTTTTCATGATAAGTTGGTTGGACTAACTAATGTTGGGATTTGATCCCTCAAAATCTAGAAAGTATAAAAGGTAAATATAGGCCCGTTCACCAGTCATGTGATCTATTAAGATGCATCAATATACGATGATCACTTGTACGTTTATTGCCAACCTGAATTTGACATTCATAAAGTTGTTTGCTCAATAAAGTTAAGTTAAGATCATAACTTTCAGATTGTGTAATCAAGACAATTCATCTTGATAGTGACGGTTTGGCATTGAATGCCTTTGATAAATAGCTAAATCATTGCTAATGAGAATAAAATTTCATGTGGTATGAAATATGATATGTTACATACAATAACACTTGTATGCATTAGGCCAATAAATTATGATTATTTCTTTTCTCTCAATTGATTCAAGGTCAGGAACCAACTATTCCATCTAATAGTTGATGTGCAGTATATAATTAATGAATATACCATGATGCACAAAGATGGATTCCTCAAAGAAGATGGAGGATATATGTTAGTTTTCCTAACATAAGGGGACGATTATAAATAACTATGAAATATGCTAGGAATTATCATCAGATCCTCATTCAAGAGATAATTCAAGTCAAATGTCGGAAGCATTTGTTGACTCAAATTTAATGTCATATTTAAGCTACAAATGCTCCTATTTGGCGTTCTTTAAGAACAAAGTCTACGGATGCATGAAGCGTGGTAGACCAATCAGTTTCTTGAAATAATCTTTGAAAAATAAGGAGCAAATAATCATAATAATAAGACAATGTGCTCTTGAAGAACCTACGACATAAAATTTCATAAAACCTTATGAGAGGCTTAGGTACCTGAAAATAATGAAGTGATGAGATCTCAAAATGTTATGTCACATTGTGAACTGATACAAAATGAGAAACCGTCGACGATATCTTTGATACAATATTGGAGCAATATTGTAAAAGATTACGAGGATCTGAATTCTACATTTATTTAAGCATGCTGATGTAGAAACATTAATCAAGTGACGTGAAAGGATGCATCTTGGTAAGTATAAAACTTATTTGATTTGTAGTCCTGATACTTGAAGATGTCACATATGAAATGTTGAATATTGTCACTTGACAAAATTTAAATGAAAACTTTCTAAGGATTCAAAATGTTTAAAGCATATAAAATTTTCTGGGAAACTTATTTAGAATCCTTATATTGTATAAGCTTATAGCTTGAAAATTATTGAAACTCTTGGGAGTTTTCAAAAGCAATAGGTTATTTGCTGAAATGAGAAATATACCAATTTGGATTGGTTATGAAGTACCATATCTTAATACAATTGATATACTGATGTATCTTGCAAATACTATAAAGCCTGATATAGCCTTTTCAGTCAACTTGTTAGCAAAGTATATTTCTTCTCCTACTAGGAGACACCGAAATGAGATAAAAGACATGATCTTATTTTATTCTAAAATTGCATTCTCGATCTTGGTAATTATGCATGTGTTGGGTATTTATTTAACCCGCATAAATCTCAATCTCAAACATGCAATGTGTTCACATATGGAGATACTGTCATATCTTGGAGATATACAAAGCAGTCTATCGTAGTCATTTCATCGAATCATGCTGAGATAATAGTTATTCATGAAGCAAGTCGAGAATGTGTATGGTTGAGGTCCATGATACATCTCATTCGAGAAAAATATGGTTTTTAAGGCACAATGTACCCATAATTCATACTGAGATAATGCAACATGCATAGCATATTTTAATAGAGGATTCATAAAAGAAGATAGAACGAAACACATTTCGCCAAAGCTCTTCTATACATATGAGCTCCAAAAGAATGGTGGTATTAAGGTGCAACAGATTCGTTCAAGTGACAATGTGGCTGATTTATTCAACAAGTCTCTTTCAACTGCAACTTTCAAGAAGACGGTGTTGGGACCGCGTGTAACTCCACACTAGTATGATATTGTTCGCTTTGGTCCAAGCCCTCACGAATTTGTTTTTGGGAACCTCCCAAAAATCCTCATACTAGTGAAGTTGGGTGACACTTTTAAATATTGAACATGTTCCCTCTATTTTTTCGATGTGGGATTGTGTTTGCTTCTCAACAAATGGTGCACAAGATTAAGATGCAAAAGTTCATTGATGTTCTCATCTGAGGGAGCAAATATACATTGTACTCTTTTTTCCTTTCAAGGTTTTGTTCCACTGGGTTTTTCTTGAAAGGTTTTTAATGAGGCAACCGCAAGACGTATTGTTAGAGATGTGTACTCTTTTTCCTTCACTAGAGTTTTCTCCCCATTGGGTTTTTTCTAATAAGGTTTTAACGAGTCACATTATCTATTAATTAGACATTCAAGGGGGAGTGTTATAAATGTATTTACATTATAGTGAATGTCTATATAGATAATATCTATCAAGATCTAGTTGATATTTATCAGTATTTGAAGTATCTGTCTTTTAGTCAGAAACTAGGAGTAAATTTCTCCTATAAATAGAAGGGCGTCCTGACAGAGAAACAATAGAAATCAAGATTTTCTGAATAACAACTTGTCACATTCCATAATACATAATGAAATACTTATAGCTATACAACTGTAGGTTAGAGTTCTATTCTAGGAAAGAATATATATTGTTATAACTACACAATCAGTAATAAAATCCTATTCTAGGAAAGAGAATATTCTGTCTATACAATTATACTATTGCCTAACATCCCCCCTTAAATTGATATCGGTGATCACACAGTAGCAATTTGGAGCTAAGATAGCTATGTCATGCGTGTGTCATAGCCTTTGTAAACAAATCGACAAGTTGATCATGAGAAGAAATGTGTTATAGAGTGATAAGATGGTCAACCACTAGTTCCCGAATGTAATGACAGTCCACCTCTATATGCTTTGTGTTTTCATGTTGCACAGGATTTGTGGATATTTTAATCGCACTAGTGTTATCAGCATGTAACACTGTAGGAGATATAATAGCAACACCAAGCTCAGATAATAGACGTCGTAGCCAAATAATTTCTGAACTTGCTGCCGACATAGCCCGATACTCGGCCTCCGTAGATGATTTAGACGTACGAGATCGTTTCTTACATTTCCAAGATATCAAGGATGTGCCTAGAAACATGCACCAACCAGTAACGGAACAACGAGAATCGGGACAACCAGCCCAGTCTGCATCAGTATATCCCATAAGATTTATAGAAGAATCTGAACGAAAGAGAACACCTTGATTCATAGAACCATGGACTTACAGAATGACACGAAGTAATGCAGTGTAATGTATACGGTAAGGATTAGCTACAAACTGACTTAGAAATTGTACCACATATGAGATGTCCGGCCTTGTCATAGTGAGATAAACTATTGATCCCACCAACTGTCGATACAATGTGGGATCACTGAATGGTTTGCCATCATCCTCCTTATATTTCGTATTAATCTCCATCGGGGTGTATACAACCTTGTCATCAGTAAGACCATCCGTAGCAACAAGATCACTAGCATACTTTTATTGTGTAAGCATTATCCCAGTAGGTAAGTATAGAACCTCAAGCCAAAGAAAGTATGCCAATCGTCCCAAGTCCTTCATCTTAAATGAGGCATGCAAGAATTCTTTTAACTTAGCAATATTCTCTTGATCATTTTCGGTGATAATGATATCATCAACATAGATAAAAAGTACTGTGATACCTACTGGAGAAGTATGAAGAAACAAGGAATAATCTGAAGAACTTTGAGAGAAGCCTGCAGTTTGAATCGTGGATCGAAATTTGTCAAACCAAGCTCTGGGAGCCTGTTTTAAGACATAAAGAGACTTTCGAAGACGACAAACTACATTTGGTCTTGGCAGAACACACCCAGGTGGTGGTTTCATAAACACAACTTCTTCCAGTTCACCGTGAAGAAACACATTTTTCACATCCAACTGATGTAAAGTCCAACCTTTAATTGAAGCCAAGGCCAATAATGTCTCTACCATTGTCATCTTAGCAACAGGTGCAAAAGTTTTCTCATAATCCACCCCATACTCTTGTTTGTACCCTTGAGCAACCAATCGAGCTTTATAGCGATCAATTGTACCATCTGCATTCATTTTAATGGAATACACCCACTTACTTCCAATGAGAACTCCATCCGTTGGTTTATCAACAAAGTCCCAAGTTGAATTTTCATTCAGTGCACAAAGCTCGTCCGACATTGCCTTTTTCCAGCAGGTTTGTGTAGAAGCCTGGGAGTAAGATGTAGGAACCTCAACAGAATGTAGTGTGGTATGCAAGGCATAGGACTTACCAAATTTCCCTGGAGAGTAGCCAAGTCGTTCGGGATCATGGCGATTTGTTATACTAGACCGATGTGGAGGAGTAACTGGATAAGAGGATCCCTCATCCGATGATGAGAATGGTGATGTAGAGTCAATACCAGAAAGAGATGAAGGTTGGAGAGCTTCATTACCATTGTTCATGGGTTGTTCTGGAGATTCAAGTGGAGGATCAGTACTTGAAGGAGATGAAGGTTGGAGATCACCATTATCATAGTCCACGGGTTATTTCGAAGACTCAAGCTGAGGGTCAGTAGCTACCACATCGTCATCAAACTTGTACAGAAAAGAGGGAGATTATGAAGCATGTTTAGCATTGTTTTTGCAAGAAAACTGATCCTCAAAGAAAATAACATGTCTAGATATTCGAAGCTGATGATGAGATGCATCATAACAGAGATACCCCTTTTGTGTGTCACTGTATCCCACAAAAATACATTCTGTTTTCTTTGCCGAAAGCTTATGTCGTTCATGTGCTGGAAGATGTACAAAGTAAACACAACCAAAAACCCTTAAGTGAGAATAATCAGGCTTACTATGAAATAATTTGAAGTACGGTGTCTCATTTCCAATGACTGGGGAAGTTTGTCTATTGATCAAATATACAGAAGTATGTACTGCTTCGGGCTAAAAACTTTTTGTCATATTCGACGTACTCAAAAAATCCAATGTAGTTTCTAAAACATGTTGATTCTTCCTTTCTACGACCCCATTTTGTTTCGGAGTATGAGGACAAGTGCGTTGGGAAATAATTCCTTTGTTTTTTAAAAAATCAACAAGATTAGTCTTAGTGTACTCTCCTCCTGAATCAGAACGAAATACTTTTATAGTTTTATTAAATTGTGCACGAACATACTCAACAAAATTCATAATAAGAGTCGGAACCTCAGATTTATCTCTAATAAAAAACACCCAAGTGTATCTGGATACATGATCAATAAATAACACAAAGTACTTATATCCCATCCTTGACAAAATAGGAGAAGGAACCCAAACATCACTTTGCACTAAATCAAATGGATTTTCATAAGCAGATGAACTGGATGGAAAAGGGAGTTTGTGACTTTTTGAACCGACACAATTTGTACATGCCAAAAGAAGACGGGAATGGATGTGATGTGCTGCAGGAAGACATGATTTAAGCATGTGATGAAGCCGAGAAGAATGAGGATGACCCATCCTATTATGCCAAAGAGTGAGCAATTTATTATAACGAGTAACATCCGCTGCAGAAACTGAAAGAAAACAATAATGCAAGTGACGGTGAACCGACTCTAGTAGGAATATTCAGCCAAATCTACGCCCCGTGGCCATGGTCATCCCTGTTTTCAGATTCTGAACAACATAACCATTGGGTGAGAATTTTACAACACAATTTTGATCAACTAGCTGACCAACTGAAATCAAATTAGCCTTCAAATTTGGAACATAAAGAATATTAGAAAGATTTCCAACAAAACCAATACCCGACATGGGTAATGTGTGCCCGTTTGCTGTATGAATAACATGTTTAGAAACATCACTAGACAATGATGAGAATTGGGATAAATGACCTGTCATATGATTGGAAGCCCCTGAATCTAGATGCCAAGTAGATTTAATTGAATTACTTGTACCTGTAGAGGATGCCGAGAGTGCACTTGAGATGGATTTGGGAAGAGCAACTGCAATAGAATCTCGAATTAGTTTTTCAAGATCATGACCAGCAGGGAAGGAACCAGATGATGTAGTGACATTTGTCTGGTAAGCTTGGTAAGCAGTTTGTGAACGATTTGGGCGACGACGACAATCTGAAATATGATGGCCAGTAATTTTACAATAAGCACAAATGTTTTTCTTCTTAGGACAATTGGCTGCGATGGGACCAAAGTCTTGGCATTCATAGTATTGGACACTTCTCTCTCTATTCAACAAATTGCCACGAATCTGCTCGAATTCAGGATGGAGTTTCATTAAGAATTGCACCACCCTTGTCTTCTTTCGTTCTTCCAACACCTCCTTGAGCCCTGCCTTAGAAATATTTTGCCCAAGAATTTGATCTTGTTCCGACCAGAGAAATAACAAGCCAGCATAAAAGGAGCGAACATTCTTGTCCCCCTGTGTGTATTCTGCAATGTTGAGTTCCAATTCAAACTCTCGTGCAAGGTTGCTTTGTTGGTAGATTATACGGAGGTAGGTTCACATCTCAGAAGCCAAACTAAAAGGTCTAAGCCCCATATCAATATCAGTATGTACCGAATTCAATATCCAAGCGATTACCTTCTCATTATTCAATTTCCAAAGATCCAACTCTTTTGCATTTGTTGGTGGACGAGCAAATCCATCTAACAATCCAAAAAGGTCCTTACCTTGAACAAAGATTCCAAAGTGGAATTCCCAAAGAGCAAAATTGGAACCATCCAATTTTGTGGAGAGCAAATCGTGCGAAGAGGATTGTGAATCCATTGATCGATTGATTACAAAAGAGGGGAAAAAATAGAGAGAAGAAAAGAAACTTAAGAAGGTAGCAAAGTACCTGTGCAAAGAATACAGAAAGCACGGAAATTTTTTTTTTAGATTGTGGCTCTTGATAGCATGACAGAGAAACAAGAGAAACCAAGATTTTCTGAATAGCAACTTGTCACATTCCATAATACATAATGAAATACTTATAGCTATACAACCGTAGGTTAGAGTTCTATTCTAGGAAAAAATATATATTGTTATAATTACACAATCAGTAATAAAATCATATTCTAGGAAAGAGAATATTCTGTCTATACAATTATACTATTGCCTAACATTTTCTTCATTGTAAATGATCCTTAAGGATCAAAATAATCTTATGATCTCTCATCCCTCAAAGCGAGAGAAATAAAGAAGTCTCTCCTCTTCTCTCTATTTATTCTTCTTGTTGTTACTTTATATTTTATAACATGTAGCTAATTAATAATATTTATTCCATGATAAATAGGATATATATATCCCTAACAACCAGTGGCCTAAAAAAATTAGAGCAGCACACATTGTTCCACTACTCTGGGAAATTAATTTTAGTGGTAATGGATGATCATAGCAAATAAAATAGCATGTCATTGTTATAACAAAAACAGAAGGGTGGCATGTCATTGTTATAACAAAAACAGAAGGGTGGCATGTCATTGTTATAACAAAAACAGAAGGGTGAAAAATAGTCATGAATTGAGTTTGTCTTGTTTATATAAATTATATCGATCTCCTTCTAACACGCAATTTGTATATAAAAGTCTTAACATTTTGATCACTTTTGATGTTGATAGCACAATAACTTTAACAATCACACTAATTAATCACTTTTAAAGAACCATTGTCCAACCTAATTTTATAGGATTAGGCTATTTAATTGACAACTTAGGTGTTTAGCATAAATTTATCTAAATTAATTCAACAACTTGTAAGACAGAATAATTTTTAGTCGACAACCTTTTGAGTTGTTGATCGTTCTGTTTATTTATGGTGAAAGTACACAAGAAAGATAGGGTATCAATCTTTAATATGTGTTAAGATTAGGGATGGGCGTTAGGTATTCGCCTCGGTATTTTCAAAGTTCGGGTTCGGTAATTCGATAATCGGTATTTGAACTTAGATACCATATTCCATATACTTATAAACATTGGTTCGGTATTTCGGTAAATTAAACTTCGGTTCGGTTCGATTTTTGGTAATACCGTATTAAAGTTGGAGATGTGCAAATGTATGTTTAAATATCAAAGATTATATTTAATAAAAACCCTATTTAGTATTCCTTTTGTTGCTTTTTACAAATATATTACAAAGGTCCAAGAGATTCTTTGGGATGACTAAAACTATTGTCTATTGGGTTGATTAGACATATCGTATATTATATATATATATATATATATATATATATATATATATATAATTCGATATTCGGTAAATACCGAATACCAAACGATATTAATATTTTGTACCAAACCCAATTCCGAATATCGAAATATTGAAATCTTACTCCCAAATACCATATCAAATACCGAATTATCGAATACCGAATACCAAATTTTTTAATTCAATTCGGTAATTTAATTTTTGGTATTTTATGCCCAGCGAAGATAATAATTTTGTAAAAATAACAATATACATGCATAAAGTAAATTAAGGCCGTTCAAATATAATAATACAAAATAGATATGGATTTTGGAATGGAAAAAAGTCTCAAGACTCGAGAAGTGTGAGGCATGTTCAAGTGTCTGAGCACCTCCATCATTAATTAATAGGTTCAGAATTTAAGTCACGTTGAAGAAAAAGTTAAAAGATTATTGATTCTCCTGAGTGAGGCAAAGTGTGGGAAAAGGTCTCAAAACTCGGTACAAGAAATTTTTTACGATAATATATAGGCCGAAAATCTTTAAATTAAATATGTCATTGATCGGATCGAAAGACAGGATATCATATGAAAGCTAACAATGATAAATATTACTCTCTTCATTCGCTTTTACTTGACACTTTTTGACATGTATAATCATTAAGAAAACAATGATTTGGTATAGTAATTTTACCGTATTATCCTATTAATTGATGTTTAATAATAGATATTGAGAAATGATTTAGAAAATATGTAATTAATATTAAAGATAAAACATGACTTTTTTTCTTTTCTTAATTTGTCAAAAATAATAAGTAAAAATAAAAATTAAATTAAAAAAATATGACAAGTAAATTCGAATAGAGAAAATATTATTGTATTATTGAGTTTGAGAAGAGATCTTATATTTTATAAAAGTTGTTGAGTCTATTGATATTGGATGTGATTCTCGACAATTTAATTCAAATTTAAATTATAAATATTAAAAGTATTCTTTATTTTAAATTGAGCTTATGGAGTAGTATTATCATTACTTTGTTCAATTTTGTAGTTATCTACATTATTCTCTATTTTTTTTTTGGATAATCGTGGTGTCTGAATCAATTGATATGTATTTTGATTAAATTTATTGAATATTTATCATCCTTCGACTAGTAACGATATGAGGTTAGTCTATCTACCAAGGCTATATTATCCTTCCACAAGCAATAATATCAAGTAATTTTATTCACCACGACTAAAACAGATCAAAATAATCACCAAATATTCTTCTTATAATCGTGGTAGTCAGATCAACTTGCGCGTACCTCAATTAATTTTGTGAGATATCTGTCACCTCCTACCAGCAACAATGCTAAGTAAGTCCGTTCAACATGACTAGAACATACAGAAAGAACACTAGTATTTTTTGTCTCTACTGAAATTGAACCCAAGACCTTATAATGTTCAGCTCGACTTCATTGAATCGCTGTGTCACACCATTGACTGCTTTACATTATTGATATTTACTGTTCATTCTATCAATTGGTCCCTTCATCATTCTCCAATGCTGAAGTTGGTGAATATGTCATTAGGATTTGGTCCTGTATTAAAGAGTGCCATTATTATTTGGTTACACATTTACTATCAATTCAATTATTTATGTACTTCTTCAAACAACCTTTACTACTTAGAAAATTATTTTTGTACAATTCGATCTGAACCACGTTTTGCACATCAACTAGAAATGGCATATGTAATTATACATTGCGGGTTTTGTCTTTATTAAGGTTATTTGATATGAATTCGGATTAGTAATAATCAGCGGACTGATGTATTTCAAATATCGAATGATTAAGCAAGAAATAGAAAAAAATATATTCACATTTAACAATAAAATGAAAGAGAAATCAGTATATTTTCTAAAATCACACTCATGATAAATCATACAGTAACAACAACGACGTCATATCTAGGAGTAATATCATGAAAAATCAAAGAAAAAACAAGCATACTATATCTTTTCTTATATATATATATCTGCTGGCTCGACTAATTCTGATTCGTGTCAAGTAATCTAATAAAATAGTAAAACACTCCCTATAGTAAGATTAGCATCTCACAGTAACAATAACATTCTTTCCATCGCCATTAAAAGATGGAGTAATCAATACAAGATCTTCATTTCCTGGATTAATTATCCAACATGAAAAGTAAACAGCCTTATTTTCTTCATTAAACCTTATGCTATCAATTAGTCCCAAATCATCCCAATTAGCTGAAATTAATCCAGAATAATTAATTGAACCAAATGGAGAAATCCCTTCTCTAGAAAATGTTTCCACCTTAACATCCTCAGAGTTTTCTCTAACAAACAAACACAATTTTGTAGATAACTTTTTACCAAATTTGTGTTCTACCCCTTCAACATATTTTCCTGCAAGACTGTCGTCTCTTAAGTTCAAGAACTTGGAGGGTAGTTTAAAGATTAACGTGTCATTAACATGGTAATTACTTGTGTTTGAGGTCGAGTATAAAGTTGGTGAACACCCAATTTTCCTAAGATTTGGTAGGAAAAATGTGGGAATATTGGGTGCGTCTGGCTCTGATACCATGTTGACGTGGATTTTGGACCATCTATTTAAGAAACTAATCATGCCATAAGGATCTCCTATCAAAAGGCTGCAACTTATCCCTATTGAGTATCTCCCACACTTGAAATTTGTCACCTAAAAAAAAAAAATCATTCATCAAAGATTTTATGGTGCCCAAAAGGAACAACCTTGTACTCCCCAACTCGCTATATGTGTCTTAATCTGATTTGACACGAAATTTAATAAGAAAGTGAGATTCTTGAGTTTTATGATCTTATATTAAAGATGTGTTTAATGTACGAAAATAACATAGAAATCTTGTATTGTTAAATACGTCATATAGATTGAAATTATTGAATCATTAAATATAAAAAGTACTTAATATTCCTTTCAAATAGACTAAAATGAAAGATAAATAAATCGTAACAAATGAAGTTTGTTTTTTGTTTAACCATCTGATATATGAAATCTACTTATTTGATCAATTTGACTTCGCGCCATATAGAGCTAACTAAAGAGGAAACCACCTCATATGGGAGTTTCTCCATTCTTTAAACTCAAATCCAAAATGGAGAAATTCATGATATGGAATACTTCCTCCTTTAATAGGTCATATACGACGTGAATCCAAATTAGTTGCGATTATTGAAATTAGATTATAAAATACAACAACAATAATATACCAAGTGTATTTCCAAAAACTGGGGTCTGAAAAGTGTAGAGTGTATGCAGCCTGTATCTTATATCAAAGGTGAGGTATAAAGGTTGTTTCCGTTAGATTTTGAATATCAAATGATTAAAAAGATTGAAATAAGCTTAGGTTTTGCATGTGGCCTACACAAACCTGGACATAGAAAAGAGGTGAATACTGAGGATTTTGTTCATGAACATCATCCCAAAAGACAAGCTCAGCTTCAACATTTGTCTTGTCCTTAAGATGAAGAAAATCATCCAAATCCATTGGCATTTTAGCTTCAATCATTCTAACACCAGAATCATTTGACACAATTTCAAACTGATCTCCATTATCATTATTAATTTCTCCAGCTTTACTTCTAAGTCTACCAGCAAGTAATGGTTTTTCAACAAGTGCCATTCCTAGTGACTCCCTAATCCACCCGGCCACCATCCATCCTGAATCCGTCTCTGACGCCTTGTTATAGAAAAACACCATGTGAAAACGCCTTTGAAATTTGCCCGAGTCAGGATTCTCACTAATGAAAACTCGTTGCGATAACCTTGGATCAGTTGGCTTGTTTGGCATCACTGTTTGGACTGCTTCAATTTGCAAGTTGGAGACACAATTTGCCATGTTGAAAAGAATTGAATGTGTGCTAGCTGAGTGACATTACCGGGCATTATATAGATAAGGAAAAAATGGATTATAAGATAAGAAAATTAAGTTGTATGTCTGTTGGGAGAAAATATTTATGTCACATAACTCAATATAAAATATTATAAAATTAAATAATATTATATATTGAGTTGCTTTACGTAATATTTTTGAAAATTACCCAAAGAAGAATTGGTGAAATCAATTTAATCAAGATTGGTTTGTTGATTCAACCAACTTTCATGAAAGGATTGCACTGGAAACTGAATAAAGGTCATTTTCCTAACATATTTGGTTACCAGAACAAACTACTTTATCAGTTTATCTTCCCTCTTAATTATATTTTTTTTGGGAAAAGACATCGTTTCCACCCCAAACTATACCCGAAAAATCGAAGCCACACCTAAACTATACTAGTGACCTATTACACACCTAAACTATAAAAACGTGAAACTATTTACACCCTGTCAGGCTACCACCACTTGCATGTGGTGTAGTGTTTTACACGCGCCGCCACGTCAGCACCACGTCAGTAAAAAGTATCACTTTTTTATAGTTAAGGTGTGTAATAGGTCACTTATATAGTTTAGGTGTGGATTCGACTTTTCGACTATAGTTTGGGGTGGAAACGATGCCCTTTTCCCTTAATGTTTTTAGCCGTTTACTTTTGTTATTTAATAGGCTGGATGCGCCTAAAATAAGTGTAACACACGCACCTTAGAATGGGGATCGCGGGGAGATAATAATATCACTTTTATATAGTTAAGGTGTGTAATAGGTCACTTATATAATTTAAGTGTGACTTAGACTTTTCTTGTATAGTATGAGGTGAAAATTATGCCTTTTCCCTATTTTTATCAAATAAAAATATAACATACGCAGTCATGTAATGCACCTAACGTTTACTCTTTCTCTACCAAATTAATTGTCATGTGTATTTTTTTAAAGTCAATTTAATTAATTAAAAAAGCTAGATTGAATTAGATTAATTCAATATTATATATTCAAAATTTGAATATTCAAAAATTATATAATAAGTATTGAAAGTTATAACCGTTCTCATGTCAATTTCATAAAAGAACATATTTTAAAATATTGATAAGAGTTCACATAATTTGAGTCTCAATAATAACATATCTATTCTAATCCATGTACAAATGGAGTTTGAAAATGATAGAATATTTGCAAATCTTATCTCTACCTCGTAGAATAGAGAGACAGTTTCCGAAAGTCTTTTGACTCAAGTACAGTAAATCAAAATAGTAAATAAAAAGGAAGTACCAGATGAAAACATGACAATTAATAAGACAAGCATCACTAATACACGATTTTCATAATCTCCTATTTAAGAAAGTACCAGAATGAAGAAAACATGACAATTAATAAGGCAAACACCACTAATACACGATTGTCATATTCTCCTATTTAAGTACATCTCCTCGATATAAAATGAAGAAAGTAATATAAAATATTATGACCGCGTTGCAAATAGTTGCGTACTCAATTTTTGAAAGGGTTTATAATAACTTAAAGAAAAATATCATATGATCCGGAGAGAATGGGTATACACAGACTTTTTCTCTATTTAGTGTAAGGTAAAAAGGTTATTTCTAATAGATTATTGACATAAGAAAAAAAAAATCTTGAAAAAACAAATTGATAATACAAAAGTAAAAATTATAATGAAGATACTGATTCTTCCTTGATATCTACCTCTACCTTTCCGCTATCACCGTCACTCACTCGCATCTCCGATCATTAACTCATTTGTGCTCCTTCTTTTTATATATCTAAATCATCTGATCTTTCATATATCTTTATTCCTAATTTTATCTCTCTGACGTGTTCAATTTTTTTCCCTTAGCAACATAATTTTTTAAAGTTTCAAGTTTTATTCTGAGAAATGAAGGATCATACCAATAATTACTTTAATGTTGTTGTGAAATTATACCAATTAATTCAAGCATCTTAAGGTTTCAAGATTGAATAAATTGCTCATTTATTGGAAACCCACTTAAGTTTTTACGATTTTTCGAGATTAAACATGTTGTGTGTTGCTCTTTCAATTGTAAGTTCTTTTTTATATATTACATTTTTTTTTCTCTTGATGGAATATCTTTAAAAACATTAATCAATTTTTTGGGGGTTGGTTCAATGAGATTCATAATATTTATCTGAATTCATTTATTAATTTGTAATGTGAATGCAACTTGAATTAAGATTTCTAAAATACGACATCACTATAGTAATTTATCTTTTAGTTTTTAAATATTGACATTGTTTCCGAAAATTCTGAGTATACATAGAGAGACTAAAAATAAAGATATTTGTTTATGGATTAGAATTGTTGGTCTTTGTTTGGATATGGTATGATGGTTTCCAAGTCAATTCTGTCGGTAGGTAAATATTTATCACTACATGCTTGTACCGGGCTAAAAATTATTGTGTTTTCTTGTCTACTTTGTTTTATTATCTAAAGCAAAATTAAAACTTTTAAATTATACCCAAACTCGAGTGATACGTCTAAATTTTA